>CM021109.1:316394457-316994457 GCA_007115665.2 Sequoiadendron giganteum
TCTTATGCCAATATTGCCCTCAGATTTGTTGATGAAGTTGTGCAAATACCTGCAAATAGTAAGCAAGAAAGTTGGAGATAATTAGCTGTTCCCTTGAAAATGGAGGGGAAGGGTTGCTTTTATAGACAACCATTCAAATGGACGGACGAGATTGATCTTCCAGAAAGATTCTAAGATCAACGGATAAGGATTCATGAGAGGGAAGTTACGAAATGGATGGCCAAGATCGAGTTTCTAGAAAGATGCCAAGATCTACGGTTGAGAATTGATGCAACCAGAATATGCCATGCATGGAAGAGATATGACGCCGACGGCTATGACAGACATGCAAGACATGCAGACTATGACATGAAATAATGATAGGGGATCTTTGACCAAAATAGAGGGATAAATAATTTATTTTAAATTATTTATTCGAAAATGGAAGAGGATGACAAGTGGCAAATAAATAATTTATTTTAAATTATTTATTCGAAAATGGAGGAGAAGGACAAGTGGCAAATAAATAATTTATTTTAAATCATTTATTTGGAGGAAATGAAAAAGGAGATTTAATTAAATTCATAAATTTAATTAAAGGAGGAGATATAAATTAAATATGGATAATTGATTAGGATCAATTATTTAAAGGAGAAGAATGACACATAATTAAATAATTTCGTTAATTATTTAATTATAGAAAAATAAAAGGTCAAATAATTATTATTATCTGACTATAGACATGTGATAAAAGATAAATAATTAAATAAATAATGATTTATTTAATTATTGAAGAAAGGGGTATTAGTGATGCAATTACATAATTTTAATTGATCAAGATAGAAATGAGAAGGTGAATCAATTAAATAATTAAAAACTATTTAATTAATAAAGGAATATGATCGAACATAATTGAATAATTAAAATTATTCAATTATTGAAAGATGATGACTAGGAAAAATGATGCTCATAGACTTAGGACATTTTTCAGTGTCTACATTTTGCCCCTCTTTGACATAATGTAGTTCATCGCATTGTGTCAAAGAAATTTAATTTTGAAATATGCCCCAGTGTAAAGAGAAAGGGGAAGGATGACCAAGAGGGTTGTGGTATTAGTTCATCCCAGGAAGGATGACCAAGAGATTGCAAAAAAATTGTTTGTTTTCTTGTTTGTTTGGTTGCATCAATTCTCAACCGTAGATCTTGGCATCTTTCTAGAAACTCGATCTTGGCCATCCATTTCGTAACTTCCCTCTCATGAATCCTCATCCGTTGATCTTAAAATCTTTCTGGAAGATCAATCTCGTCCGTCCATTCGAATGGTTGTCTATAAAAGCAACCCTTCCCCTCCATTTTCAAGGGAACAGTCATTATCTCCAACTTTCTTGCTTACTATTTGCAGGTATTTGCACAACTTCATCAACAAATCTGAGGGCAATATTGGCATAAGAAGAAATAGGAGAGACAAGAGAAAAAATCAACTTCAAAGGGGAGTGCTTTATTTCATTTGCTTTCATTTTGATTGCTCTCTTTGTTTGTATTCTCTTGTTTAGATTGGGATAATAGTTTAGAAGTGTTGGCTGTCACTTTATCTAATACTATTTGATTTTTCTCATTCTTACATTGGTGAACCCGACGTGAATCGAATAATATTGCAAAAAATCGTTTGTTTTCTTGTTTGTTTGGTTGTTTTGCAGGTTACAGCCAATAATTCATACGAAATCCCGTCATCTTCTTTTGGGCATAGAAAAATGGGCACATAAATCCTTTAAAAATGATCATCTGGGTTTTGTAGCTCTCATTTTCAGCTTTCCAAAACTTCAAACGGTTTAAAATTTCGTTAAGATTTGAGAAAGTTATGACTATTCTAGTATTTGCTGTTTTTTTAGTTTAGTTGTTAAAACCCGCGTTTTCTTTTGCCTATAACATTTTTTTTATGCAGAATCTTGGAAAAATAATTTCTGGGTTTTGAAGGTTTGAGTTTTAGCTTTCCATGGATATAAACCAATTGAATTTTGTTAAGTTTTGAGAAAGTTATGGTTATTTTAATTCGTTAGTGTCATTTTCTTTTGAGTTACTAATTTCTTGTTTTTAGCATGTGGCACAGCTTGGAGGGAGTCTAAAAAAAATTGTTTCTTTAGAAACAAAAATCGAGCTTTTCATTTCTTTAGGCATAATTAATTTTATTTGTTTTCAACAACTACAACAAATTGCATGCACACTCATTGGTTAAAATGAACATGCATTTCATTTCATGGGATTAAAATGAACACAAATTGCATGCACACTCATGGGTTAAAATGAATATGCATTTCATGTCATTGGCTTAAAATGAACTTTGTTTGTTTCACAACAAGTTAAATTTTTAAAATGAACAAAGTGTCTTGTGTGTCCTCCTCACATTATCATTCGGTAATTAAAATTTATAAGTGTCTTCAATTTTGTGTTACCCTTTGATGCAATAATCGAAGTATCCTCTCCCCTTGCGCATTTATGCGATCTTGGGTGTAAGAGAAACGGTTATTGCCTCTAGAACTTGGGCCTTCCTTGGTGGGAAAAAGTACTCACCCCAAGGTGACTCAGACCGGCAACGGAGCTTTTTGGCCAAGCTACCCCCGACCGGTATATAAATGTGAATCCTAAGGGAAAGCCTAGGATTACGAGTGCGGATGTGTCATACGGACCAAGTAGTACTCTCCAAAACCCTGTTGAGCGTAACCTCTTCAGGCTGGAGTGCCTCCTAAACGGAGCTTAATCTTGTGCCCCATGTATGGCCACTTGAACGGGGGTCCCGAACTAAAAACCTTTGTGTAGTTGTCAAAATCCTTCTATTTGCTAGCGCAGCAACGGTCGTTGTGAAGGCATCCACATTCTCGCAGTTCTTAGTAGAGGTGATCAACTTGCCATGGGAGTTTTATGGGGGTTGGAAGCTTGGTTGGCCTGAGAAGTGAGTGCAATGTAAGGGGGAGCCCGTGCAGCCAAGCTTCTGGATTCACACGCTAAGAATAAGTGCGGTTGGGGAAACCCACGTGGAATCTAGCGAATATTGTCCTTGCTTAACCTAGGGTTGTGCTTGTCTTCATTGTGCATGTTTTCAAATTTTCAAAGACAAGATGTTGTGTTTTCCAAGTGTTTTTTTAAGACATTGAGACAGATAAACATCTTTCACAAATCTGGAAACACACACTTTCAACTTGAAACAATTCCAAATTTTGCAGTCTAAAACCCAAGACCAAACTTGTCCAATTTGATATCAAACAACATCTATCGAAAACCAAAAAAAATAAAATTGCTCAAGTCTTCCATTAGTGACATCTTTAGTTTGCATTTATCCATAGGTTCATCCTTGCAAATCATATCCTTGGTAATAGGGTCATTATCATTCCACCATTCCTTAATCTTGGTCTTAGGTACATTGGCACTTTGCATCCTTATATCCTTGAAAATTTCAAAAAAATAAAAAAATAGCATAATTTCATATCCATTTTGCATTAGAAACTTGCATTGCCATCCAAAGGTCACAAGTTTTGTATGGTCCTCATCCATCATAATCCAAATTCATGACCATGTCTTCACTTTACCTTGATCTTCTTCGTAGTCAAGCTGAATATCAATCAATCCTCAATCGCCAATACCAACCACTCACATACCCTTCTTACCAACAATCCATAAGCCTTAGTCCTTCATCCATCTACCCTCACTATCAAGAGTCCCTTAGCATAATCCATGCCATTGACCCACAACAAATGTCCATTAGTCATCCCTATCCTAACTTTGACAAGGGAAACCAACCTTCCACTAGTCCATTCCAATCCTCCACATCCTATCATAATCCATCATCCACTAATCCATTCCAATCATCCACATCTTTTTCTAATCCATCATCCACTAACCCATTTTCATCCACTCCATCCCAAACTATAATACCATCTAATAAAAGCACATTAATTAATGCTCTCCAAGGACAACTAGCAAAGGAACTTGTTCAACTCCTAAATGAAAACAAACTTAGGAAATCCAATCACATTGTTGATCCTACACCATCCAGCCATTTGTCACCATGATGTCCTCCATTGCCTACCAATACTGAAAAACATCTTGCTATTGAAACTCTATTATTGCCATGTCAAAATCTCGGGTCTATCAAAGAAAATCATATCCTTGTCCAAAATCAAATTCCATTGCCTAAACTTGAGGATACATGTCAAAAAGAAAGTACAAAGCATGACATCACAACTTCACTTTCATATCAAGATCGAAGCAGTCCATCTCATGATCCCATCCTTAAGTCCATCCAAGAAGTCCTTCTAGATAATCATGGCATCCAAAATACACCTATCCTTATTCAAGAGTTCCAAGATACACCTATTTTTGACCAAGATCCTATCATTGAACAAGAAATCCAAAATGATCCTCTTATTGACCTTTATGCCATTCATGATCAAACATTTGAAGATGATCCCATCCAGACACAAAACACCTCCATTTCCCAAAATGAGACACTTGCCTCCTTTGGACACATAGATAATCAAATGAGTGATATGGATAACATCAAACAAGAGCATAATGCAACTACTATTGATCAAGTCAAAGGAGAACACAAAGAAGCTACTATGGATCAAGTCAAAGAAGAAGATACAAAATCTACGACAAATCAAATTGACATCTCAGATGATCGAGAAGAAACAAGCATGAAGAATGATAAATCCAAAACATCCTATCAATTAGGAGCATCCACCTTTGTCAAAGCAGGATTTCTTGTAGATGAGGAGATTCCAAGTAACAAAAGCCACATACAAAATGATGGGTTAGCATCTTGTTTTCAAAATAAGAAATACCTCATCGGAAACAAAATTTGTCAGAGCATGCAGTATCAAGGAAGAGGACTAGGTCTACATGAGCAAGGAATTATAGAACCAATACAATTTTATGCAAATCCTAGACATCAAGGTCTTGGTTATTCTTCAATCAGAGAATCAAATGATGTTAGTGGTACCTCCTTGATATTGGGGGCAACTTTATCTGATATAAACATCAAAATGGGGGCCATGAGTAGTCCTTGTCATAAGGTTGTTGCCAACACTCCTTCCATCCACACCATAAACCATCATTCCAACATGAATAAATCTTCCACTTGGAACCAACAAAAAGAAACTTATTGTAAATCCAAAATTCAAAATCAAATGTCAAAGGCCATTGAATCAAACAAAAATTCAAGTGGACAAATGAAGTTAAAATGGATCCCAAAGAAAAATGGATCAAACAAAGAAAATATTTCAAATCCAAAAGTCAATCAAAATATGGAGCCACAAGAAAAGAGGACTCCCACATATAGTAAATGTCCACCTCCTTTAAAATGGTCATCAAGAAAGGAATATAAAAATGTTGGTTCCAAACACTATCCTAATCAAAATTCCAAACTCCATCATCCACCATCCCAAATTTGGAAAATAAAAATTGCTACATCCAAAACACCAAATATTCCATCCACACCTACCATCATCCATCATAATCTTGCATCTCGCCTAAAGTCTAAAAATCCTACTTCACAAGTCCATCGCATCTTGGCAGCAACCCTTTATCATAAGGACTCCCATGGTACTCTATCACGATGTGCATATTCTGATAAGGCTAACACTAGTATTAGAGAGGATCATAATGACATCGATCAGTTGTATGCAAGTGCTATGATCTTGACAAGACAATTACTCCATAAAGGTCACTATTGGCATATCATGACACTAGTATCTACATCAACACCATCAAAAGATTCAGAACAATCAACAGTCATCCAAACTATCAAATCGATATAAAAAGTCAAAAAATATGTCACCTTGATGAAAACTTGGCAAGCAGGCGTCTTGTGTGACATCATCAAAAAAAGAAAAAAAAAATAGTAAAGAGAAAAATTTCGTCCAATAGTGAAAACCATTTTTATGGCGCTTTGGATAAGTACCATGATGAAAACCTGGCAAACAGGCGTCATGTGTAAGAGAAATTATCTATGTGGATTATTACACTTGGGGGCAAGTTGTCTCATCTTCCATGCCTTTCTCATGAAACTTCCACCTATCAATGTAAGCCCTATCATTTCCATCTATTCTCCCATCTACCGTGATCTTGATAAGAAATGGGGTACAAACATAAATCATGCTTTGGAAAAATGTTGGACATGTCTATCCTTTGGTCATACACTACCCATGAAATATCATGTCATTTCCTTCATAGAATTTATCCAAACCCATATCTTGGAGAAAACAAATTGTTCCTATGCGAAATAGTCCTTGGAGATCATATCCTAATTCTTCCATCCAATAATCCTCATGTCTCTTATCCTTTGCCAAAATCAATCCATTATCTTTTCATACCTATTGTTGGACTTGGTTTCCCTTGTTATTGGTTTAAGGATTCTAATCCACTTATCCAAGTTCCCTCCATAATCCCATCTAGTTCTAAGGTTAGTCATTCCAAATGCAATGAGTCTAATCCATACAATCTTGCTATGTAACCTAGTACATCATCCAAAACATTTCTTGGATTTGTTCCTAGCCCTATTGCGAACCTTGATCCTTTAGTCACATAATCATCATCCTCATGTTGTTTCGGGATGTGTCCTTCCCCTATCAAACAACATTGTCATCATCATCATCACCTATCAATTGGTTTTCAGCTTGACTAGGGGTAAGATCATGTTTGTCCTTGGATTCGTGTGCATGCCTTCCTGGTTGATTGTGGGTATCTTTCACATGCATTTTTCATGATCGCTATAGTTATCATCCATAATAAAGCTTCATCATTCTTCCATGGCCTAAAGACCATCGACATTTAGCATCCTTCGCTTCCATATCCACCTGCAGCATTCGCCGCTTCTCCTCGCGCCTAGTAAATTGGTCCTATACTTGACTGGGGACAATTCCTTGACTTGCATCTTCATGGGAAATAATACATGGTATTAGCCTTGAAAAAATCATAAAATGTCCTGAAAAAAAAAATCATAAAAATCATCAAATGTCCTGAAAAAGTCATAAAAATCATCAAATGTCCTAAAAAAATCATAAAACTCGTATAATGTCCTGAAAAAAAAATATATATATATATCAAAACCTTTCAAAATCCAAAAAAAACCAAAATATTTCAAAATCCAAAAAAAATCAAAACATTTCAAAATCCAAAAAAATCAAAAAGCTTCAAAAATCCCAAAAATAGAGTCTGAGTCTGAATCAGTTTTGTTAGAGTGGTCGAACTACGTTGCCTCTGCGTGTTTGCTACGTAGGCAAGACTCATCTTAAATGAGCCCCCGAGGCATTAGGTCAGTCCCTTTAGGTTGTCCAAATAAAATCATGACCTAGTATTTTGTCAAATAAGACAAATTCAAGTCGTGTCGAACTACGAGGTCTCTGTGCACTGCTACGTAGGCAAGGCCATCTATCGATGAGCCCCCGAGGCCCCCTAGGTCAAGTCCTTTAGGGTTCATCGAGTTGGGTCGTGTGCTTGATCCGAGAGCAATCATCATTCAAACTACATCAAGAAATAATAAACAAATTAAATCTTTCATCAATCAATTATCCTATCATCAACTCAATCAAGTCACTAGTCTTATATCGGAATGGGGCATCATGTCATTTATCTCATTTGGTCTTATCTCTTGTCTTTTATCAAGATACATCCTTCCTGGGATTGGACTTTCTCAACCTTGTCATTCACCTTAAGCAGGATGTGTCTTTCTTGCAGTCAGGGTGTCATGTCAACACTTGTCACTTGGTCAACTTTATCAGATGTGTCCTTCCTATGGTTGGGTATTGTCACATCGCTTGGTCATATTCATCAATCTTTGTCAAACAATCAAACAATCTTGTCAACTTTGTCAATCAATCTTTCTTTAATCAGGATCTGTCCTTCCTGAAATCGGGCATTATCATTATCAATCAACTTTGTCACACCACTCAATCTTATCAGCTTGGTCAATCAATCTTTCCTTCATCAGGATGTGTCCTTCCTGAGGCTAGGCATGGTCAATTAAATCACTTTATCGATCCTTATCAACCTATCAATCAACTCGGTCATCTTGGTCAACCTAATCAACCAACCGAACAATCATCATTATCACTAGAAAACACTTTCTTGGCAAACACTTTGTTGGTATGGATTTTCTTATCTTTTTGATTGGTTTTTGGTCATGTTACTAGTCTCCTCGAGGATGTCCTATCAATGGATTTAGAGGGACGATGATGGATCATGGCCTCTTTTCTCTATTTTTTGCCTATGGTTTGTCTTGGCAAAAAGACTGGGATAATCGGGTCCCTAGTATGAGCTGGGGCATTCCTTGTCTTTTTTGATTGTTTGTCTCTTCCAAATGGTCACCTTGCACACCTTGGTTTATGTCATACCATGGTGTTTGTGGTCCATTTGTGACATTTTTGATGCCCAATGATGATAAATATAACAATGTAAGCGTGAAAGTTGGTTCCCTTATCATTTCATGTCTATCTTTTTTCCCCTTTTCACTCTAACATCCCATCTCCCTTATTTTTTCCATGCTAACATCCATCTCCTTCATGCTAACATTTCTTCCATCTTTCATCCTCTAGTCTTCTCTTCCATTTCGAGAGCACATTCCTGTTCTTTGAACCTGCATGTCCTCTCGAGGGGGCATACCACAACCCTCTTGGTCATCCTTCCCCTTTCTCTTTACACTGGGGCATATTTCAGAATTAAATTTCTTTGACACAATGCGATGAACTACATTATGTCAAAGAGGGGCAAAATGTAGACACTGAAAAATGTCCTAAGTCTATGAGCATCATTTTTCCTAGTCATCATCTTTCAATAATTGAATAATTTTAATTATTCAATTATGTTCGATCATATTCCTTTATTAATTAAATAGTTTTTAATTATTTAATTGATTCACCTTCTCATTTCTATCTTGATCAATTAAAATTATTTAATTGCATCACTAATACCCCTTTCTTCAATAATTAAATAAATCATTATTTATTTAATTATTTATCTTTTATCACATGTCTATAGTCAGATAATAATAATTATTTGACCTTTTATTTTTCTATAATTAAATAATTAACGAAATTATTTAATTATGTGTCATTCTTCTCCTTTAAATAATTGATCCTAATCAATTATCCATATTTAATTTATATCTCCTCCTTTAATTAAATTTATGAATTTAATTAAATCTCCTTTTTCATTTCCTCCAAATAAATGATTTAAAATAAATTATTTATTTGCCACTTGTCCTTCTCCTCCATTTTCGAATAAATAATTTAAAATAAATTATTTATTTGCCACTTGTCATCCTCTTCCATTTTCGAATAAATAATTTAAAATAAATTATTTATCCCTCTATTTTGGTCAAAGATCCCCTGTCATTATTTCATGTCATAGTTTGCATGTCCTGCATGTCTGTCATAGCCGTCAGGCGTCATAGCCGTCGGCGTCATATCTCTTCCATGCATGGCATATTCTGGTTGCATCAATTCGCAACCGTAGATCTTGGCATCTTTCTAGAAACTCGATCTTGGCCATCCATTTCGTAACTTCCCTCTCATGAATCCTCATCCGTTGATCTTAGAATCTTTCTGGAAGATGAATCTCGTCCGTCCATTCAAATGGTTGTCTATAAAAGCAACCCTTCCCCTCCATTTTCAAGGGAACAGTCATTATCTCCAACTTTCTTGCTTACTATTTGCAGGTATTTGCACAACTTCATCAACAAATCTGAGGGCAATATTGGCATAAGAAGAAATAAGAGAGACAAGAGAAAGAATCAACTTCAAAGGGGAGTGCTTTATTTCATTTGCTTTAATTTTGATTGCTCTCTTTGTTTGTATTCTCTTGTTTAGATTGGGATAATAGTTTAGAAGTGTTGACTGTCACTTTATCTAATACTATTTGATTTTTCTCATTCTTACAGTCAGAATTCAAGTAGGACATCATAAATAATATGAAAACTCAACTAGATACGCTTCAAGCAAAGAAGAAACATGAGGAGGTAGATGCAATGTTGATAGAATATTGTCCTCATTATAGGCAAAGAAAGAAGGACTGCAAATGCAAAATGGTGGCCAATATTGATAGTAAGCACATTCCACCTGAGATCAAGCCAATTGAGAGTGATGAACATCAAGTTTTTATATTTTGCACAAAGAAGGCCATGGGCTCCAAGACAAGGTATACCACCAAACCCATTATCTTTTAGTGGAACTTATATGAATTCTTATGCATTTAGTAATCAATGGAAACCCCAGTATCCATCAAAATTTGTAGGTTATTCACCTCAACCTTGGAGAAATCCTCCAAATACTTGGCCTAATTACCAAAATACTCCACCTGAATGGCAACAACCCCAGGGGAATTGGCAACAACCTCAAGGAAATTGGCAACAAACATTCCTATGGAGGGGAGGACAACAATGGCCAAACAAAATAACTGGTTACATAAAATATCCTCAACAACATGCCATAATGCCTCCTCCTAACTCAAATACTAACACACCTAGACCTACTCAGTTACTAGCTCAACCCACACCCCAACCAAATAACAAACCACAACAACAACCAATTTATTCTACAGATCCAAACCAATATCCTGCCTATGTTATGAGTTTGAGTAATATTCATCTATGTTTAGGAACCACTTTTCCATCACCTTCTACTCCTATTATCATTGAGCTTCCTGTGGAAGAGGAGGAGCATCAATATTTACCTCATGCACCTACTTAGTCAAGTGTGCCTACCAATCCTAAACCAGTTCAACAGTCTGATCCTGAACCACGATTTCCTCAAAGGTTAGAAGTTGCTAAGCAAAAGGAGGAAGCAACCTTTGATTTTTGGATTAGCTGAAAAACATATGTGTCAAGATACCTCTATTCCAGGCCATAAAATATGTTCCCATATATGGCAAGGCAATAAAGGAAGCATGCCTTAAAAATCCTAGGAGGAAAAAGAAAGACCCTACCATTGTCCATGTAGTAGGGCAATTGGCAGATATCATGCTTGGAAAAGTCATTGTTCCTAAATACACTGACCCAGGCAGTCCTATAGATGAAGTCATCATAAATGGGATCTAAGTAAAGAATTCTCTAATAGACTTGGGGGAAGCTATTAATGTGATAACTAGGGATATCTTGTAGCAATTGAATGTTACAAATCTCAGACCTACTCCTACTATCCTACAGCTTGCTGACAGTTCTATTGTCAAATTGGATGGAGTAGTAGAATACCTTGTTGTTATCCTAGACTCTTGGGTATATCCAGCAAATTTCATGATCCTTTCACCTAAACGTACATTAGGAGGGTATCCCATTATCTTGGGAAGGCCATGGTTGGCTACAACAGATGCCTACATTGGATGTCGGGAAGGGAACATGAATATTTCTGATGGCAGAAGTACTAAAAATCTTGCTCTTTATCCTCTTGCTCAACCATCCCATCATATGGATAGCCCTTTCTGGCCTCATTTTGATGAAGAAGCCAAGGAAATCAATTCAATAGTACAACTCATGATGATAGGTAGAATTCCTTTCATGCAGCTACAAGAAGAGGATAAAATATTGTCCCAAATAATTCATAATAGTTATGAAATGCATGAAGAATCACCTACTCCTAAGCCTGGTTTTGTTGGTCCACTGCAGACACTTATGCCCGCTCTTCCTACACCTAAAATTCCTCCAACAATAGGTATGTCTCATACATTTCTACCACATTAACTGAAATTTCCATGCATCATTCAAACAACCATGATAGATTTGATAACACAAGTGCAAGTTTCAAAATGTAAACATTTGAACATCAATAACAAGCTTACTCGAGAGCAGCAGCTATCCCTGACAAACTTGTTAGAAAAGCATCAACCTGCGTTTGCATGGGATTACCATGACATGAAAGGATTGGATCCTAAACTTTGTACTCATAAGATCTACATCAAAGATGACTGCATACTAGTAAGGAAGCCACAAAGAATAATCAATCCTGCATTAAGGGAGATTGTCAAAGGATAACTACATAAGTTATTGGATACAAGATTCATCTACCCTATCTTAGACAACCAATGGGTGTCTCCTTTGGTGATTGTGACTAAAAAGGGAGGTAAATGGAGAGTTTGTATTGATTATAGGGAGTTAAATTTTTCCACCAAAAAGGATCACTTTCCTCTTCCTTTCATAGACTAAGTATTGGATTCCCTTGCAGGAAAGAAGTATTTTTCCTTCTTAGATGGTTTTAGTCGCTATAATCAAATATAGATTGAACTTTAGGATCAAAAGAAGATAACTTTTACCTATCCTTGGGGAACTTATGCCTATTTAGTTCTTCCATTTGGTCTCTGTAATGCACCTACAACCTTCCAGAGAGCAATCATTAGTATCTTCTCAGATATTTCACATGAGTGCATGAAAATCTGCATGAATGATTTCACAACTTATGGGGCTGATTTTGATGAAGCATTGGAAAACCTAAATATGTCCTTAAACAGTGAGAAATGCTTCATGATGATGCAAGAAGGAGTAGTCCTTGGCCATTATATATCTCACAAAGGAATTCAGGTGGATCCAACCAAGGTTGAGGTAATTACCAATCTCTCTATTCCTGCAGAGCAAAAATATGTTAGGAGTTTCTTGGGTCATGTAGATTATTATAGGAATTTCATAAAGGATTTCAGTAAAATGGCAGCACCACTTTATAGTCTTTTGACTAAATATGTTGAGTTCCAATGGATAGAAGATTGTGACAAAGCATTCTTTGCTTTGAAAGAAGCCTTAACCCATGCTCTTGTGCTCAAAGGTCCTAATTGGGATCTCCCTTTCCATATTCATACAAATGCATCTAATTATGCCATAGGAGTTGTCTTTGGAAAAAAAGAAGGAACAATTGAGAATGCAATCTACTTTGTCAACAAAAACCTACAAGGAACAAAGTTTAACTACACTGTGATAGAAAAGGAGATGTTGGCAGTCATTTATGCCCTCAATAAGTTCAAACATTATATCACTGGATATTAGATCTTTATCCATACAGACCATGCAGCCATAAAATATTTGATGAATAAGCCCTTGATTACAGGAAGATTAGCAATATGGTTGATGCTCATGCAGGAGTTTGATATCACCATCATAGACAAGCTAGGGAAAGAAAATGTTGTAGCCAATTTTCTCTCAAGATTGACTACATCGGAGGATACTCAAGTCATTGATGACTCCTTCCTTGATGAAAATTTATTTTCCATTAGTATCCACACACCTTGGTATGCAAATATAGTCAATTATCTAGTTACAGGGAGAGTTCCTCCTCATTTCTCCCCCAAAGAAAGAAAGGTTCTTATTGAGAAATTTTTTCCTTTCTCATGGATTGCAGGATGTTTATTCTATACTGGACTAGATCATGTGATGAGGAGATGTGTAAGAGAGGATGAGACATATGATATATTGCATGCATGTCACAATGAACCTTGTGGAGGGAATTTTTCAGCTAAGAGGACAACGATGAAGATTCTTAATACAAAATATTACTGGCTCACACTTCATAAAGATGTAGGCAGGTATACTAAGAATTGTGATATATGTCAGAGGATGGGCTGACCAACTAAATCTGATGAGATGCCTCTATACCCCTAGGTTGTCATCACAACATTTGATAAATGGGGACTTAATTTTGTGGGTCCAATTGATCCACTGTCAAATGAAAAGTTTTACATATTGGTCTGCACTGATTATGTGATCAAGTGAGTCGCGGTTAAAGTTATGAAACAAGACAGAGATAATAAGGTTGCAAAATTCCTATATGAAAAAATATTCACACATTATGGGGTTCCTAGAGAGATTGTGACAGATCAAGGGGCTCAATTTACATCAACTCTTGTAACAACATTAATCAATGAATATAATATAAGGCATAGGAAATCTACCCCCTATCACCCTCAAGCCAATGGGCAGGTTGAGGTGACCAATAGGGAAACAAAGGCAATTTTGACCAAAACAATGGCTATTCATAGGAAAGATTGGGAAAATATGCTTCCAGAAGTTGTCTGGGCCTATAGAACCAGTTGGAATACAACCACTAGTTTCACTCCTTTTAAATTACTATATGGAAAGACAACTATGATGCTCATAGAGTTTGAACATAAAACTCTTAGAACTGCACTTGATCTTGGGATAGACATATTTGAAGCATAGAAGGACAAAATCATGCAACTAAATGCCTTGGATGAAATGAGAAAGTCAACCCTTCATCATACTGAGATAGTGCAAACTTGAGAATCAAATGGCATGACAAATTCATAAATAACAAGTTTCAACCTGGTGATTGGGCACTCCTTTATGATTCTAGGTATCAGGATAATGCAGGCAAGCTATAGACTAGGTTGTTGGGACCATATGAATTTGTTGAAGTCTTCTCCAATGGCACTGTTCAACTAACAACCATTGACCCTGTTTGATTCAAGCTTCTTGTCTATAGTCACTGCCTTAGGTTATATCATAAACTAGCTTCTAGGCAAGAATTCCTGCAATAATTTGCTCAGAACCAAGCCCTAGAACTTCCTACACCTAAATGAAGTGGACCTAGTGTCCCTCCTTTTGCCTAATCAAGGTATGTGTCACATCATAATAAAGCTTTACACTTTTGTGGGAGTCAACTTCTCCAACTTCTCCATCAATTCATCTACCCATTCATTTCCACCTTTCTCTCTTCCATAACCCCACCATCACTTCCCCATCACATCACTTCATTCCATCACCACTTCAATTAATTGCTCAATGGTACTTTCCATGTAACTTGTACTTCTATCCACATTTTCTACAACTGACACCAAATTTTCAGGTGCATTCACTACAATTTGTTATCTTTTAATTATCTTAAATGCATTTATATTGATTACTGTATATTGATGTTGATTATTTTCACATAGCACATATCTATATGTTGCCTTGTCAAATCATAATTTCATCCCAGCCTGTGAGGACACATGCTCTAATTTCGGTTGGTGGGAATGCAAATCCATATGTCTGTGTGTCATACATGTCAAAAATTTTGAATTTGAAATGACGGATTGCATGTGTGATAAGACACTAAACTGCTACCATTTTTCTTAATGATACCTTTCATTTATGTTTTCTTGTTGCCTTAGCCATAATTTTAGTAATGCCACAAAGGTAAATTGAAAATTCACATGATAGTGGCATTAATACTGAAGAAGAGTTGCATGAAGCTAAGGAATTAGGTTTTAAGAGAGGAATTGTGGGTGTGAATATAAATTCCTTCAAGTTATCTTATTTTGCTAAGTATCAGCCCTGACCATTGATTGAATGCAACATCGGATGCCTTTCGCAAGGCTTTATTTGAATACTGCCACCTGTTAGTTGAGTGCTCCTCACAAGGATTTTTCCTTTTTCTTTTCGAAAGCCACCACCATGCTTCCATGTGTCGACAGTTTGCACTCTTCAATGATTTTTCCTATCACTCCCCTTTCAGGTCGTGACCTCATGCCTCTTAACATCTGTCCACACACATTCCTTAGGAAGACCCACCTTCAACACAGTATATTTGAAAGACCTCTATGTGTCTTCACCATGCTGATTTTCAAAATACAAAGGAGGAATAAACATCGGGCCCCGACCGCTTGCCACATACATTTTCTAAAGGCTTCTTCATGCAAAGGGGATGAAACAAGCAAAAACCTCACAACAGTTGCCACGTATTATAGTGGTTGTCATAAGTGGATGACACATGTCAACACATTGGACTGTTGGGACCACTGCCATCATTCGCAGGGGATGCATCTGGCTTTGAGACATCCTCATTCATGGCTCAAATCTTTTTCTATTGCAACGGCCAAGGTAAATCATCACTAATACATCATTACTCATGATCAAAGGATCTTTTCTGTTTCTGGCTCACAGGGCTGGGACTTTATTATAAATACTACTTCTTCTTTTGAAGCAAGGATTCAGATTTTGATAGGAGAATTGGTAGAAGAACCAGATCCTTCATTGCTTCATTAGATTATTGTAAAATAATTCACAAACTGTGTCATTGTTCGGCCTTTCAATTTTATTTGATATTTAATAAGTTTTACTGTGCCATTATTGTATTGAATGCCTCATTTACATAACTTCTATAAATTTAATACAAGTTTGCTAGTTTAGATCATGTCTTTGACTCCTTTTTCTAGTAAACGTGTATGAAGGTTATTTTATGTCATCAAGTGAATCATTCAGGCTTCTATCTTTATTTTCTGTCATTCTGGGACATAGCAGATTGTTAAATGGACTCTTAGATTGCATTTACAAGATAGATCTAGTGTACCTTACATCTAAATCTTGGCGCATCACCCGAGTTAGATCTTTTATTTTTATATTTGCTTCCTTTTCCCATTTAAAACCCCAGTTATAGAAGAAGTCAACTTTTTTAAAATCTGAAGGTTACTTAGTTTAGCGCAATAAGTCCCCCATTTAACTGAGTTTCCCACAAAGGGTTATTACCTTGTCATTTTTTGGCATCGACAATTTTTCTTTTTCCTGGCACGCCCGGTGGGACCATGAACATTATCCCATAAATAAAAGAGGGTGTATAGGCCATCCATACCCAAACTTGCCCGAGAGAACCTTCAGATCCCAGCTATGTTGCAAATCACAAATCCAAATGATGTGGCCTGGGACGTCGGGAGTCCCCTTGTAGCCCCAGTTGCACCTACCGTTTGGGCTCCTATTCTGGTCTATACTCTCAAAGCTATTCCAAAGTTTACCAGAGATGGCTCAATGACACCATCTAAACATCTACAAGATGTGGCAGACGTATGTTTGGTGCATTAAGTTATAGATTAGAACATAGCATTAAGACAACTCACAACCTCTTTCAGAGGAAAATAATTAAATTGGTATCACACACTACCCGCTAATACTATCGATACTTGGGATCAACTTAGGGATCCATTTTATGGAAGATTCTTGAATGATGGGGACAGGTCCATGCTATGTCATTATCTAGTGACAATAAAGCGGGCCCCATCAGAAGCCATGAAAGACTTCAATGCTCGGTTCCATATGACTTGGCAGAGAATCCAGACTACCATCCGACCATCGACCGAGTTAGCATTTATGTTCTACCTAAAATCTATCAATGCTAACATCTCTATGATGATCCAATCACTTGACCAAACCACATTACTAGATGCATACAACATAGTTGTCAAGGCAGAGAACAACCTGATCAATGCTGGGAAGTTGCCACCTCGACCCAATATGTCGATATTCCCTGAAATATCAACTTCTACCTAGGAGATGCCATCGACCAGCACGCCTGCACCACCCCCATCTATGTACACGTATCCAAGTGTGCCACATAATGTTTCTTCTACATCTAGCGCTTCGAAGGATGAGATGAGCGACTTAAGGGATATGTTACAAAACTTAACAAACAAAGTAACCACTATTAAGCGCAACCAGGCTGCTCCTCCAAGACCATCCTATCAGAGCTATCAAGGTATTAGGCCCTCCTACTAACAGAACCAATATCAAGTAGTTGCGCGCACAACTTTGCTAACTCAAACAAATAACCAAATCGTACCAGTATCGACTTTTTTGGGGGCTACTCAAACAAGTACAGGCAGAGAGCTTACTACAAGGCAGAACAATCTCGCCAAAGATATCAATCCCTGGTGCTTCCCTTGTGGTGACGCATATATGCCTCAAGATTTTCCACGTGGCAATTTGCAACATAAGGTCACAAAGCAGCGCAGCCAAAGCATAGCGCCAAATTTAGGAGGATATACATATGCTTCTTCCCAAATAGAGAATGCGGTTCTTACTACACAAATGCAGGGAATGTCCCTAGAACAAGAAAATGACATAGCTTCTGACCATTCCCTCCTCTCCTGGATCGAGGGAGAGGAAGTAGTGTTCACTTATGAAACATCCACCTCGGCAAGCCCGCAAGTGCAGTCCAACTACAACACTCAATCAAAGAGGAGATTCACAGGTGAGCCGATCACTCCACAGCCCAGAATCATCCAGGACCCATTCCCTGGCCCTTCCACAACCACTTCATAGCCACAACAGCGCAAGGAGAATGTCATCACCAAGTCCAAGGAACAAAAACCTCTAAATTTTCCACCTTTCAACGTCTTGGAACAATTGAAGAAATCTTCCGCTAATGTATCCCTTTTGGATATCTTAGTCATCCCAAAACAAAAATCATTACTACAAAAAGCCCTGCAGAAAGATGCGGTTGTGCAACCAATAGAACAAGCTTCTGAAAAGACTATTGGCTCATTGCCTCTCACCAAAGTTCTTGCAAATACTATAGAGGAGGCTTTGACAGAGGTCAAAGAGGAGAAATCAAAACCTAAACCCTTCTTCTTAACTCTCATTGTGGGAAATAAATTGCTGCACAATTCCATGATTGACTCTGGTGCCAACACTACAGTCATGCTGAAATAGATAGTTGAAGCCTTAGGGCTTAGTTATGAGCCCATAAAGAGAGGAGTTATTCAGCTAGATGGGAACAAGGTTGAAACTATAGGCCTCATTAAAAATCTCCCCTTGACTTTGTTCTCCTGCCCTACTATCACAATACCACAAGATACTATGATCATAGATGTTCCTTGCATGTTCGAACTCTACCTGTTGAGGGAATTTACCTCAAAGATAGGCGGATACCTTTCCTTGGATTGGTCCCACCTAATTCTCAAGACCAAGCACGAGTCTAAACTAAAGATAGTATCAAAATATCTACATTCAAAACATGTAGTTGATGAGGCCATGATCAACTTCCAATCCACTCATAATTATTTCATAAAAGAAGAGACCGATGGCATCAAGCTACCAAGGCATGAGAAGGTAACTAGAGATAAAGCAGACAAAGAAGAGGTCTTCTCGAGTGAGTATATAGACACCAACTCTTTCGGAAAATACCATGCTACTGGGTTGGGAACCTACCTCATCTATGATGAAGATTAGGAATTCCCAAGGGTACTGAAGAACCCCACGACCGAACAAGCCTCAGACCTCTAGACATTACACTTTGATGGCACAAGATGTAAAATTGGTGCTGGTGTTGGGATATGCCTAACATCTCCAACCAATTAGTAGATTCTTATATCTTTCCACTTTTAGTTTGCTTGCTCGAACAATGAAGCTAAATATGAGGGTCTTGTACAAGGACTAAGCCTCGTGGAGCGCATGGTGGTCAAACAAATAATGGTGTTTGGAGATTTTGAACTCATAATCAATCAAGTTAGAAACATCTTCACTACAAGGAATGTCTACATGCGGTCATATAGACATGGGGTATGGGACCTCATTGAAGGTTTTGAAGCTTTTAACATTCACATCGTACCAAGGAAGTAGAATTCAATCGTGGATCTCATGGCAGTTATAGGATCTCAGTTTGATCCTATCTCTGACTTGATTGATAATGTACACTCTGTGTGAGTAATCATCTGACACTCCACTCCAGATAATGATCAGATCTAGTAAGTGTTTGAAAGTGAAGAACACATCACCTCATTCATTCAACAGTCAAGAGAATTCATCGATCAACTTCAATCGAAGATCGAAGAAACATATGAAGAGAAAATCATTCAGCTAAGATCAAACAAGCTTTCGAAAGGACTAGTCACGCTTGAAAATTTGTTCGATAGTGACAATGCGAGGAATAATAGGAGAAAATTTAGAGCAAACCAAGTAGACTACACCGACCTTGAGGTCGAAAATGGAAGAAGACTAAAGTTTGGGAAGGAAGTTTCGCAGTGTGACAAGGATAGACTTATGCATTTTTGCGGAAAATACGAAGGAGTCATGGCCTAGTCTTATGATGACCTCAGGGGGTATGATCCTAGCATCATCCAACACACCATTAAACTCACAGAAGGTGCTAAACCTATCCGACAAAAATAAAGGCATGTCAATCCAAAGATTGAAGCCCTAATGGCACAAGAACTAGGGAAGTTGATCCAGTCCAAAATTGTGTTTCCAATCAAGCACAGTACATGGGTATCTAATCTCATTTCAGTCTGAAAAAAGAATGGATACATTCATCTTTGTGTTTACTTTCACGACTTGAATAGGGCATCACTAAAAGATCATTACCCACTTCCTTCCATGGAATCAATTTTGCAAGTTGTGGTAAGTTTGGAAATGTCTCTCTATTGGATGGACTCTCGAGCTACAATCAGGTTCAGTTAAATGAAGGAGATCAACACAAAACCATGTTCACCACCAAGTGGGAAATGTTTACATATGCCAAGATACCTTTCGACCTCTCAAATGCAGGGGCCACCTTCTAGCGGGCAATGGACATAGCCTTCAATGGACTGATCAACAAGATCATCCTCATCTACTTAAATGATCTGACTGTATTTTCCAAATCCAAAGATGACCATTTTGACCATCTTGAAGAATTTTTCAAAAGATGCCAAGAGTTTGGAGTATCCTTGAACCCAAAAATAATGTGTCTATGGAGTGTCGCAGGGAAAATTGTTAGGACATGTGGTGACCCAGGAAGGAATCGTGATTGATCCAAAACGGATAAAAGAAATCAGGGAACTTCCCCTTTCATTCAACAAGAAAGGAGTCCAATATTTTCTGGGGAAGGTCAACTCCGTAAGTAAGTTTATTTCTGATTTTGTAAGAATAATCAGACCGATCACCCTGATGCTAAAAATAGACCAATTGTTCAAATGGACAAAAGAAGCAAGAGAATCCTTTAAGAAGGTAAAGGACACTATTTTTTTATCTCCTATGTTGGTGAATCCAGGCTTATCAAAATACTTTATAATGTACGTATTTAGTAGCAAAACAAGCATCGCTACTATCCTGACTCAGAAGGACGATGAAGAAAACGAAGAACATTCGACAGCTTTTCACTCTTGGACCTTGAAGGAATATGAGATGAACTATAACTTCATCAAAAGGAAAGTATTCACAATTGTGAAGGGACTGAAAAAGTTCTGACATCTGATATCTTGTAACAAAGTGATCATTTATGTCGCACACTCCAGCGTACGTGAATACATTATGGAGGGAGAGATCACTGAAAAAGGGCCAACTGGATCACCAAGATCTTGGAATATGACATCGAGGTCAAACCCATGAAGACTATCAAAGGGAGAGGATTGTGTGAATACTTGGCGTACGATGAAGAAGTGGAAGAAGAAGAAGAGAAAGCAGAGCTGGTCCTAACAAATTATTCTAAACCCAAAATTTGTTGGCTGACAAATAGAATAACATTTATGCACACCAACAAGTACCCATTGGGACTTTCCTCTCAGAAAAGAAGATTCTACCAACTGTAGAAAAGTGGATATTCACTTATTGAAGGGATCATATTTAGGAGTAATTTCAACGGCGTCTTATTACGGTGTGTCATCGCGAAGCAAGCAAAGAAAATTCTCAGCACCTTCCACAACAACCTTGAAGGCAGACACTTCTCTGTGAAGACCACCGCCATTAAGATTCTACATGTTGGATAATTCTAGCCTACAGTATTCAACAACTCCTACAAAATAATAAAAGCTTGCAGAGAATGCCAATTCTATGCAATGTGAAGAAAAAACTCTACCATGCCGCTTAATTCGATTGTAGTAAATGAGTCATTTGCACAATGGGGGCTAGATTTCATTGGGATGATCAATCTCGCCTCTAGCATTGGTCACAAGTGGATTCACAAGGCCACGGATTAATTCACAAGGTGGACTGAAGCCCTACCCCTGAAGAATGTGACAGAGGCAGAAATCATGGAATTCCTCGAAGGGCTAGTGACGAGGTTCGACGTGCCGAAGACTATCATCTCAAACAACGCTAGAGATTTATTAGGCTCCAAGGTATGTCAGTTCACTTTTGAGCATGGTATATTTTTGAAAACATCATCAAACTACTACCTCGAAGGGAATGGCCTATCTGAGTCGACTAACAAGAATTTAATCCAACTCATTAAAAGGATCGGGTCCAACCATCAGAGGGAATGGCACAAGAACCTCCAAACAGCGTTACGAGAAGACTACATAACTCCTAAGATAGCTTTGAAAACTTTTCCATATGAGCTAGTATACGGGAAGGAAGTGTTGTTATCTATCTCTATAGAGATACCTACGCTACAACTACTCAAGTCCCTAGAAATTAAGGAGAACGGAGCTATGAAATTTTGGTTGGCCGAATTACTAGAAGTGCAAGAAAAAAGGGAGAAAGCCCTAGTAGCTATGACCAACCACTAGCAGGTGGTAAAGAAGTGGTTCAACAACAAAGCTTCAGACCAAGGTCTAAAATGTGGAGACCTGGTACTAAAGTTCAATGAAAGAGTTGCAAAGCCTAGCTTGCATGGAAAATTCAACAAATTGTGAGAAGGACCTTTCAAAATAATTCAGTGCAAACGAAATAATGCATTCGAGTTAGAAAATATGGAACAAGAACCACTAGGAATTCTAGTCAACGGGATTCATTTGAAATTATTTGATTAAGCTTTAGTTACTTCATACAGGAGTAAATATGTGATTAATGTAATTATTTTCCCTTTCATGTTTTGTCGACTAGTTCTTTCCAACATTTTCACATATACAAGAAGAAAGAAAATTCATGAAGCTCATTATTAAAAGAATAGAGGAATATCATGTTCATGCAACATAGAATAAATATGTGAGGAATTCAATAAAGGTTGTGGAGAGCACAAAAATGAAGACAAAGAGTTAAAGATAAGTAAGTATATTCGATATATACATATACTTTGATAGAAACATTGACAAAATGGCTCAGTAGCCATGCACTCAAAATTATGACTATATGTATACAACTTCCTTATATATCTGTGTATGTGACCCCTTTCCTTTGGGGCATATATATACAAAAAGAGAAAAAGTGTGTTGAACTTCAAGTGTCTGAAACATGAGCGTTGTCTTCATCAGTAGGGGCATTGTTAGGAGCATTGGTAGGGGCAGCAAGAGGATTATCAGTAGCAGAAATAGGACCCATAGTAGAAGCAACATCAACTCCCAGAACGAGCAGCAGAGGGAACACAAGGTTCTTAAAGTTAGTACACCAATCCACGTCATAGAACAACACTACATTATAGTAGCGCAGGAGAAAGTGACACGTGTGGGTGGCCCTCTCATGATTCTCAGTGAGTGATTGAAGCCAAAACCTGCTCTGGAATGGTACCCATGGTACTACCGTGTCTTCTTCAATATGCTTACACAAGTCACTCATGACGAGAAGGCCCAGGCCATACACTACATTTCTCACCACCTCGTCGAGACCTCCGAGGTATTTCTTCGGAAAAATCTCAAGCGTCAAACAAAGAATCATGCCTTTTGGAGCCTGAACATCCAACAACGAGGCAATGAAAGGGAGCATATATTGGTGTTTACCCAATATTTATTTTTTTATTCGATACAATCTCTACCCAAAACCCACTTTCTGGCTATGATAGTAAGTGAGTGTTTGTTCTTGGTCATTCACTTTAGACGCCTATTTTAAATCTCTCCTAGAAAGGTTGTTTGAGACTTATTTCACACTAATCTTATTGGAGTGTTCATCATGTTAGTTTCCAATTGACGGCCTAATTCTATGCCTTGCACAAATTCAAAACCTACTCATCCGCCTAAATGATAATCCTATCCAATCACTAAAAGCTACTTCTGCTAAAATCGCTGAGTATAATTCCACTACTGTGTTAGCGCCTATTTATAGAAATATCTAAGGTAGCCTGCATACAATGCATGGTGGTAATCAAGTGTTAACTTGAAAATCCCACCAAAAGGCTAGCTCGATATCCCAGCTCAATTACATCCGCAGGTACGAATTGTTGTGTGCAAAATTAAGGAGCGGTAATCAATTAGTCCAAATTGGTGGCAAGCTCAAGTGATGGCTCATATGGATAGGTGCTTAGGTGTCACAATGCAGGCCATTTCAAGCTCCAAGGTTGAGCATGAATCTTTCTAAGGTACTCATTATGGTTTCAGCTTAATGATACTTTGAGAGAAATTAATTGCTACGACATACAAAAGGATGGAAAGAATTTCACCAACGGCTCAATTTCCTAGGAAAATCATGCCAAAGGGATGCTATCATTGATGTAATTATGAATTCTTGTCTTTTCAAGAAAGGCAAGTAGTTCATTTTTCATGGAAAGGGGAGCTGGCAGTACATTCCAAATTAAATGAAAAAGGCAATCGTTGTCTACTGGTTGAAGTCAAGAAATTGAAGAAAAAGCTAAGTATCTCATGCAAAGGCTAAGCAGTGCATAAAAATTCTTGAGCATGCAAAGGGACTTGGAAGAATAGAACTATTAAGGGAACCAGGTGTGGTGCATCTAGTAGCAAGGGAGCTGAACATAGAGGTAATTACGAAGAATTCATTGCCCCGATGTGGATTAAACCTGAAACGGAAGGGTATCTAGTTTTGAATTTAGAGATTTGCATTGTGTTTTGGGTTAAATTCATACCGCTTTAGTGTTATTTCTAGGAAAAAGGTTTGCAAAGGATGGCAACTGCTCAAAGTTCTCAAGCAAAGATGCAAGAAGAAAGGACCCAAAATTTATTCCAAGCCATGCACACTGCACCAATCGCTTATGTCTTTGGGAATACCTCTTATGCTTCGCTTGGTATACTAGACAAGCAAACATGGGTCAATACATGGGTTGCACAAAAGAAGAGTCCCTACAGGGATCAGAGCCAAATTAAGGAAGAATGGGATAATGTTCATGATCCCATCCTAGCAAGGAATCCTAAAACACTGAGGGAGGCGCCTTGTGAAAGGATGAAAGGGAATAGTGACTTGGACTCCTTGGCACCAAAATGTTGGTACAGTGGGATTCCACAATATATGCTCCCACTCATGCACTATTGCCCTGAATTGGTCGATGAGGCCATCAAACATTTCAACCCAGATACCAAAACCATTATGGGTCAGGAGCTAAGTGTCATTATCTGTAAAGAGGTTATCTGGGACATGCTATGCATCTTCGAGCAAAACTCAAATGTACCTAAAATGGAGTCATTCACTTCGTCGAAAGGAGAGTCCTATTGGAGAACCAAAGACTTGGCTTTGAACTTTTATAACCCAAAAACATAAAGACCCAAGGAAGCTTAAAAAAGCCAATGCAAATACCAGCAGTGCATAAAAGCTTCAAGGATGATATGAAATATGCCTTCTCAATGATGGTGTTTGTTTTTGGCCTAGACTCTGATAAAGAGGTTCAAGAGTTTCTGCTAGGATTGGGGTTTTAGTTGCACAAGCAACATTATCTCTTCTGGTATGATTTTACAGAATTCCTCATCCAGGAGATGCTTAGCCAGATTGCAGAGTACCAACTTCAACAGAGGTTCAAGTTTTTGTCTTTCCTCGCCTATATGTTCTTACATCAAAACCCTGACTTTTTCCAGAGGCATATAGGGCTGTCCATTTTTTATGAAAATCAAATGAAAAAGCCTATCTCCACTTAGACTCCTCTCCTCTCTACAATGTATGATTATTATCCATTCACGAATTATTTCTTAAGTTTGATTTTGCAGGATTTGAGGGGAGACAGCAGTGTCTTGCTGTTTAGCTCAAACCAGACCGAGTTCATGCAAAGCTTCACTCCAAAGTGTGATTGGTTTATGGGAAAGGATTTCATGATTGTTTGATTGTGTGGCTTCATCGAGGAACCCTTTCAACTCCCAATGTGTCCTGTAGATCGATTATTGGTGCTTGAAGTCTTCCATCAGGTATCGATTATTGAATTCACCTTTTGCGGCAGAAAATTGAAGAAGGGATTTTTAAATTTTCCAATGAGCTTCAAGACCATAATCATGGCAAAGAAAAGGACTCATGACCTGCTTGAGGCAAAGCTAGCTCATTTGGGGCTAGTATGGGTTTGTGATAAATGGAATTATAATCCCAATAATAACTTGCCAAACAAGTATGTCAAGGTAACACACGACCCCCAACCTTATTGGGAAAAGCATAGGAATCCATTGACTGATGCAGATGAGCTCATGGTCGACCTTGCATACATTCGAACTAAATATGGTCATCCTCCCTAGCTCGCATTCTACTGGCCGATCGGGGAATATGATAAAATAAAGCAAATTGAGGCTACTCTTTGAAACAACCTGGAAAAGAATTACAACTAGAAGGAGGAGAAGATTAATGATTACTAGATATACCGCCAGGAAACCTCATGCACTGAGGCTCCTTATGATAGTGTGGAAATGGATGACAAGTTCGATTAATTGTGGAATAATGAGCATCCAAATTTTGATGAAAGTGATGAAAGAGGAGGCTCCGGTTCAGAGGAAGTTGAGGTGCAGTAAGACAAGGGAGCGAAACCATAGTTAGAAGCTCAAAAGGCCTCGACACAGCAGAAAGGGAAGTCTGTGAAGCAACTTGATAGGGTTTCTTCCAATGTGAGGGTGAACATATCATGCATGAGGTCTTCCCTGACTCGCACTTGGACCGCAAGAAGGACCAAAATAACCCCGTCACAACAATCTAAAACCGTAGTGGTAGAGGACTCGCCACCAGCGAAGTGACAACGCACCAAAACATCTTCTGAGGAATTTTCTCTAGACTCTGAAGTGAGCCAAGAGCCTATGATGAGCCAAGGATCATAATCATCCATGTTCCAGGTATCCTTCTCTCCCTTTTCTCTTGTTTCACAATCTTTAGTTACCACAGTTGTGCCCATTGTGCCTCTCTTTTCAAGCACTAATCCTTCATTTTTGGCCTCTGCTCCAATGGTCATGGGGGTTTCACACTGCTCTCTCATGTGACCCCATTCATCCTTACTCCTTCTCGGAGACTTACGCCATTCGCCTTAGCTCATTCCACTCCTCCAAGTACCTCCTATTCGGCCTCTACTACCTTCGTTGATACCTCTAGAACCGTTGTCGTATCAGTCCTGATCCAAGCTTCCCAACCAACAAAATCTACCATGAATCTGCTTCCTTCGAGTCCTCTTATTGGTTCACAGTTTAGGTTTTGGAATATCCCTCCTTTCTCACCTCAAATAGTTAGTATTCCAAAGAAACCTGGGCCCACTACCATCTCTTTTCGTTTTACCCTTCCTCCCAGTGCACCTTTCATAAGTGCACTCATCCGTTCACCATCAGAATTTTTATTAGAAGGTGACAAAACTAAGCAGGCACAAGCACTTAGAATCCAAAAGAAAAAGGCTAAAGATACTAAAAAATTGGTGGAGCCAAAAGTACAAACTATTTTCAATGAGGCCCAACAGTCGCTACATTCTTCAACTATGTACTAGACCATCAGCAAATCACAAGGAGAAATGCAGCTGGATGACTACAACATGTACATCGTGGGGCTTGATTTAAGCATGGCCTGGCCTCGAGACAAGGTGGAGCTCATGGAGGAAGCACAGTGGGTGGTGACTGTGTGTAAGTGTTTTTCTACTCTAGAATGCAAGAACAAATGAGATGGAAAAGGGAAATACATAAACAAACACTCAATGATTAGCCAAAGTTGAATCCAAACAAAAACAACAAATAATTGGAATATCATACCTTGTTCAGATTGACAAGTTGGTTGGCCCTTTTATGATGCTTCGTTGTATGCTCATTTGATAGAAAGTGAATGCAATAATGGGGGTGGGTATTGTGATGAAGATGATAGATGAATGCAATAATGGCTTCAAATGGCTTCAAATTCCTAAGTGTGCTAATGGCTTGAATGTTAGAGAGTGAATGAAAAATTATAATAACTCTTGCCTCTAATCTCCTTTAATTTGAGACCAAGCCTCTCAATTTAAAGAAAAATGGACGGTTAGGATTAAGCCATCATGGACAAGATGGAGGGCTGTGGTGAGTTAAGGACTCACAAACCCTCACATCTTTCCATGTGGCTTGTGAGGTGGAAATATGACAAGTGACATGGAAAATGACATGTGAGGTGGAGGTACTTGCAAGTACCTTGGGATTGAAGAAGATTTCCTCAAAAATGAAGTCCTTGTCCCCATATGGGGCTGATAGTGACAAGTGAAGAATTTTAGAAAGTCTTCTCTTGTCACCATGGGGATGAGAGAAGTTGTTGGAGAAATAAATGTGAATTATAAATTCACATGATTGGAAGTACCCAGTGGATAAGGCAAGGTCCTCCTAAAGGAGGTCCTTGTCCCATGTGACTGAAGTGACCTATGAGAGGTTATGGGGAAGAGAGATGCATGGGAGGAATAAATGTGAATTTTTAATTCACATGGGGAAGAGGTCAATACCTGATAAGGCAAGTACTTGTGAAAGCTTGATTTAAGGACATACCAGAAAAGGTAAGTGATTATATTAATGTTGCGCAAACATTTGATCAACTAAATTAATGAAGATTAGAGGCAAGTGGCCAAATATGGAGGATGTGACATTAATCCCTATTAAGGATGTGCACATTTTAGTCATAGATTAATTAGATTAATCCATATTAGAAGAAGGGTTATGGAGGATGGGAGGAGAGAGAAAGAATGAATTTAAAATTGAAGAAGATAAATGACTAAATTAAATAAATTGATACATTTATTTAATTTAGAGAGGAAATGGTAAAGAATAAAGTATTTAATTAAATAATTTTAGAAACCTTAGAAGAAGGGGAAATATTAATTAAATAGGTCATTTAATTAATATAGGTGAATTAGACAAATAAATGATAGGATTTTGACCATATGGAAGTGGTCAAATTTGGATGTCTACATTTTGCCCTTCTTCGAAATATTATTAGAATAACAGTGTTTTGAAGAAAACTAAAATGCAGATGACTCTATAAAGGAAGCAACTAGAAAAAAGATGCCCTAGCATGGGAGAGGTTGTGTGAGCTGCCAAAATGGAGGGAAGTGAAGGGAGATACCCCAATCTCATGGGAAAATGACTGAGAAGGAGGAATGCATGAACATAGTAGGATATGCCCCATCGGGAGGGTAGTTGGGGAAGAAAAAGGGGCCCCAAGTGACTTCTCGATATGAAGAAATGGAAGGTACCATTGGATAGAGCTCAAAAAACCATGAAGATTGGCTTTTTAATGGATTCGAACAGATTCAAATGGAGACACAGGGTGTAAATGGCAGCCTTGAGAAGTTAGAGGATTAGTTGAATTAAAAGAGTGTTAAATAAAGGGAAAAAATACCCTTTATTTAATAAAGGAAAAGAAAGGGGGAAAGTTATAAATAGTAATGTTAGAATTACTATTCCTCATTTGCACAGCTGACAGTTGAGTGAGAGAGAGAAGAGAGGAGAAGAAGGAGACAAGGAGAGAAGATGCTAGAGGATTACAATGATGACATCATCCATCAAGGAGATGAGGTGCAGAGATTCTACCATGAGTGTGTGGTCCCACGCCAAGTTAGGCCCAAACCCTCCTTGTGATTTTCAACAATTTTTCATTTATTTTGGAGTTTTAATGTTATTTAAAAACATGGGTTTTGGGATGGGGGAAAATTAGGAAAATGGGTAAAGGGTGAAAGTTGATTTTTCCCACTGAGTAGGTTGAAGCGCCTGTTAGAGGCGTGGTGGAAAGAGGGTTTTAAAAAAAAACTAGTAGATGAAAGTAAAATGGGTTCTTTGGCCGCAACAGAGGTGGTTGCACCCCAGGAGGGGGGGTCGTGCCCTTGCGATAGGCAGCCCCGCCGATCAAGGGGCGGTCGTGCCCCTGCAATAGGCGGCCCTGCCCATCAAGGGGCAGTCACACCCCTATGATGGGAAACCCCACCCCTGCAAGGGTGGCCCCGCCCCAAGGAGTGGCGAAGCTCCCAAAGGGGTGGCCCCACCCCAATGGGCGATGGCACCCCTAAAGGGGCGACCCTTCCCCATGGGGCGATGATGTCCTGGAAGAAGCGGCCCTACCCCAAAAGGGGCGACCGCCAAAGGAAAAGAAGGGGGGAACAAAAAATAGAAGAAATGATAAGTTGGGAAGAAAAAGAGATAAAGGGGGAAAATGGGGAAAGTTGAAGAAAATTATTGAGAAGAGAACCCAGGGTCGGGAGATGGGGAAGAGAAATAGATGAAGGAAAGGATAAGATGACTGACATGGTGTGTGATATGGGTGCAACGCTTTGACAGCTTGCAACCTCAGGAGAGGAGATCAGAGGTGTTGGAGGCGACAAGGTGAGCGATGATCGAAGTTGACCATGAGGCCCTATCCTAGGCGAGGTTGTTACATATGTTAGGATATCCATCTATTAGAGCACATCCGATGATGCTAACAACCATGATTGAACGTTGGGATTTAGCGACCTTGACCTTTTGTCTCCCAACAGGGGAGATGACGGTGACATTGGAGGACATATGGCAGATATTGAGGCTTCCCATAGCAGGTCACCTGGTGGGTGTGACGAGATCAAAGGGGGAGGCATTGGATCAGACCATATGGGTCTTGTTTAGGTGAGAGGACCTACTTGTGTAGAAGAAGGGGCTAGACATGGACATGTGTTTAGGATTGAGAGTACCATTGTTGCCACTATACTTGTGTGGACTGATCAGCGGGATATTGATATCGGATAGGAGTGGACAATTTTCCAGCCTTAGCTATATGGAGGTGATTTGACACATTATTGAGGGGAGATATGGGGAGTTCGCATGGGTTCCATGCGTCCTAGCGTAGCTATATAGGGACATGCATGTAGTGTGTTACCAAGAGGGACTCAGTGTGGAACATGTGACGTTACTACAAGTATGGGCATGGGAGCACATTAGTATGACTAGGATAGATGTGGTGAGAGTGGGGTTAGAGGATGAGACACTACCAGTGGCATATTGGTACAGTGTAGAGTATGATTGGGTGTGGCAGTATCAGGGATATCAGGATCTAGATGGATGGAGGAGGTTATTTGATGATCTCGAGGAGGAGGAGATAGTGTGGAGGCGGTATATGACATGACAATTTTCTAGGTGGAGGGGGGATGAGGTGAGACATAAAGTACATTTCATGACTCAATGCTATATAGTCAGGAAGGAGCCATAGATAGTGGAGTCACACAGGCCAGACCGGGTGACTAGGCAGTTTGGGCTGACACAAGATATTACGGGTGGAGCAAAAAGGTTTAGACAAATTACACAAGAGTGACCATGGGGGGAGTGGATTCCACTAGAGTTTGTGAGGGAGAATTGGGCGACACTGGAGTAGGATCTAGTGACCTATCCAAGGAGGTTTGGAGGGATGGTAGATTCAGGGGTGATGATTAGATATGCGGCGTGGTTTTCCCATCACCGACCCCCACGAATTACACCAAAGGATCCGATCGTAGGGGAATTAGGATTTGGACCAGAGGATGAGGTTAGATTGGTAGGACAGGGGAGAGGGAGGGAACAATGGAGGAGAGAGCTAGAGGTAGGTAGAGCAGGAGGATAGTAGAGGAGAGTGTTGGAGGCAGGCAGATTAGGAGGACAATAGAGGAGAGTGTTAAAGGCAGGTAGAGTAGGAGGACAGTAGAGGAGAGTGACAGAGGCAGGAAGAGCAGGAGGACAACAAAGGAGAGTGTCATAGGTGGACGGGGTAGCCAAGCAGTAGGGAAGAGTGTGTCAGAGGTTGTCGGAGTAGTCGGGTAGCAGGAGAGAGGTCAGGGGGATGATGAGGCAAGAGGTCAAGAGAGGATGAGTAGGAGGAGGAGGAGGAGGGCTTGAGTGGACATCGAGCCAAAGGAGGAGAGATATGAGGTAGAGGCGATGGATGAGAGGGAGGAGGCAATGGCGATGGATATGGGAGATGAGGTAGGGGCAGAGGCGATGTATATGGATGTGCATGATATTCGCCCATCGGCTATGATGTCACCGATAGTAGAGGATCCGACTATGCTGCTAAGAGGAGCGGAGGTGCAGTTACATATCGTCGAGCAGAGACTAAGGGACATAGATGCGACAAGCTGTATAATGGAGGCTGAGGTGAGCATGCTATGAGTAGAGATAGCCAGACTGTGGGCAGAGGGTGAGAGGGCTTTCCAAGAGATGTTCAAGATCATTTCGTGACATGAGGTGAAGATGCAGAGGGAGAGAGATAGTCTACGAGTCGAGGTGGATGAGCTACGAGCGGAGGTGAGCGAGTTACGAGAAGAGGTGACTCATTTGGAGGGAGAGGTAGCCAAGGAGCATGAGGAAGGGGAGGCAGTGAGATGGGAGTGAGACAGACTAGAGGCGACAGTGATGATACTGCAAGTGGGGGGTCGGTGAGAGTCGGGAGGAGCGACAGAGCAGACCCTGGCAGAGGCGGAGAGGGATATGGAGGATTTGAGGAGACATGTGGAGGGGTTGTTGAGAGAGATTATGGAACTGAGATAGGAGCAAGAAAATCTTCATGATAGAGTTGAGGTGGCAGAGAAAATAGTAGGAGACATGAGACAGATGCAGAAGATGGAGGATGCCATGAGGGCTCAGGTACATGTGTTGGAGATAGAGAGGGATGCCTTACAAACACAGGTGTAGGTCCCATAGGATGAGAGGGATGTAGCAGTGGCACAAATACAGGTGGTGGATAGGGAGAAAGATGCAACGAAGGAGCAAGCAAAGGTAGCACAGGGGAAAGTTTAGGCCACATAGGGTGGCGAGACAGGAGTAGAGGTCCAGAGACTGTAGGCACAGGTACATGACATGCAGGAGGAGAGGGACAAAGCTATGGATCAAGTGTCATAGATGGGAACGGAGTTTGAGGAGCTATGGTTAGCATAGGGTGCATGGGCATAGGAGAGGAGATCCATATAAGGATTTTGGAATAGGTATAGGGCAGAGCAGGACTCGGCCAGACAATAGGTGGCTGAGCGAGATGAGTTTATGAGAGAGGCTAGCTACTATATATGTGCCTATTTCTTAGTAGTGCCAATCCAGGATAGTGGGTACCTACTTATGTTTGAGCGAGGCCACAGATTCCAAAGCCCTCCCAATCAGCAGGGATGCATACCCGCAGCTATAGTAGCTTGAGAGAGACTCCCCCACATAGAGGGCTAGTCTTGGAGTCACCATAGAGATCGGATGCAGGAAACTCATGGTTTAGAGGATCAGAGGGACAAGATCCTAGTATTTGAAAATTACAGGATGGGATACAATACAGAGCAATAGAGATTAGAGTTGAGCCATCGTTGTGCACTCGTACTTTATTTGATGAAAGAGATGATGGATATGTATTTTGATGTATATGATGGAGATGATGATGGACTATGTGATGAACATTGTATTGTTATTCTTGATATGATATGCGAGATCCCTTATTGACATTATGTGATGTGTATGCGATAGATGATTTATTTATGTATATGTGTATGTTCATGGTTTCATTATGGATGATTATTATGATGCGATGTATGAATATGCCTATAATGATTTATGTTTATGTCTATATGGATAATATTGATGTACGATGTGATGGATGATTTATGATTGTGCCAATGTGGATGATATGTATGATGTCTAACACCTATGATGCAGGATGAGATGGATGACTTATGATTGTATATGCTATGAATGTGGATATGGTCCTAACAATTTGTGATGGATTAAGAATAAAATGAATTTAAGATATGTAGACTAATTAATTAATCTAAACAACTTAAAAATGATTATGCGCATGGGATGAAATGAAACGTAGCGAACCTAAAATATGAGATAAAAATGCAACTAAATCTTAATAAGTAAATGAAATGCAATGCGATCATGGATGTAAATAAGGGCTTGCATAATGATGGAAGTGAAGGAGGTGATGGGTGTACAACTGCACCTGTCAATAACCATAGGAGTCCTAAGGAGAAAGGGAAAATGGATGGAATCAACATTTGCACAACCAAAATCATAAGTCGGGGAGAAAGAAGGGACGAGGATACATGTAATGCAATGTAAGAGAAAATGAAATGAAATCCTAGTGTAATTTTCCATTTTTGGAGCACTGAATTTTTCTATAGCATAAGACACCAGGTACCATGGTATATGAAACCAAGGTGGATTAGTGTCTAATGCATAAAAAAACACAACAAACAAGAAGGCTATCCAACACCACAAAGTCGCGATGACTTTGGTCGATCCAGGTATTGGGATAACCACAAGCACAGAAGGATGTCCCAGCGTAACAAAAGACCATGAGTATCTTGGTGGGTACTACATAGGACAACCAGGAAGACAACAACAATCAAAGATTAAGATATGCCCCTATGTTAACCAGTCAAAACACACCATAATATGACAGGTCATGGTGGTCATGATGAGTGATGATAGGGAGCTCATATGATAAATAGAAGCCAAAAGCATCAAGATATTGTAATCAATTTCAAAACATCCTTTGTCATAGGATCGAGAGGATGGATGAGGTTGATGAGGTCTATTAGGAAGGATACATCCTATTGAGACCAAAGATAGATACTAAACTAAAAGATCGATAATGACGCAGGAGATTCTAAAACCGATTAAAGCTCATGACACAAATGGATCCTATTTGTGAAGAACCAATGAGATAAGGACATACTTGACAACATGATACAAGGCACAAAACACAAGACACATGACAAACACACCCTAAAGACCTAGGGGCTCGGGGGTTGATCAAAGATCAACCTTGCCTATGTGAAAGTGCAGAGCCCTCGTAGTTCAAGAAAAGACCATGGAGAAAAGCGCAAAGAGAATGATGAAGACAAATGATGAAGCACAAAAACCACACAGATCGACAACAAAACAAATCAAAATCCTCGAGGGTGGATCAAATGATCGACCTTGCCTACGTGCAAGCATAGGGGCAAGTAGTTCAAGAAGGATGAAAACCAACAATGGATAAGAGCGAAAAGAGGAAAAGGAGGACAAATGATGAAGGACAAAAATAGATGGACAAAAATACCCCAAGGGCAGATCAAATGATCACCCTTGCCTACATGCTAGCATAGGGGCAACGTAGTTCGACAAGAAACAGGATGGGATCTAGATGAAGACCGACATGATGAAAGAACCTAGGTGGAAGCGAAAAATGGACAAAACAACAAGACAACACAAGCTCAAATTAGGATAAAATCTCAGCATGATGGATAGTGGATGAAGTTCATCCAATGCTCAACTAAAATATACCAAGCGACCAGATGATGCAAGTGGATGGAAAGATAGGATTAATAGGATGATGAGAATATGAGATCTAGATGGATGAGTCATAAAATAACTAGGACGTGAGGTATAGAATGGTTAAGCCCTATACCAATGGCGCTTCTTGCCAGGTTTTCACCAAACGTACATATCCAAGGTGCCACTAATGATGGTTTTTACCATAAGATGAATTACTTCTATTGACTATTTTCGGATTTTTTTGTATTTTGACAATATTTACTTGTTTTTTGTATTTTTTTGGATTTTGGCAAGAAGGATACCCCAGCTGACCTAAGTGTAGAACCTTTTCAAGTGCATGATATTGGTGGGCTCTTCTAGGGGCTCTCCCTCAAGTGTATCAAGCCTATATGTGCATGAACCATATTTAGCTATGATGACATAAGGACCCAACCAATTTGCTTCAAACTTGCCTTTCTTATCTTGTTCTTGTACATTTCGTTGATTTTCTTTAAGGACTAGGTCACCAACAATAAATTGATGAGGACGAACCTTCTTATTGTATCTTCTATTGAGAAGATGTTGATAGGCCTATAAATGGTTGTAGGATTTGATCCATTTTTCATCTAGAAGTTCCAATTGAGCAAGTCGTGCAACCCGAGTATCTTCATCACTTATTGGATTCTTTAGAGATATGTGAAGTGGTGAGATTTCAACTTCAATCGACAAGATAGCTTTGACACCATAGACTAGTGAATATGGAGTGGCACCAGTGGGGGTGCACATGGAAGTGCAGTAGGCCCAAAGGGTGGGATGGAGGTGGAGATGCCAATCTCAACCAGTGTTGTTAACCATCTTTTTAATGATTTTAATCAAGGTTTTGTTGGTTGCTTCTGCTTAACCATTACCCTCGGGGTAATATGGGGTAGACCAACGATGTTGGATGTGATGTCTCGTAGACAAATTTTATGCACTTGTTTTTGAATGGCTTTCCATTATCAGTAATGATGGTGGAGGGGATTCCATACCTATAGAGGATATGGTAGAGGATGAATTTGGATATTTGAACACCAGTAATTTGGGTGAGTGGCATTACTTCCACCCACTTAGTAAAGTATTCAGTGGTGGTGATGATGAAAGTATGGTCGTCAGAGGATGGAGGGTAAATCTTGTCGATCAAATCGAAACCCCATTGTGAAAATGGCCATGGTGTTGTGATGGGTTGTATATCTTGTGCAGGAGCATGAATTAGATCTGCATGTTGTTGACAAGGAAAGAACCTCTTTACAAACTCACAAGAATCATGTTCCATAGTAGGTTAGTAATATCCCGCTCTAAGAATCCTTTTGGCCAAGGCCATGCCATTAGAATGGGCCCCACAAATACCACTATTTACTTCTACCAATGCGGTGCGGGCTCCAATATCATTTAAACACCTAAGGAGGGTTCCATCATACCCTCGTAGATAAAGTGTATCACCTAAGATGGTGTAACGAGAGGTGCATTGGATAAAGGATTTACGTTGGTTACTTGTGAGGTCAGGGGGTAAGGTGTTGTCATGGAGATAAGTGTAGATGTCCTGATACCGAGGTGATTTGGGACCTACGATGTCGCATACCATTTCGCTCTTATGGATTTCATATGAAGGGATTAAAAGTTGCTCCACTAGGAACTCACATTTAGTCCAATCTTTAGGCATATCAAGGAGAGAACCAATGGTAGCCATGGCATCGACTGCTTTATTCTGCACTTTAGGTATTTGATCAAATTGGATGGAGGCGAAGTACTTTTTGAAGTCATCTACCATACGTTTTGATGGTAACAACTTATCATCATTTGTTAGAAACTCATCATTGACCTGTTTGATAACAAGTTGGGAGTCACCAAAGACTTTTAGGTGAGAGATATGTCAATGGATTGCAATTTTGAGGCCAGTAAGAAGAGCTTCATATTTAGCAATGTTTTTGGTACAAGGAAAGGCTAATCTGAATGACTTCAGTATGTAATCGCCCTGGGGAGTGACAAGCAAGACGCTTGCCCCCGATCCATTGTTTGTGTATGATCCATCAAAGTATGGTTTCTATATGGTAGCTTTTGAAACTACAAAGACCCCTTCATCAAGAAACTTTGTTTCTAAAGGATAAGCATCTACTAGTGGAACATCTGACAGTTGATCAACTATTACTTGTCCTTTGATTGCTTTACAATCCAAATAATCTATGTCGAATTCACTTAACAACATGACCCACTTAGCCATGCGCCCAGTCAGGATGGTTCTGGATAGTAAATATTTAAGCAGATCAACCTTAGAGATTAGCTTGACCGGATGGCTAAGCATGTAGTGTTAGAGTTTCTATGAGCTGAAGACTTCGGCTAAGCAAGCCTTCTCCATTGGGGAATAGTTTAATTCATAGCCTACTAAGGTCCACTTGATGTAGTAAATTGCTCTTTCCTTGGATGACTCATCGTGTTGTGCCAACAATACCCCCAATGCCACAGAAGTAGCAAAAATATAAAGGAGGAGTGGTTTACCAGGTATTAGTGGCATAAGAATAGGTGGGTGAGCCAAATATTCTTTGATCTTATCAAAGCCAAGTTGACAATGTTGGTTCCACTTAAATGTAGTATCTTTCTTTAGGAGATGTGTGAATGACTGACACTTGTAGGCTAGTTGAGCAATGAACCTTCGGATGGATTGGAGCTTACCCTTTAGACTTCTTAGTTGTTTCAGATTATGAGGTGGAGGCATTTCCATGATTTCCTTCACCTTTGTTGGATCAACCTCTGTTCCTCTGCAGGAGACAATGAAACCCAAGAGTTTTCTAGATGTGACACTGAAGACACATTTATTTGGATTTAGTCGTAGCTTATACTGTTCTAGATGTCTAAAGATATTTTTGAGGATTGTTGGGTGTTCTTTCCTTGTTCTTTATTTTCCTAACAGGTCATCAACATAATCTTCCATTATGATGTGGATGACATCATGGAAGATGATTGTCATGGCTCATTGGTAGGTTTCCCCCTCATTCTTGAGGCCAAAAGGCATGAAATTATAACAAAATGTACTCCAAGGCATAGTGAAGGCAGTCTTGTGTTGATCCTTAGGGGAAATCTTAATCTGGTTGTAACTGGAGAAACCATTCATGAGGGATATCATCTCATGTCCTGCGGTGAGATCGACCAGCATATCAATGTTTGGCAAAGGGAAGTTGTCATTGGGACAAGCTTTATTAAGGTCTTAGAAATCCATGCAAATCCTGATATCCCCATTGGGTTTAGCAACTGGCACTATATTGGAGATCCAGTCAGAATAGTCAATTGGTTAGATGAATCCTGCCTCTAACAGCTTTTCCAATTCTTTCTTAACCAATAGAGCCACTTGGGGGTGCATTTTCTGGAGTTTCTTCTTGACAGGTCTTACATCAAGATGGACATCTAGGTGATGTACTACTAAAACACGATCAATGCTAGGCATGTCTGAATATGTCCATGCGAAGTTGATGATTCCTTCTTTGAGGAGCTTGGTGATGGTGGAGTATTCTTCTTCTGACAGTGCTTTGGCTACATAGGTGATTTTGGGATTTTCCTCAGTTCCCAAGTTTATTTCTTGTGTTTCTTCAATCAAGATGGATGATCGTTCGAATAAATGAGTGCCTACGAGGGGAAGATGAACATCCCCATCTTCTAGCGCCTCATCAAGCTTTTCGCTAGTAGATACGCCCTTTGTCTTTACTTTTTCAAAGTCACAAAGTACCTCGGGGAGGTTTTCACTAGGTGACCCTTTTTTATTTTGTTTCTTTTTTATTTTTGCGGCTGGGGTGTTCATCTTCCCCCAATCCCATAAGATGCACATACTGGTCTACTGAGGGAAAAGTGTTGAGAGGTGCACTGCCTTGTAGGTCATAGTCTATAAGCTCGGGATGTTTGAGGGATAGGGTAATGGTGCAAATGGATAGGCATTCAAACATGGAAGGCAGGTCAATGAGATCAACATCATCGTACGCGTGTATGATGGATTCCTCCTTTGGTATGTCTTTGAGGGAACTGTCATCCACACTAACATTGTGAGAGGCACTAGATAATGCCACATGACCCTTTTCTTTAGTATCATAGCCCAAGCCCATCTTCTTCGGATACATAGAAGCTTATATCGGCTATCGTCTACCTTTCTCTTCTACACCAAGGTGTCCCCCTCGATAGTTGTGATTTTTTGCAAACTTAGAAGGCCAAGGATAGACCTCTTGAAAGTATTTTTCAAAGGGGGAGAGGGTTCAGGTTCCTCACGGTACACCCACTAGCTGATGTCGTCTTCTGGTGTATCTTATCGTAACTAAAGAGAGCGAAAGGTGTTAGACCCCACATTTGGAGCATTGAGGATGATTGTCTTCTCTTCTTCTTTTGGAACCGACTAAGAAGGTTGACCATATGTGCATGGTGAGGTTGGCATGGTTGTTGTGTTTAATTTCATTCATATTTCATATTCACCACATCCTTTATCGATGATCTAGACCTTGGTAATGGTGGAATCAGATGTGGATGATGGAGTGGATGAAGTGGTGGTTAGTGTGTTGGTGGATGGATAGTATGTTGATGTCTGAGATGCCCCCATTTCTACCTTGAGGCAATAATGAGAATGGGGAAAGGAAGCCTCTAGCACATGGAAATCTTTGAATGGCTGAGGATCAGCTTGTATATTTACTTCCATTCCTTGAAATGGAAATTTCATAGATTGGTGATAAGTTGATGGAACGGCTTGCATAGAGTGAATCCATGAGCAGACAAGAAGGATTTTATATGGAAAATCAAGGTCCAGAACATGACACATAGTGTATTGCACAATGGGGTCCACCTGAATAGGAAGACAAATAGTGCCCTCAGAATCTCATTCTATGTTATCATATGCTTTGATGGTGATAACTTGATTGTTTAGTTCAACTTGAGTTTATCCCACCTGATTTATAAATTTTAACGTGCAAAGATTTAGGGTAGAACCATTATCTACCAAGACCCTTTTTACTTTATGATAATTCACACCACCCTCAAGGTGAAGGGGATGGTTATGACTTGATTCAAGGCAGGGAAAATGTTTCTGGCTGAAACCTAATTGGTAGGTTGTTGAGAGCTGTCCTACCAATTCTTGGAATTGTGTGGGATCTATGTTGTTGGGAACTTGAGTGTTCTATAAGGCCTTGTTTAGAATCTCTTGGTGCACGGGGGAAGACTTAAGTAGATCCATGATTGAAATTTGGGTGGAGGTCTTTCCTAAGTGATCAAGGATGTTATATTACAACCTAACAGATGGCGGTTGAGTAGATACAGAGGCTTCTGGAATTGTGATGCAGGTGCAACAGGTGGTAACAACACATTGTGGGTCCTTTCCTTTGGCGTGTATCATAGATACATGTGGTTCTACTTGTTTGATGTGCATGACAAGGCCTTGATAATTATACGACACATTGTTGTAACTGATGCTATTAGTGTTGTTATTCTGATTATTGTTGTTGCTAGGCCTGGGATTGGAGTTGGATGTACTAGGGCCTTGGTTATGTCTAGGAAAAGCATTATGATATATTTGTAGTTGAGCATTAGATGAGGTTTTCGTGTTGGCATCCACATGTATGTCACTCCAATCTATGAGATCTTGGATGTACGTTTTTAGACCTTAACACTTGTTCAATGCATGTCCTTTCATATTGTGAAATTCACAATACTCATTTTCTTTAAACCAATTTGGTTTAGGCTTGGACTCATCAAGGGGCTTAGTTACAAGATATGTGATCAGGTAGTTAGCTTGAAGAAGCCTGTTAAATACGTCACTAAGGGGTTCTCCTAATTGAGTAAACTGGCATTTTTTTCCCCTTGGTTGTTTTGATTTGACTGTTGGGGAGGACGAGGTGCTCCTTGGGGTAGAAATATGGATTTTGGGATTGACTACTATTATTGAGGAGGATATTGTGGCTTTTGTGAGGCATTAGCCACTTGGACATGTTTGGTGTCAGTGACACCATCATTGACAACATTTTTATTTTTGTTCCAATAATGAGGTTTGTTAGTAGATGACTTCTCTTTATCAGAATTGAAGATTTTGACTTGCCCTTTGGCAATAAGGGCTCTCTCTAGGATAGGACCTTTATCCACTATTTTCGCGAAGGTTGTGACATAGTGGAGTCTAAAATTTTGGGCCATATTCAGATGGAAGTTTTCGATGAACAAGGTGACCATGTCTTTCTCCTTCAGTGGGGATTTCATTCGACTGGCTAAGGCTTGCCATCTTTGAAGATAACTTGCAAATGTTTCTTTGTCCTGATGTTTCTCTGTCTCGATGTTTCTCTTTTAGGAGATCTAATGTGTCGACATCCTTCCCTAGATTGAAGGAGAAGTGAGAGACAAACTCTTCTCAGAGTTGCGCAAAGGATTTAATAGATCCCTTCTCGAGACCCATAAATCACTCCAGAGTTATTCCCTGTAGACTCTTAGGAAACAATCATATGAGGGAATTGTCATTATGCATGACTTCTTGAAAATGGGCATAAAAATCTTGTAGTTAAGCCTTGGGGTCTTTGGTTCCCTTGTACTTATCAAATTTTGGCATTTATAAATGTTTGGGGAAAGGTACCAAGGAAATGGGGGGATCAAATGGATAGGGACAAATATCCTCAAATTTAAATGACTGTTTATTAGTCCCTACTTGTAAATCCTTTAACACAGCTTTGACTTCTTCCAAATCCTTGTTGATGGGTGTTGCAAGAGTCAGAGTAGGTTGATTATACATATAATATTGCTGGTATGACAAGAATGGTACAATAGTGGTTGGATCATAAGTGGGTTGAGGTGTATAAGGAGGCGTTTGTTGGCTTTGATTGATGTAAGCAGATTGCAAATTAACATAAGGTGGATATGAGGATGACGGATGGTAAGAGGTGGAAGGTGCTTGTTGGTAGGGTGGCTTCTATTGATAATAAAAAGTGGATGCAACACCCTATTGATATTGTGTAGGATTTTGATAATATGAAGAGGTAGAAGCCCCTTGTTGATATGGCGGTGGTTGTTGATAGTAAGAGGTGGATGGAGCACTCTGCTCATAAGATGGTTGTTGCTGGAGATAGGATGGATTGGATTGGTAGGGATATGCAATAATTGGTTGTTGTGTGACATATGGAGGTGGTTGTGGATTTGATGGTTGTTGGTAAGAATATGTGTGTGATTGTGGAGGGTTGGTGTAAAGAGGTAGTTGAGTCTGTAATGGATTTTGAAAGGCCTGATGGTGGTTTGGATTAGGATTTGATGGAGCAATATAGGAAATGTACATGTTGGAAAAATGGTAGAGATATTGTATGAGAGGATTATGTTTCATTTGCATGGGAATGTGTGTATGTTGGGGTGAATGTTGTTGTTGTGGTGGTTGCTAGTAAGATGTGTGAGATGGGATAGGTTGTTGTTGTGGGACTGCTATAGAAGCGCCATGTGGTGGTTGCGGTGGCTGTGATGTGGTTTGTGTCACCTAGTGTGGTGGTTGCGTAGGAAAGGAGTGTTACTGAGGAATCATAATGTTTTATTATTGGATTGTGACGTGGTGTTGTGGATGTTGATGATGAGGTGGTTGGGATGACACAACATCAGTAACAGTGTGTTGTGTTGGCAATTGCAATGCAGTGGATTGGTGAGGATTAATGGGAGGTTGTTGGAATGCAGGTGGTGGTAAATTTCCAGCGGGTGTAGATCCCGGACGTGGCATCAATGCAAGGAAAGGTGTGCCCACAGTATTGATGGGTGGTTGACTAAGATGTTGAGGTGGGAGTGGTGGAGTGGATGGAATGTATTGTGGCATGTCGTAGGCGTAGGGGTCTTTATTATTGGGTGGTGCGGTAGAGGCTATAGTTGGGAGGCAAGGATAATTGGAAACTTGATGTATCACAACATTTTCAAACTCAAGGTGATACCAATTCTCATTGGGTGCACTTTTGGGGGACATATGAATTCCATGGAACATTTTATGAAGTTTGTGGATCTATAGGTGCTGGAAGGGTGTGGGTACTAACATATTGGGACACATCAAAATCAGATGATGGTTTGATTCCTTTCATGATCAAAGTGGTGAGAATCTTATCCCCATGCTCATTGAGGAAGTGATTTGTCATCTGAACATTAATAGAATCACTAAGGTATTCATCAACTATGACCTCAGGTTGACTAACCATGTTTTCGTCACTAGGCGGGGTGGTGTTTTGAACATCAGTATTGGATTGTGACAAAGCATCATTATGGGGATCTTGTGGGATATTCAGCTGGGAACCTTGAGCTTGTTGTTCTGCAATTTGTTTATTTGCTTGTGATCAGGTTTGAACGGGCATGAAAGTGCAAGACTACTAGGTGAACTAAGATGTAGCTAAACTCTAAGATGTAATGCAGAGATGACCTGACTAATGATTGGAGGATTGGTTGGATTGGGTGAGGGATCGATTGATTGGATAATTGGATAAGGATGTGATCGATAGAATGATTGATAAGGTTGGATGAGATTGGATGATTGGAAGGGATTCTAAACTGGGTTCAAAAATCACCCTATGTGACTTAAGGTGTTGATTGATCATATTAAAGGATGAATTGATGATCACGACACCAAATCCGCCTTGATATGGAAGGGGATTGATAGGGCCGAGGATGATGACTAACTTAGGATGAATGGTGATCCTAAGCAAATGCTGAAGTATGACGATCAATTTCAAGCACCTAGGCCAATTCAGATAATAACTTCAAATGAAGTTCAGAGGATTTGGATTAAGAAAACGATAATGGAGGTGTAACCTAAGGATGATTAAAGATATCTAGATAACGATTTGGATGTAGATGGGTCTGGATGCAAATGGACTGGCGTGAGAATTATGCATGGAAAAAATGTGCAATCGGCTAGGAGAACAACAATATTTTCAGAATCCCAGTAGGTTATCTTTTCGAACAAAGATCAGGCTCATGTAACGGATGTAAGGTTACTCAGTTTTGGGGCAGGGTCGCCCAAACTTGGGCAAGGTCACCCAAACTTGGGTAGGGTCACCTAAACAACTTCTGGATCCAACTTAGTCTGAAAAATAGTCAAACATTATTGATAAACGGGGTGAATGGACTTCCAATATGGGCAAATGGATGCACAAAATAGGTGAATGGATGCATGAAACAGGCAAACGGATGCTCAGAATGGGGGAAAAATGCTCGGAACAAGAAAACAAATACTTGAAATGGGTAAAAGGATGCTCAGAATGGGGGAACAACACTTGAAACGGGAAAACGAATGCCCTAAATGAGGGAACGACACTCAGAATGGGAAAATGGATGCTTGAAATGGGTAAACAGATATCTGGAAGAAGGAAATGGTTACTCAGAATGGGAGAACTAATGCTTGGAATGATGGAATGACACTCAAAATGGGTAAATAGATGATTGGAATGGGAAAATGACTGGCAAACTCAGAATGAAATTGACTGTCTGAGGGGCAAGGTCGCCCCTTTGAGGGCAGGGTCACCCTTTTGAGGGCAAGGTCGCCTGTTTGGGGGTTGGGTTGCCTGTTCTAGGAAAATGGATCAAATTTGACTTGGACAAGGTGAAAAATAGTTGAGATAGAAGGGCAAGGTCACCCCTTTGAGGGAAGGGTCACTTGTTCTAGGAAAATTGATTAAATTTGACTTGGTTTGGGTGGAAAATAGTTGAGATAGAAGGGCAAGGTCGCCCCTTTGAGGGCAGGTTCACTCCTTTGAGGGCAGGGTCACCTCTGTGTGTTGATCTGGACTTGACTTAGGCAAAAATAGCTATGGAAAAGGACAAAAATAGCAAGCAAATGGCCAAGACTGATTGATAAGCACTGGTTTTGCATAAATAAGACAACTCAAGCAACACAATCCTAAGATTAGTGTGAAGGTATGGTCAACACGGTCCTCTATATAGGCTGAACAAGGCAACTAAGGGAGTCCTCGATATACACACGGTATGTGAGGCACAATAGTGAACACCAGCCCATCACAAGCATGAGTCGATAAATTCCAATGAGATACTGAAAGATCAGACCAACTCTTCACATCTTGTCTAAGTATCACGCCAACTTCGACACTCCGCTAGACACGACATGACTAGATTGAGGCATAGCTTTCATTGTCCCCCTTTTATATACCCCACCGATAACACGTGGTTGGGATCATCCCTTGGGGTGATGAAATCCCCAAGTAGGTCCCGCTAAGAAAAAAAAAGGTACACAAAAGGACTAAGTGGACTATGATTTCTCTTCACCCAGGATAGCCAAATGGTGCAAAGGGATTGGATACGTCAATAGTCCACCTTTCAAACACACAAGCAAGTTCTTTGACCCCTCCTAGTTAAATCTATGTGCCTAGTTAAGTTGAAAACAATAAGCAAAACTCTAACTAAAGAAAGTAATATTTCTACCCCTACAGCAAATACATTAGTAATTTTTTCTTTTGATCTTCAACAATCGTTAAACAGCTGCACAAATGTTATAAAAAATAAAACACTCACAAACAAGACACACTAGAAGGTCAGTATTAAAGAAAACAACAACAACCGAACTCTGGAAATGAAATTTTAATCTCTATTTTACCTCAGTTACCTCTGTTCAAGGCAGGGCTGCCTCTATATTTTGGGCAGAGTCAGCTTTGCGAGCACAGCTGGCTCTTTGGGTGGGGTCACCCCTTTGTGGGTGGGGTCACCTATGTGTTCTTGCACTTGCAAAATATCAAACAAATAGAGAACGCGAAAAGTACAAATGAACGGGGTCGCCTATTTGTGGGCAGGGTTGCCCCTATTAGGGCGGGGTCACCCTTTTGAGGGTGGGGTCACCTCTTTCAGGGCGGGTTTGCCTTTGTATTCTAGGCAAGGTTGCCTATTTGTTCCTGAACCTGCAAAATATCAAACATAAAATATGAAAAGTACAGACCCATTTGTGGATCCCACCAGGCGTGCCAAAAATGCGTGTAAGTGTTTTTCTACTCTAGAATGCAAAAACAAATGAGATGCAAAAGGGAAATACACAAACAAACACTCAATGATTAGCTAAAGTTGAATCCAAACAAAATAAATAAATAAATGGAATGTTATAACTTGTTCGGATTGATGAGTTGTTTGACCCTTTTATGATGCTTGGTTGTATGCTCATTTGATGGAAAGTGAATGCAACAATGGAGGTGGGTATTGTGATGAAGATGGTAGATGAATGGAATAATGGCTTCAAATGGCTGCAAATGCTAAGTGTGCTAAGGGATTGAATGCTAAAGAGTGAATGCAAAAAGATAATAACTCTTGTCTCTAATCTCCTTTAATTTGAGACCAAGCCTCTCAATTTAAAGAAAAATGGACCGTTAGGATTAAGCCATCATGGACAAGATGGAGGGCTACGGTGAGTTGAGGACTCACAAGCCCTCACATCTTTCCATGTGGCTTGTGAGGTGGAAAGAGGACAAGTGACATGGAAAATTACATGTGAGGTGGAGGTATTTACAAGTATCTTGGGATTGAAGATGATTTCCTCAAAAAGGAAGTCCTTGTCCCTATATGGGGTTGATAGTGACAAGTGAGGAATTTTAGAAAGTCCTCTCTTGTCACCATGGGGATGAGAGAAGTTGTTGGAGAAATAAATGTGAATTTTAAATTCACATGATTGGAAGTACCCAATGGATAAGACAAGGTCCTCCTAAAGAAGGTCCTTGTCCCATATGACTAAAGTGATCTATGAGAGGTTATGGGGAAGAGAGATGCATGGGAGGAATAAATGTGAATTTTTAATTCACATGGGGAAGAGTTCAATACCTGATAAGGCAAGTACTTATAAAAGATTGATTTAAGGACATACCAAAAAAGGTAAGTGATTATATTAAGGTTGTGCAAACATGTGATTAACTAAATTAATGAAGATTAGAGGCAAGTGGCCAAATATGGAGGATGTGACATTAATCCTGATTAATGATGTACACATCTTAGTCGTAGATTAATTAGATTAATCCATATTATAAGAAAGGTTATGGAGGATGGAAGAAGGAGAGAGAAAGAATGAATTTAAAATTGAAGAAGATAAATGACTAAATTAAATAAATTGATACATTTATTTAATTTAGAGAGGAAATGGTAAAGAATAAAGTATTTAATTAAATAATTTTAGAAACCTTAGAGGAAGGGTAAATATTAATTAAATAGTTCATTTAATTAATATAGGCAAATTAGATGAATAAATGATAGGATTTTGACCATATGGAAGTGGTCAAATTTGGATGTCTACAGTGACCACCGGTTTTCTTAAGTTTGGTCACCAACTAAAGAAGAGGGGGGAGGAGCTGAAGAGCATCAAGGGAAGGGTTGAAGTCTTGCTCACCAAAGAGAAAGCAAGGGAAGCTCAATTTAAGCACTTATCCCAACTAGTAGAGGTGAAACAAGCAAAGCTCCGAGAAGAACTTTCAAAGTTCAAATCTCTCTATCCTAACTTAATCGCTGAGCTACAAGAAAGGAACCAGGGATATCAGAAGCAACTAGCATGTTTGGAGCAGGAAGTGCAACAAAAGGATGAAGAATTTTGCCACTAGCACACTCAACTGGGGAAAAAAATACAACAAAAAGATGCGGATTTCAATATTCGTAGGGCCCAAGTAGAGAATGAAATCCAAGAAATGAAGTCTTCCTTAGAGAAGGAAGCGATAAACAAAGAAAGAGTCGAGGCAAGCTAGATCGTAGAATCATGGATCCTGCAGGGACAACTCACCACAACGAACCAAAAGGTAGTGGAGCTCACACATAATATGGAATTAAGGGATGTAGAGATATTCCTATTAAAGAACTCTGCTCAACCTCCCATCATTGAGTCATACCTTCTTAAAGTAGCCCAATAGTTATATGTTTCACACCGGGAAAGAGTGAAGGACTTTTGCCTAACTCTACAACCGATGCTCCAATTTATGTCAGAGGCAACAAGTTTGGGTAGGGAAGTCTGCGAGGCAATCGAGTGGTTCCCTCAGTCCATTGCGGAAAGAGTTCCAAAGGCCAGGAGGTTGTTAGACAGGCTATATATGGTCCCAAATGAAGTCTTGGTAGGCGCAAGAATTGAGGATCAAAAGGCCACTACCAAAACAACTAATAGATTCATCCATTGCTACACGGCCATCCTTCATGCCAACGAGTGCACCACCACATTGGATCAGACCATGAATAGCATGCGAGCCAAGTTCTACCACCTAACTCAGATGGGCTTACCATATATGTTTCTTGAAGATGAATCGATGGCCACAATGAAGCATATTGCAACAAAAAATGAAGAAAATCAATGAGACACATCTACCTTTAAGATGTTCGGTTAGCCCCTTGTTGCAGAGGACATTGAGAGCGTCATTCATCCGATTGCACAACTTCTCTTTCAACTCGAGTCTTGGGTCGGTATGACAATGACGCTGCCTTACAAAGAAATGATCGATCTACATGGAGCACAAGAAGGTCTTCATGATATATTGACTCCATCTAAGGCTCAATGGTTGCCTCCGTAGATCACCCTCTCTAAGCTTTGATCGCATCGCCCAATAGAGAAGACTTTTGTCTACAAATTAGATATTTTGGGTTCTTCGTCCCGCAAGCGAAACACCCCTGATAAGTCACCAAAAGTTGTGAATATAAATTTCCCCAAGTTCCCTTCAAGTTATTTTATTTTGCTAAGTATCAACCCCGCCCATCGATCGAATGTGACATCAGATGCCTTTCTCAAGGCTTTATCTGAATATTGCCACTTGTCAACCGAGTGCTCCTTGCAAAGATTCTTCCTTTTTCTTTTCGAACATCACCACCATACTTCCATCACACTCTTCAGTGCTTTTTCCTATCGCTCCACTTTCGGGCCCTGACCTTATGCCTCTTAACATCAGTCTGCACACATTCCTTAAGTATGCCCCACCTTCAACGCAGTATATTTGAAAGACCTCCATGTGTCTTCACCACGCTGATTTTCAAAATACGAAGGAGGAATAAACATCGAGCCCCGACTGCTTGCCACATAGATCTTCTAAAGGCTTCTTCTTGCAAAGGGGATGAAACAAGCGGCAGCCTCACAACGATTGCCAAGTATTATAGTGGTTGTCATAAGTGGATGACACATGTCAACACGCTAGTCTATTGGGACCACTGCCATCATTCACATGGGATGCATCTAGCTTTGAGATGTCCTCGTTCATGGCTCAAATCTTTTTACGTTACAACAACCAGGGTAAATCATTGCTAATACATCATTACTCATGATCGGAGGATCTTTTCTATTGCTAGCTCATAAAGTTGGGTTTTTATTATAAATAATGCTTCTTCTTTCAAAGCAAGGGTTCATATTTTGACAGGAGAATTTGTAGAAGAACCAGGTCGTTCATTGCTTCATTAGATTATTGTAAAAGAACTCACAAATTGTGCCATTGTTTGGCCTTTCTATTTTCTTTGATATTTAACAAGTTTTACTGTGCCATTATTGTACTAAATGCCTCATTTACAAAACTTCTTTAAATTTAATACAAGTTTTTTGGTTTAGATCATTTCTTTGACTCCTCTTTCTAGTAAACGTGTATGAAGGTTATTTTATGTCATCAAGTGAATCATTTAGGCTTCTATCTTTATTTTCTGTCATTCTCGGACATAGCAGATTATTGAACGGGCCCTTAGATTGCATCTACAAGATAGATCTATCGTGTCTTACATCTAAATCTTGGTGCATCACCCTAGTTAGATCTTTTATTTTTATATCTGCTTCCTTTTCCCATTCAAAACCCTAGTTATAGAAGAAGCCGACTTCTTTAAAATCCAGAGGTTACTCAGTTTAGCGTAATAGGCCCCCCCTTTAACTGAGCTTCCCACAAAGGGTTGTTACCTTGTCATTTTTTGGCATCAACAACAAGAAAAGGAATTTTGCAAAGGTTCTTGCCTGATTGTAGACAAAAAAAATGGGACGCTAGCTGATTAGAAATGAACCTATTGTTCATGACGTATTATTATAGGATGCACTCTGTTTGGCAGAGTTCAGAAATTGTGGATGGTTAGACTATTTTTTGAAACTGGATAGTTTTAATGAGGGCATTGCTCTGGAATTTTCCCAGACGATTTTTGATGACAAAGCAATGGTTAAAGGGCTAGAACTTATAGCCACTGAGGAGAGAATTTCCAAGGTAACAGGATTTCCTATCCATGGAGAACCATACCCTGCTTCCAGGGATGCAAGGTCAGCTAGGGTGGTGTTCACTGAACCTAGTGATCCTCCGCTGGTTGTGGATAAGCAAGGAATGAAGAGGACCTCTCTACCAGAGTCATGGAAACAAGTTTATGTCCACATTATTAAGTATATCACCTGTGAAGGCCGCTAATCATTCCTTGATTCTGTTCACTTTAAAATTCTGAACCATATGAGGCATGGAAGAAGGATGAACGTGCCTAATGTGTTGTGCAACCTCCTTGCAATTATGGCAGCCAAAACACAAAAAGGCAGGGATAATTCTATTTCTCACCATTGTTTGATAAAATTGTTAGTTGAAAAATATTTGCAAATAGTATCTGGAATGTCATGGAAAGAATTTGTGGGCATTGATCAATTTAGATTGGAAGATGTAAACCCTAGAGGTCAACCCTTGGCTCATAGGGTTAGTGAAGGTGAGAGGGTTATTGAAATGACTCAAGGAGCCTCAAATTCTGGAGCAACATCTAGTGCAAACCTTCCTGCAACCGAAGCCATTTCTTCTAACTCTAAACACACAGATGAAGAGATTTCATCTCCAAACCTTGACATTAATATTCCTCCTAGAAATACCCCACGCACTAGAGCTGCTGCTAGGCAAGAGAAAGCAAAAATGAGTGAAGCTAAGAGTAGCAAAGGAAAATCTAAGAAGAAAGATCCAGTGAAAATAAACCCTAGCCCTAGGAAGCGAAACATTTTGGAAGCTAAAATTCCTACAGTCATAGAAACTGAAGTTCTTATAGCCGTAGGGAAAAACAAAATTCCACCCAAGAAATCAAGGTTCACCAAGTCTACTAATGATGAGACTCCAAGAAGGAGCCAAAGACTTAGTAAAGTAGTTGAGAAGAAGGCATAGACTCTTAGAGTGCAGGAAAGTGTAGATTTGACAGAGACACCTAAGGAGCAGTTAGACATTGGGTTGGAAAAATTTGTTGTTGTTGCAGAGCAAATCAAACAACAAGAACCAGTGATAGGGCTGGTGATGTTGAGCACCAGGTTGTAGGGCAGGCTGAATATTCGGTTGATGAGCAACAAGAACCGTTACTCCCTACTGATATAAAGCTAGCTGAATATGAGAAACCAACATAGGGAAAAATCATAGTTGGAATGCACAGGCCTACTTCTTCATGGGCATTTGTGGCACTAAATTTATGGAAGGAGATGCAAGAAAAACAAAGAGAATCGAAAAGAGAAAAACACAAGTTATTGGAAGAAGTTAAAAAGAAGGATGCAAATATTAATGAGAAAAATGCAAAATTTGTTGCATTGAAAGATAAAGTGGATAATGTGGTGCCTTTAGTGCCACAAATTATGGCATGTAGAACTCCTCCGAGAGCATATACACTACACTTGGAGGAGCGCCATCTTTCTTTCAAACTGTCAAGGATTGTTTTAGGTTTGAGTCCTTCACTTGAAACTCCACATGAGTTTTTCTCACCTTATCAGTCTTCTCTCGTTGAAGTTAAAAATTTGCTATGTGAATTATATTTGCATAATTATGTTGTACCAAATGATCATAACTGGAACCAGGTATTGTATGTTGGAGATATCCATTTGATGGAATTCGTGTCCTAGATACAAAATTAAATTAGTTGGGGGAAATTTTTTAGAACATACAGGTAAAGAGAACTCCACACCCCTTTAGCTATTAGAGTTGAATCTAATGATTCTTCTAACATTTACTTTACATGGCATAGAATCATTTATCATCCAGACTACAAGAGTAGAATCATTCCTGTTAGGGATGAATTATATCAAGAGTATGAAAAAATGGTTGATACTACAGGGAAGGCAGTACTGGGGTGCCTATCACAAAGATGGAATAGTTTGATAGAACAATTACAGCAAGTTGAACCCCATTCTTTGCAGAATTATGCTGCAACATGTAAAATGATTCCTAGGTATATTTCGATTGGAAGAATGCAACAACACTATTGGATTCCATTAAAATTCTAGCCACCTATGCTAATGTGGCCAATGCCAGGTTACAAATACTATAAGTATGATATAGCTGTAGAAAGAGCAAGGTGCTATAGGTTGGAAAAGAAGCATGGATTCTACTAGGATTCCAATTCTGATACTATAGAGTCTGATGTGGGACAATTGGCAGTTATTGACTTCAAAACTTTGGCAAGACAAAGGAACAGAGCTTCATTTGCTAGAGGACCAACAAAATATTAAGTTGAGGGGCAATGATGAGTCCAATTTATGGCTCAGTTTATGTAGGGTTTATCATACATTTGTTGATGATACTATAGACTTTGGCACCTAGTTATTAGCATCCTTTATGTTATTTCCCTAGATTTGAGAACCTTGGGCATAAGTTTATCCTTGTGATTTTTGATAATATTAACGTGTTATGTGGATTAATCTATGTTGATTTTACATGTGGATGAATGGATGTTGTTTTAAGATAATTATGGACATGTAATTTTTTGTGTGTGCTAATTTTATTATGCAGGTACACATTAAGATGTTGTTATGAATTAAGCCTACAAAGCAGAAGAAGTTCCTGCCAGCTAGTCAATTTCCAAAGAAGTCAAAAAGATGATTATTAAAAGTTCAATGGATGGAAATTCCTAGTCAGATGAAAGATTTTAACTGTATTTTAAATGGTCATACTTATTAGTTGAGCGAATATAGGAGGTGTTGTTATGCTAAATTTGCATTCAGGCAAGACTGGCTTGACCAAATCCTATGCATGCATAACCTCCTTTCCTCTTTTTATGCTTTCAATAAGTGGCTTCCTCCTAACTTGTTGGAGTTGTCTCCCTTGTTTATTAGTTAGTTGGTAGTTTTCTTCCTATAAATAATAATCAGATGCTCCTTCTCAGGAGGTTGGATGTTTTGATGTTGTACTTGCATTCCTAGTTTTTAAGAAATACAGTTATGCCATTGTTCCATTGTAATCATGCTTTCAATGAATAAAATGATATTATAAGTTTGTTGCATTTGAGTTAGTTTCAAGGGAAACTCACCCAAGGGGGCCCACTTGGTGAGGATTCCATCCTTTTAGCTCAATCATTACTTTTTTGTTCAGTGATAGTTACAATTCTGGCAATTATCTATTCCTGTAGCCACTAGAATTTCATTATGTGACTGTTCCTGCAGCCAAAGTAGACAGATTAGTTCTCTATCCATTTGCTAAGATTTCTATTTTTGTCATGCATTTTAGTTCAATAAAGTTGCTAGATTATGCTTAGTGTCTATGTTACTTCCTTTCAAGCAATTTACTTTCAGCATCATGTTTTTCCTAGTTATAGAATGAATATGGCTACAATAGAAACGTGGTGCATATATAGTGCTGACATATTTCAAGTTCACATCCCTGGGTTGACAATTAAATGAACCTTCATGATGAGAAAGATAGTTATTCAGTACAGATGTCCAATCTCTGAGTTACAGCTTTAAGGGCTTAGTTATTGAATCATTAGAGGAGGCCAACAACAAGATCGACATATGAAAATGAGTGGAAGGATATGTCATTACTAGGTATTTGAAGGAGCATTTTGTACTTCTCTAATTTTGTGCAGTACTGGAAGGGTTTAGGATCGACATATAATTGTAACTTCCTTATCATTGTAAGGAAATTTTAAGCATTGATGAAAGGTTGAAGGGACCGCTTGCATTGCATGGATCCATAGACATCCCAAGAGGAGGTTAAATGGAAACTCAAGATCCAATACCTGACAAGTTGTTTCTACTATTGATGGCCCTACTTGAATTGGAAGTCTTATTATGCCCTCAGAGTTTCTTTCCATATCATCATTGGCCCTTATGGTTATACTTTTGTTCTTGTCGATCACGTCATCAGAATATCCCAACTGCTTTACCATTTTTAAGGTACATATGTTTAATCCTACACCTCCATCTATTAGGACTCTCTTGATCTTGTGTTTATGGACATAAACCTCAAGATACAAAGCTTGATTATGGAAGGATCTTTGGGGTAGGTCTTTTTCAAAAAAGACCATGGGGTGAAGTGATGGTACCAACCATAGCTTGAAATTGATCAGTGTTAAGATCATTAGGCATTGAATATTTAATGAGATATTTCTCCAGGATCTCTTTATGTGTTGGTGATAACTTTAAAAGCTCAAGGATAGAGATTAATGTTGTACAATTTTCTTCACTTGGTCAACAATGTTGTAGTCATTGCAAGGCTTGATGGTGACTTTGGTTGGAAGTGGGGTTCCTCGGATCATGAATTTTCCTCTTTGTGTAGTCACATTACATTCAAGGATTTTTGCTAGTAGGTTATGGCATTAATGTTTCGATTAGCTTGATGTCATAGGTGAAGTTAGCTTTTCAGTAATCTTGTACCTTACCTTTGTCAATTCCCCTAGAATGATTGGGGATTGGATCCTTGTATATTCCCATGTCTCTATTATAGGAGGGCCCAAGACAATGTTCAATGTCGACCTCTCCTTTTTCTATCAAGTCTTGTATGATGTTTTTAAGTCACATACAATTATTTATTGTGTGACCCTTGATCTTATGGAATTCGCATCGATCATTCTCATTGTACCAAGGAGGTTTAAAGTTTGGTTTGTTGTAAGTTGTTTTTTCAAGATTAGGAAACTTGATAAGGTTATTTTGGATGAGTTTATGTATAAATACCTTAAGAGTTTCTCCCAATGGAGTGAATTTTATCTTAGTTTGATTATTTTCTTTGGCGACACTCTTTGAATATCCCAACCTTGATTTGTTTGTAGGTTATTTTGTTGGTTGTTTTGAGGATATGTAAGCTGGTTTTTTTGAGGATATGTAAGTTGTTTGTTTTGAGTGTTGTTTGGAGGATAGTTTGTTTGAGCTGCTTGGACATTATTCTGTGGATTGTTAGGAGGTTGTACGTTTTGCACAAATTTGGCATCGACCACTCCATCATTTGAAACATTTTTGTTCTTCGCCCATATTTTGGGTTTGTCATTAGAAATAGAAGCTTGGTCTTTGTTGTTATATAGTTTAATGACTCCCCTTACTATGAGAGCTCTTTTGATGAGTAAACCTTTTTTGATGGTTTCTTCAAAACTACTAGGGCACAACATGGTGAGTTGGTAGCTAATGTTCGCTTGTATGTTAGAGAAATATTCTATGAGTTATTTCTTAGGACTGATCCATTTACATTTGTTAGCTTTATGTCTCTATCTTTGTAGGTAAAAAGAAAAGGGTTCCCCTTGGCTTTGTTTAATTTTGTATAGATCAGGGACCTTTATGTCCTACTTTATATTGTATGAGAAATGGTTGACAAATTTGTCTGACAACTCATCAAAGGTTTTGATACTGGGTGGTAGATGAGAGAACCACTCGATAGTGGAACCGTCGAGACTTCATGGGAAAAGCCTCATTAAATAGGTGTCAAATTGTGTTGTGCATCCATGCAAGCTATTGAGAATTCTTGCACGTGTTCTATTGGATCTCATCTTCCCCTGTATTTCTCAAATTTTGGTATTTCAAAGTTCTTAAGGAAAGTATCATGGATATGGAATGATCAAAGAGATATGGACATATGTCTTGTAGAGCATAGCTCTTCTTCGATTTTCCAATTTGAATGTCTGATATCCTTTGGTTTAGATTTTGGATTTGTAAGCTTACATCATCACTTAGTGTGTTCATTTGATAAGGAGAGATGTTATAACCTTGTTTCCCTGTAATGTTGTGTGTGTTATATTATGGGGTTTGTATATATATGAGGGCCTTTGGGCCATATTGTGAGTGTAGGATGATGGATGGGGTCCTTGAGGACCAATGTGGGTGTGTTGTTGTGGATTGAGGGTATGATGTTGTTGTTAAGGTATGTTGTGTTGTTGTTGAGGTATGTTGTGTTGTTGTTTAGGTGTGTAGGCTTGATATTGTGATGGAGGTTTTTGTGCACCAATGTTGTGTTGTGGAGGATTGGGTGCTTGATTTTGAAGGTGTGTGTTTTGCTGAGGTTTAACATACGTTTGACATTGGGTATTGACATTTGGTGATGCTGAAATGTATGTTTGATGTTGAGTATTTTGGGTAGACGATGACCCATATTGATATTGTATGTTCTAGGATCATAGTATTGTTGTTAATGCATGCATTGATTTTGATTTTGAAAGTTTCCTTGGTACATGACTTTTTTTTTAGACTGCAGGAATCGGGTAGCATGACCCCCTATAAACTGCAATGCGCTTGGTAAACTTTTTAATGTGACTGGCAGCACTGGTGTGACACACCCTCCGATACCATGGGGGTGGGGGAGACTAGACCTCATGATCAACCTCCTACAATAGGAAAGGCTTAGCCAACCGAGCTAGGGCCCCAACCCTTTCCTTGGTACATGCTTTGATATTGTGGTGGTTGTTGATATATGTGTTGTCCTTGAAGTTGGTTGTTAGCATGTAGTTCTGGTTGCAAATGGTTGTTACCTTGTTGGTTCACTACATGTTGTGGTTGTCTTGGTAGAATATTTCCCATATTTTGCATGTTAATATTGGGACCTTGTTGTTGGGTGTTCCAAGATGTCTCATATATGTTGGGTCCCATTGTATTAGTGTCAACATTATGTGGTGGCATGTTTTGACTTGTCAAGAGGTTTGGATTTTCTTGAGTATGTTGAGTTACCACATCTTGTTCAATTTGTGGTGGATGTCTATACAATGGATTCTCCACATTCTGAGAAAATATTGATCATTGATATGCACTTTTGAGAATAATGGTGGTATCTTGGGATCTACCATTGTTTTGGGTATTTTTCTTACCACCGATTGGTCTCCCAAAGGAATGAGATTGGGATCCTTAAGAATTTCAATTTTAAAGTCTGTAGGTAGCTTGGCATCACTTTCTGCTAGTTTGAGGAAATATGTGTTTGGATCCTTCCCAATCCTTTTTTCCATTAGTTTTTGCATTTTTGGATCTTGGTAGTGCTCTAAAAGTACTTCATCACTGATTTCCTCATCACTATCATACTCCTCTATGATCATATCTACAATATTAGGAGGTTGAATTTGTTGCCTAGAAAATTTGTCTTGATTTTTAAGGCATATGCTAGCATCACTAGGTGGTTCATTTGGTTGAGCTTTAAACATTGGTTGTTCTTTGGGAGTTGAGTATGTCCTAGGATCATAACCCCATGGTTGAGATTCCTCGTTGGTGGTATTGGTTTTTGGTATACTAGAGTTGCTTTTGTTGGCTTCCATTTTCTTTTTATTTTGCAATCTCATTGTAGTCATAAACGAACTCAAAAGACCTTGGTAAGTTTGAGATAACAACTTATGGAAATGGGATGATGTTTTTCTTTGAGATTTTGTTTGATAAAATGACAAACAAAGGGGATGTGTGTATACCTTTTGGAAAAAGTTCGTTGGTTTTTTGTTATGGATTGATGTTGGGATAGCTAGACGATCAAGTTTTATGTTGGATGGTAAGATTTTGCTACTCAACCCTATGATGAGGAGATGAGATGATTTTGGGTGTTGTTTGGTAAATGACGCTATGATGTTGGATGTTCAAACCCTAGGATAAGAGTATGAGTGGATGTTTGATGTTTGATGTTTTGATTTGATGCAACTTTAGAACACAAAAGTTCACAAGACTCAAATCAATGTTTGTGTTATGTCTTAGAGGATATGGTGATTCCTTTACTTGAACTAGCTATGAGGTTGCAAGTAAAGGTTGTTGTAAAAACAATAGCAAGATGATGATTTGATTTCTTGTGTTCAATATGTGTCTGAGACTAGGTTGATGTTTGGTTGTTGATGGTGATGTTGATAGGATATGGTGAAAGTTTTATTTTGATGTTGTGTCCAAAAGATGATAGCTATGAACCCTATGTAAACCAAGTTTGAAGGGTACAATAGTGATATTGGATTGTGTAAGTATAGGTCCAATGATTGATAATGTTGTTTAACAGATGAATAAAATTTTAGTCCAATGTTTTGAAATCAGATGTTTGATAAATTTTGAGGTAAGCATGTAAGTAGGATGAGAGCGGCTTTTGTCTAGGACGATAGCGGAAATAATTTAAGACAATAGCGATTCTATTTTAGGACAACTGCGATAAAGTTTACATAAGCAACTCTATTTTGACAGTGACTGTCATGCAACTAGTGATATCAATTGTGGTGAAATGAACAACAGTGAGCAATTATTAGGTCACTAGTGGTAATGTTTTGGAACGATAGTGGTAAAATTTTGTTACAGTAGCAGCAAAATTGCACGGTAGCAACTTAATTTCAACATTTTTTAGTTTTTTGGTGGCAGATTGTTTGATAAGTTTGCAAGCTTCGATGTTTGTTTGGTCTAATGTTTGAGATAATGTTTTTTGATATACAACAAGTGATAAAACACAACAAACAAATTGTATGAATTTATCATAATGTTTTGAATGTTGATAGGCCAAAATCAACCTAATTTACACTGGTAATAACACATCAAAAACATTTCAAGCACTTTTACCCCTAAGGTCAAAGCTAATGGTAACACTTTTAGGCCCATAACTTGGAATCTACTTCAAATCAAGGGTAGGGACACCCAAATGGGTGTATACACTTTTGTCTTTGCGAGAGAAGACAAATAGGGGCCTCCTGGCATGGAAAGATAACCCAAATCACCCTTTCCTTAGAAAGCTACAAGTAGCTTATGCTAAGTCAAATATTTCTATCTCATCTCAAGGGAGTTCATATGGTGATTAAAAACTTTAGGGTGCAGTACGCATCCCTTGCACTGGAAATGTCACCAATACATGGTCAATCAATAAGGTGGGTAACTACAATAAGATTTTTAGCCATTGCTTGAGGACTTGACACCTTGCGAGCATTCAGTAAGCCACTTAAGGCTTTAACTAATCCTACTAGGGGCACTATATACTACCACTTGGGTACCTCCCCTTTTTGAATGGCACTGTCGGAAAGGTACTTGTTAGTTAAATCTTGGCTTTTGCCTTAACTTATTTTTATAGCGGTTTGAGGGAAAACCCACTTTGGGTCGCCTCTAAGTTCTCATTTTAGGATGTGTCTCGTAGGCAGGCCTGATCTAAAAGGGAATGATGTAGAAAAATGAAAAGATCCCAAAGTGTTTCTCATCACCCAGGATCATCAAAAGACACAAGGTGAGAGGATACACACTTGGTTTTCTAATCATGATAGACATAGTGGACAATTTATTACAATTTGATTTTAAGCCCAAATGAGGTGTTCTAGATAACAATTTGTGTTTTTAAAGAACCAAATTCATATATTTGAGACTTAAAACATTCATACAAAATGTGATAAACCAATTTGTTGTTATTGTAATGAGATTTTAAGCCCAAATGAAATGTTCAATTTTAGACACCAAAATGAAATGTGAAGATTGTAGGTAAATTTTAATGTACCAAATCAAAGCGTTCAAGTTGTATTGTTCAATTTTAGTGCACCAAGATGAAATGTGAAGATTGTAGGTAAATTTAATGCACCAAATAAAAGTATTCAAGTTGTATTGTTCAATTTTAGTGCACCAAAACAAAATGAATTCATTTTAAAGAACCAAAATGTAAATGTTTAAAGACTTAAAAATATCCATACACATGCTTGAAAAAAATGATCTGTGAAAAAGGTTCTGCAAGCAAATGGGTTAGTATTTTAAGCTTTTAAGAGTCTTGGATCGTTCATCAACCCTACAAGAAAATGATTAGTTTTTCAACAAAAATATGCCATGACCCTTCATGAGGTGCACCAAAAATGTCAGACAATCTCACAAAACACAACAAATAACAAGTAGTTAGGGTTAGATGCACTGCAAATCCAAGAAAGTTTGCTAAACTAACACATACCTAAAAAATAATACAATAGCGGCCATGCTACCTGCAATAGTGACTTTGTACCTAGTATGATTGTGGCTCTTTCAGATGATAGCAGCAGGAAAATAGTATAATAGTGGTTTTGTTCAGGGCAATAGCGACTCTGGAATGATAGTCCAAATACACACAGTCAGAAACCTACAAAATATAAAGGGTAATAGTGGTATTTCTCGATAATAGCAACTATATTTAGGTTGATAGTGGAAAAATTTAGGATGACCGTGACAAAACAATAGCGATGATCACGTTCAAATTTTAAGACAATAATGTCCTAGTTAGGAAAAGCAATTCCTGTAAAAGATGTCAGTGACCCAGAACTTGCAATTGCTCACAAAACTTAACAAAAACATTAGAGTTAAGGACCTAGGTCCCACCAAGTGTGCAAAAATGTGTAAGGGGAATATGGATCAATAGATTTAGTAATAATGAATGAATTCAAATCAATTCAAAACAAGATAACAAGACCCACTTACCCATGAAATGTAATTGCAAAGCTTAAGAATCCAAACAAGCAAGGTTAACATAAACAAATGAAACACACAATTCATTCAAAAACTACAATCATACCATCCCATGGCTGAGTGTATTCATGTTGAATATGGATGTTGGATTGCTTGGTTCAACATGAAGCCTCTGTGATTACAAAAGCTTGATAATGATGATGATCTAGAATGTAAGTATATGTTTGCTCAATTTTCTTCAATAGTCAATTTGACATGACCTTTCTACAAATTCTCTAGATTTTTTTATGAGAAGGATGAAGGTTGTTTTATAAATTTATGAGTTTTAGATGAACGATCATGATTCAACAATGAAAGATCAGGATCAACGGTTGAGAACTGTTGAGAGGAAATAGATTGATCAATTAACTCATCTAATTGATCCTATTAAGTGATTTAATTGGATAATCAATGGGATTGGATTGAACGATTAGTACGATTGGAGAGATTAGATTGAGTGTTTAATGGGATTAGAGTAATCAGTGGGATTTGGGAAATTAGATTGAGAAATTAGTGATCATGATTTACTCAATCAAGAAATGTGAGGACGATATAATTAATTTAATAATTTATTAATCTTTGAGAGGAACATGCAAGATGTGTTTGACTTTAATAAATAAAAGTATATTTATTAATTGACCACGTTGAGTGATTTTGGGGAAATTGAATAATTGATTTAATTAATCAAATTTGGAGAAGGGAAAGTAGCTTAATTAAATAATTAATGATAATTATTTAATTAACTTAGATGAATAAGGTATGTTAGTGACATAATTAAATAATTTGTGCTTATTTAATTAATCAAGAGGAATAAGGTTAAATTAGGTGATGACATGGTGAATTAATTAAACAATTCGAGATTATCTAATTAATAGAGGAAAATAGGGTTAATGATGCAAATGATGTTAAAAAGGGGATTAATGATGTTAATGAAGTGAAATGCAATAGTGATAATGAAAGTGATGCCCATAATTAAAAATGCCATTCAAGATGTGTGATATGCATTAAGCCATTTTTACATGTCTACATAAATAAAATAGAAAGATTAAAAAGTTTTGAAATCATGATAGTCTAGAATGAAAATAGAGGAGTAATAAAGGAAGATATTTACAACAAGAGACAATTTTAAGATCTAAGACACAACAAGTCTTAGAGGGCCTTGCTTGCTTGGTATATTTTGGTTTGGACAAATGGGAATTTTTTTTGATAATCTTTAGGGGTTAATTGGGCAATTAATTTTTAAGAGAGTATTTGAGAGACCCACCCTTAAGCTACCTACCTCACTAGTAGTTCATAGTGCTTAATTTAGTGAGGTTGTAACTAGAAAGTTGTAGAAGGATTATGATACATTGTTGCAAGATGTTATAAGGTTGAATGAGGAACTTGGAGAGGAGATACAAGGGAAGGAGGTTGGGGAAATAGACAAAGACATAAAGGCAAAGGAAGAAAAGTGGTATGGGATTCAAGCACACAATAGTGCCTGGTATAACAATTTTTGATCCCTCCACTGGTGTCATCACCATCTAACCTCATTTAAAATACCCCACCTATAACTTACCTTTCATTTTATTTTCATGCAACTATATAAATTTAGTGCTTTCTATTAAATTGCATAAAACTATTTATTTTTAATTGATTAAAATATAAGAATAGTTAAATAAAAATTACTTCTCTCTTATATACTTATTTTTCTCACAAATATAATTCTTATTAGAATACTTAAATGAATTAATATACTCATTCACTATTTTCCATGTCTTTTTTGGTATGGCATAAACAACTCTTTCTATATCATTACTCATTTTACTCACCTTTTCTTTATCCTTGACTATCCTACCCATGATGATTTATGTACATGAAAGATGATGGTTCTTGTCTAGGATTTATTTTAATAAAATTCATCTAGTTTTGTAAATTCTTCTCCCTATTTCCCCTTCTAGAGAATAATTTCTTGTAGATGTTCTATATTATTTTCTCTTCAACTAACACATTCCTCTACATTTTTTAGATAGTTTTAACCTTTATCTTAACAAACATGATATTATATTTGATAATCTCATGCATTATTAAATTTTAAATTTTCCTAATTTTGATCTATTTATTTTTCACAATCTCATAATTCTCCCTTTGAAATATCAATTGCTCCTTCTCCTATATATATAATCTACTTAGTACATCTTAATTACACAAAATTGTATCTCTCCTTCATACTTCTCCAATATGTACTTCTCTACAACATTATGTATATTCTCTTGATAAATTTGTACTCTCATATGCTCATTTGTGCTCATCCACTTGATGGGAGAAATTTTTCCCTCTATTGTTTATTATCTTACTCATTTTCCTCCTTGACAGTTGTCACATGATATAGTCTTCATTAACCTACTCAAAATTCTTCACACTCAAACAATATGAACTTTTTTGCCTCCCTTTTTTTGTGCCCCTTTAATATGAGTACTCTCTTCTCTTCTCACTTCAAAGTTATCACATATGAGTGGCACTCTCCCTATCTCATGTTATTCTTCATAAAATATCAATTTTTATCGCTCCCTTCAGGAAAAAAATCTCTCTCATGCTGATTAGGGGCATATCCAACTTATATTATCATCCTTATCTTTAATTATTTTCTATACATTGACATCATTTATCTTCCTCTCCTCACCTTAACTCGATTGACTCTCAAATCTCATTAGTCAATTTAAGAGGGGCATACTTTATGAAATATTTATATGATATTGTCATTTTATTGTCACATGGTTTGGCTTGGCCTCTTATACCATTAAGATAGAAACTACATATAGCTAGGTGTGACACCCTCATTATCATAATATTACATAATTTTCATTATATTTTACTTGATTTGTTCGACATGGTAACCTCATAACCATACCTATTTTACCATAAAATTCTTATTTTTGGCCTACCATAGAATAATTATTTGGTAGAAACAATACAATAAAAAATCTATCAAGTTGATTCCACTCTACATCGTTCTCTTAGGCTCATATGCAATTGCTTATGCATATTTCTCTCTTAGTGTTCCTTCAAGAATAATATAGTTTGTTTGTATAATTATACTCATTATAGAAAATAATAATAGTGCATGTGTTTGATTTTTGTAGTTTTTCCTTTATGCCTAGTTAATATGATTCTACCATTTTTTCATGACACATTTTTCCTTAAACTAAAATAGTAACTTTGTTTCTTTCCTTATATGTTTTATAAAAAGGAGCATATTGAAATGAAGGAGAAGATGAAGAAGGATGGGATCAAAGTAATGACATACATATATATGTACCTTTTTTTATTTGCATCCTTTAAAAATGCATTGATTATTATATTTTTGTAGATTTACTTTACTTTAGGATGATATATCACATATTTGAGCTAGTTCACTATAGAGGGAGCAAAATGTAAGGTTATAAATTTCCTATTTTGTGAGCTCCACCTTACTTTCTTACACTCATTTTTGTGTTCACTCTTATAGTGTCATTATAGGTCCACTTGCCTTGATAAAATGAGTTCACTCTTATAGTGTCATTATAGGTCCACTTGCCTTGATTCTTAGCCTTAACTTGGGCTTTGGATTGATTCTTAGTGACCACTAGATTATTTTATTAACATTAATCTATTCTAAAAGCATAGCTTAAACTCAAAATGTGACAAAAATGTGTCAAAACACTAGGGCCCTAGATAAATATCATCTAGATGCTAATATCTAAGATTACTCCATTTATCTCTAGTTTTTTATTCCTAAATTATGTAACGTAATTGTATCCTAATATATTCACTAATGGTTAGGTAGACCCGAGCTCAACATAAAACATAGATTTATTTCTTTTTGGTCAAGATAAAACTAAAAAATGAATGGATCTAACTATACATCTATTGAAACTCATAAATATACTCTATTAAATGATATCCAAGGATATACAAGTATACATTCAAAGGACCAAATAAAAATATTCCCATTTCTTATAGATGTTTCCCATTTTTTAAACCCTTATATATTACTTTCACGATATGCTTTTTGTTCTTATCATATTTTCCAAGTTCCCTTCTTAGATTATTTTATTCATTCAAAGCTCAAAATATGATCCCAAAGGTTTTTTAAAATCATGCTAAGGCTCCCTCACTCCCTTTATTCAATTCATACACTCTCACACACCATTCCTAGTGGATTTAAGCCCTATATTTTTATAATCTTGTTATCAAATTTTTTAGTACTTTTACACTCTTACACTCTAATATTTATTCACAAATATATTATCTACAAGCTTAGCTATTGAAGGTTTAAATAAACAACTAAGGACCCTGAATGAGGTAGGATTCTAAAGAGTCCTTACCATTTTTCTTGATGCTTAGATATAAATTTTAATATTCAAATATCTCAAAAAAATATAGCCATTTTGTGAAAGACTTGGTGTTTAGAAAGGCACATGATTGCTACCAAAAAAATCTATGGACAAAGGACACTAAGATATCAAATTCTTAGCATAATTTTTATCTCCTCATGTGTATTACATCATACTTGTTTGTATAAGGGGCATACCCTTGGCACCAGAGCCCTTGTTACAAAATTTTAGTGGGTCCTCAATGCCATAGATGGACCCTTTATTAACTTTAATTCCCTTGTTCAACCCTCTTGTCTATTATAGCACCCAAGTATAACCCTCAAATCTATACAAGCATTCACCTTGGTCTAATTTATTTTAGGACTATCACAAAAGGAAACAATTTCCCCAAATTCTTCCTCTAGGCATCCTCTAAAAGTTTCTTCTATACTTCATCAACCTACAACATACTAGGGGAACAATTTTCTTTCTCTTTCTTTATTTTACTTATGTTTGAGCACACTCAACTTAGTGTTAATAATCTAATGCAAAAATTTGAAATAAATTTTGATTAAATTTTAATACATTTTAGTTGCTAGAGTAATTAGTTAGCACATTGAAAGGAATTAATGTAGGTTAGTTAAATACACAGACTAAAAATATATTAAACACCTAACAACCTAATTTTAACCTTTCACATGTAAAATCTTGGTCGCACAACCAAAATTTTATGTAGTTCATGAAAGGAATTTTTTACTAATATATACTATTCACATATAACCCTCTTGAGAGAACAATATACAAAACAAATATTAAGAACCGACAATGCAAAATAGTAACAAAAAATGTTGTTAAGAACAATAGATGCACCATGGGAAACCTATGCCAAGGGAAAAAACATCCTCCAAAAGCACTCACATGTATTCAATTTATTATCTCAAGAACAAGATTATGATACACTTGTAGAGTCTCAGTGCAAGGAATTTGAAGTATTAAGAACCCTAGTTGCAGTCCTCCATGTGAATAAGAAAATGATAACCTTGTAGCCATACATCCTAATCCTTACTTCCTCAACTCGCATTGCAACCTACAAGAGATGCTCAATCCAACCTCAACCAACAAGCTAAAGGTTACACACGCCAACCTCAACAACTACTCATATGCTTTCTTTTATAGAAACAAGATTGCAAAAAACCACTAAGTGGTATTACATAAACTACGTGTCTCAAAATCACAAGCTTAAAAAACCATGACCCCAAATTAAATATTTGGTAATAAGTTTTCTTAATATTAATTTTTTTTACAATGTGATACCCACATTAAATAATTATCCCAATGTCACGTACAACATACAAGTGGCCCTAAGAATGTCCAACCCATGTGCTATCCACATATCTAAGATGCACCACAATCAAATATTTATTTTTTATATTATTAGCATTTTATCTTTATTATACAAGGTATGTAAAACACCTTTTTCTACTAGTTTATAAATAGAGATGAGTGGTTCAAGATTGAGGACTACCACATATAAAATTTGTGTAGAATGGTTAGATCCAAATTTGTGAGATTAATTCTATATTCATGCATGACATATTGACATTTGTAAAAGTGACCTAGATGATAAATAAAATGTTACCAATTATGATGTAGTTGACAAGAATGTCCTATTTTTTTGTTATATAATTGTATTAGTTTGGAACATCTATTCGAGTTAGATTCTACATCAAACTAAGAAGTAAGTATCTTGTTTCATTTATTTAATTTTAAGCATTTAACTCAATATATTTATCAATCCCAATACTCAATATATGTATGTATGCATGCATATGTATGTATGGATGTATGTATGTGTATGTGTATGTGTATGTGTGCATGTGTGTATGTGTGTATGTGTGTATTTATGTATGTATATATGTATGTGTGTGTATGTGTATATGTATGTGTACGTATATGTATATGTATATGTATATGTATATATATATGTATAGATACAACATGTATATATATGTATATATACATGTGTATATATAGATACATGTATATATGTATATATAGATACATGTATATATGTATATATATATATATACATGTACATTAGATACATATATATACATGTATATATGTTAGATAAATGTGTCTACATATTAATCAGGTCATGAACTTCCTTCATCTCTAACAAATATTCTTGAAACACATTGAAATTACCCTTGATTCTTAATCCTTGTCATGTCATCGATCAATTCTTCAGTTAATTTTTTCTTCAAAGAAATGACAAACTCCTTTATTATCCTTATAGTAAAGTGGACCTTGTTAGGTCTTTCCCAAAATATGTAGGGGATTGCTTCAATGAAGTCCTCAATCTCAACCATGACAATTTTTTTTTGTCTCCTTTATAAGGGAGAAAATATTTTTTATATTCTTTAAAAAAATTGACTCTTTAATTAGTGGCTTTCAATTGATCCAAGTGTACCTCAAGGCTACCATCTAGAAAAATATCTTCTTTCAATAGGTCATCAAATAGTACCATGTTTGTCCTTTTTAGCATGGGTAATTGGTCCTCAAGAGTGATAATTTATTTACTATTGATGTCTTCAAATTCTCTCATTACACTAACTTCATCACTAACCTTGTGATCTAGTATTGGATTGCATCTACGTAAAGTCTCCTTCCTTGAGACTCTAAAGTGTCTCTTTAGGATCCTATTGCATGGACGATCCCTCCCACATCTCATTTTTTATTTCCCCTATCTATTCCTACAAATAGTGTATAAGCAAGTGCATTAGAATGTTGAAGGCCCATGAAGTACTCTAGATAAACAGAAAGTTCACCAACCTAAACTTTGAGCTCTTCTTTAATTTGTTCATTATGATTAAGATGGTAGACGGTAGATATTTTTTCCTAAAGTGTTTTCTTCTCACCCTCTCATGCTTGGTGTCCTTGATTGACCCTTCGCACATGATAGTTCTCTAGTTTAATGAACATTTCTTCCTTATTTGTTAAAGGAATCACTATCTTTGTAGTCTTCACTCCTTGAGCATCTATAGAAATAATGTACACTATTCATAATTTTTTCTTGGGTTGAGCCTTGAGCGATTCTAGCACAATAGGGAATTCATTAGTAACATGTTTATAACTTTTTTTTCTCTTCCTAATAGTTCTTTCCAAGATCATGCTTGTGATCCAAAAATTTCTATTACATCACCTTCTTGAGTAGGGGATTGAGGTAGATTGCATGCTCTCGAAGGACTTGGGATTAGGGAAGGAACATGAGGTGGACTAGGAATTAGATGGGGATTTGAAAACCTCAAAGAGGACTATTGTGTGGAGGATAAAGTGTCTTGGTAATGATGGATTTAGGAGAAGAGGTGGGTGAAAGGGTCTTAATCTTATAAGTAGTCCCTTGTGAGAAAGGAGACTCTTTCTTGGATAAATACAATACTTGTTGGACCTCCACTTATTCCTCCTTTTCCTCTTTTTATTTCTTTTCCTCATATAGTGTAGTTATTTAATTATTTATTTGGGGTGACCCTGTATGTTATTTTAAGGTGAAAGTGACCTAGTAGTTGGTCCCTATTGACTTCCACATTCCATTTACACTTGTAGAGGTAAATTAGTTGTGAGGCAGGAAGCATTGGAAGGAGGAGAAGTAGGGATCTCCTTCAATTTCTTCCCCCTCTTTCTCACTATAGGTACTACTTCAAATTCTTCATCCTCTTTCTCAATAGAGGTACCCCTTCAAATTATTCCTCCCTTTCCTTTATTATCTTTTGAAATTGAGCCATGCCCTTCCTTTTCTTAGAGGATCTAGTGTCATGTACCTCTTTTTGACCAATCTATACCATTGGATCTTTGCCTTTAGATATATTTTAGGACTCTCCATAGTGTTGTCCATCACATATGATTTGTTTATCCATTTATTTATTTTCCAGATTACCTCCTAATTTTTGACTTTGATGGGGGGATCTTCTTGTGCTCACCAATCAATCCTATTTATAGGTTGATTGAACAATTTATTTCTATTGTATGTTGGGTCAATGATATTTCCATCTTCCTCAAGGGAATTGGGGATTCTATTAATTTTTAAGTTTGTGATGTAAGGGAAGTTCATGCAATAGAAATCTCTGACCCTTACATCATGTTTATCTAAAAACTCTAACAAATAATCTTAAAATTTTGCTTCATGCTTGTAGAACACTCCAATCATAGTCCCCATTTTTTTATAAGGTCAAATATGTTTACAATATTATTGAGCTCTATGGAATATATGACTAACTCTTTCTCATCTAGTTTTAGCATGGTAAATACTAGAGCAAGAGTAGGCACCTATAGAGATGGGGAGTGAAAACTTGTCCCGTGCTTCCTAGCCACCATCTTGTGTACCTCCACCAATTACCTACATATATCTAATAAAATGATTATTAGTGGGATACTTGGTGAGTTCATATGGGACCTTATAGAAACCCTCAAGTCTAATCTACGAGAACATCTTAAAATAGATAAACAACTTCCCCAATTTATCATATCTTGAGATGACTCTAGTGATAGCCTCTTTGCATAGTCATTCTCTAAACACTTGATGATGGAGAAGATTAAAGCATCATTAACTTTGTTCTAGTTTCTCCAACTTTTCTTGAATTATAATTGGGGATAATGATTGTATAATATATTTCCTCCAAGCTACATATTTCCACCTTGTGTAGTCATGGGAAGTTTACTCTCCTATCCAAATGATAGAATAAACCATAAGCCATGCAAAACTTCCCACTATCTTGCACCTTTATTAGTTAGCTATGAAAATTATCACTAATGATGCCCCCCAATGAATTTTATTCTTGTCTAAGATGGACAACATAAAAAATCACATCCAAGGGTATAATTCCTCAGTGTTGGAGTTAGCTACTACTTAGCTTAGCAGGGTGATGGCATCATTGGCATATTATTTAAACTCACTTTTATGAATTACTTTGGCCATCTTTGTTGCTAGTTTTCTCCTAGTAATCATATTATTGTCATTGATGCACTATGTTGCTTGAGGACTATTTGTTTCGTAATAGTGGAGGGCCTCCTCCATATCTACGTTTTCATATTATAGATAGGTAGGTAGGTCAAAGGTCTTTTCAATAACATCAAAGTTGACGTCCAAGATTGTCTGATGTGCTAGCCAAAAAAACCTTTCTTTGTATGTCATTATAGTGTTGTGCATAGGTCAAGAACAAGTCTCACGATTGCAAAGCTACTAAGAATACGACTGTTTGTACCAATTCACTCTAGGCCATGCTTTGGGCATCAAATGTTCTATTTCTCTCTTTGCAAACCCTTGCAATAAATTTACAAAGGTCTACATGCTTGAGGTATATGTCATCAACCTCATTCCAAGGGAGAATATCTTAGATGCTAAATTTTAACCTTTGTACTTGTACTTCATCTCCTTAGTTGATTGGTCCCCTTGCAAAAGTACTTATAAATCTAACACGAGATCTATTAGATAATTCATAGATTTTAGATTTAAAACATGAAAAAGTACAAATTAGAATGGAAGCAAAGTGCATCTCAAAAGTCTAAAAGAGATAAAATGTAAGGTAAGAGGGTATTTGGGTGTTGGGATGCCTCATATGTGATAACCAATAAAGTGGAAGTCCACATTAAGAGCAATGCTAAGTTAGTCATAATCTTATGAAAATACTTACTAGCCAACCTTTATTCAAAGACCTTAGTATGTGGCTAGAGAGTTGAGATTTATGATCTCATGATGATTGATGCCAATTGAGCATCAAGAAACCTAAAATTTTGAATTCTAACATGCAAGTATGTAGGCACATGTTCAAAGAGAATACTCATAGTAAACTGTAATGATTTATCTTTTAAGCACCCTAATAACTACCTTATCAAGAATCAATGATCAATAATACTTCATACCTCTTACCCATAGAGCATTCTAATAAATGTATCCCTAACGTACCAAACCCAAAGTAAATATAAGGTTGAAAACATAGTGATCAAAGATCTAGGATATTTCATACATCTTACCAATACAACCCTCCAACATATATATCCCCAATATCCCAAACCAAAAGTAAACATAAGTTTTAAAATAAGGGGATTTAGAATGCTTCATACCTCTTACCAATAGAGAATTCAAATACATGTATCCCTAGAGTCTTAAACTTGAAGCAATACGAAATTGAAAACATAAGGATCAGGGATAATTTATACCTCTTACCAATAGAGCATTCAAACAAATGTATCCCAAGAGTCTTACACCTAAAGTAAACATAAGATAAAGAATTTAAAGCATGCGAATAAACAAAATCTCGCAAGTCCAAATTTTATAGGAAATGGGTTTGCAGATTCATGAGGAAAAGCATATCACACAAGTTTAAAACTCCCAAAACCTAGAAAATAATAAAAGACTAGATTTGACAATACTTTAAACACTTTTTTGAAATGAAACCAAACTAGGGTTTACATAACACCATGATTTTAAATGCAAGCCATGGTAAGGACCTAGTGCATAAACAAGTCATAAATAAACATAAATGAAACAAGATGTAAATAACAAAAAAGAAAAAAATGTCCCAAACCCTACACATCAAAATCCACATGCAAAACAAACACAATAACTTGAGACAAAACCTAAACAAGAAAACTATAAAAAATAGAAAATGAAACCCCACAAAAAATAGGAAATGACATGAAATGAAAAAAACAAAGGTAAAGCACAATAAATCTACATAGAAAATGAAGGAAAAACATGATCTAGTGGTGACATGCAAAAGGAAATGTATGTAAAGCTTTTCTTAACAACCTTCAAACTTGTGATTGAACCAAATGTGGAAGTAAACACAAATTCAAAGGATTATTGGATATTAGATTGAGAGATGCTAGGAAGAACAAGATTGCTAGAGCGTTAGTGGGGTTGTGTTTAAATGGAAAGGCCATATGGTTCTCAGTTGAATATGTTGAGTGATTCTAAGTTGAATATGTTGAAGGGGAGGAGGTCCCCCTTGTGACCTCCATTGGTGTGGGGCCAATCTAAATAATCTCTCCTTATCGATAAAAGAAAAAAGATTGCTAGAGCTTAAGAAAACATGAAGCATAAAGTGATTAAAAGAAAACTTGTCAAGACTTTTAAGTGAATTTGCATGAGTGAGATTTGCCATAAATGTAGAGCCAAAGGGATAGGTTAAGAGTTGAATGATAGAGATTGCCATACATTGGAGTTTGAAGTTTGGATTTACCTTATGCTAGATAACTTTTAGGATTTGGGTAAAATAAACTTTGAAAATCCAAATTAACGTTACTTATTAAGGACATGATGAACTCAAAGCATAAAAACAACAAAATCAACAAAGATTAAAGTTTCAAAGTTTTGTTTGCTTACAAATAAATAAGAAAAAGTTTGAAACTCCAACAAAGAGCAAAAACTTCAAAACAAAGTAAAACTTTACACACCAAATTTCAAAATATTTATCTTAAAGTAAAAACAAAATAAAAAATAATACCAAGCAAAAAAAAGAGTCCCTATTTTACCAAAACAAAATAAGACATGACAAGACACAACACTTAACTATTTTCTTTTGACGATCTTTATTAACATTTACCTAAAAACTTTGTTTCTACAATATTCTTCTCTTAAGAGATTGTTTCATTGATTTACCTCATAAATTCATTGATATTACATAAATAAACATGATCATAACAAACTTCTAAATATCGTAAAATTATAAAACATTAAAAATATATTCTAATATAATTTTTTTTAAATACCTTATATATTCATTGATATTGCATAAACAAACATTATCATAACAAACTTCTAAATATCGTAAAATTATAAAACATTAAAAAATATATATTTTAATATACTTTATTTTAAATACACTCATCCTCTTTTTTTCATCATACTATTCTTTATAGACATTAATATCATATCATCGTTTCTAATTATCTCACTCAACAAGTTCATTTCTCACTTAGGATGTCCAATTCTTCTATAAAGTCGCAGTATCTTCAATGTTTAGGTGACTCCCAGATAGGTGATAAGAAGTGGATATGGCTTGTCCTGCTCCCTATCTCAGCTTGCCTCGTTCAAATATTTGCGTTGCTCGATCCTCTCACAATATCAATGCTTCCCTGCACTTGCACCACTTCACTTCATCTTTCTTGGGCCAAAAAACATTGGGTAAATGCGGCAGCAGCACATCAAGTCTAAGAATTTTCAATGTGGGCGTGAAGTCTCATTGCAGAAGGGTAACATGTTGGTTTAATTTTGGTAAAGGTGCAGAAGGAGCAGGAGTGTATGGCACCCAGGCGAGAGAGGATTTTGACCGAGATGATGTTGAGCAGGTTGATAATTCTAGCCTCCCCTAAAAATTTAATCTGCTTGCATTTCCTATCAAATAAGAAATTATTCGCTAAACATCCTAAGTTTGATTTTTATCATTAAATTTGGTTATACGATATCCCAATGTACGCGTTTTGTATCAAAGTTGTACTGGGCCAAGCTAGTCATGTTCCCCAGAATTGGGTTCATGTTGTCGAAATCTATGGATAATTCAGACATTATTCATCATTTGTTTACTTGCAAATACCAACTTTATAGGATCTCAAGTCTCCGTGTAGCTTTCTGAGTGATGAATTGAACAGCAATAGATTCTTCTTTTGGGTGCCAATATTTTGTGTAATACTGTAGTGGAGTAGGGGGTTTGGTCACATACAATGTGAGTTCAATATACAATGAAGCTAATATCAAAATTAAGACAGTGATAACAGTATAGCAGGAATGAATATATCATGACAGCAGTATAACAGCAATAAATTAAACTCGACAGCAATAACAGCAGCGACAGTAGTATAGCAGCGATAAATATTTCATTATTCAAATTCATAGCTAATGATGTAAGTTTTATAACAGTTAACACTATTTTTTTAACGTCACGAAGGAATTCAGATTTATGAAAGAATTTTAAAATAGTTATCTAACAATTAACAGTTATATAAGTTCTTCAGATTCATGAAGGAATTTTCAACAGTATTTTTTAATGTCACGAAGGACCTTTTTTTTTTCTTTAAAACAAACATTATAAAAAGCCTTGCCATCGGGGACGTCTGAGGCCTCCCTGGTCACCAAATGGCCCCGCAGCATTTCCTGTTCATGCAATGTGTTTGCCAAAGGTTTCAGAATTTTGAAGATTTTTGGGGCTTGCCATCCTACTGCACTTGAAATACCACTGGGACAGGGACAGGAGTTTTAGGGCTGGGGATGCGTCCCGTGGAACACATTATAGGTATGTCTGTTCTCAGGAGTTTGGTATGTAGTGGGAAAGTTGTAGGGCAAAAGCACATGCAGACCAGCTAATGCTTATCTTTTAAGAGGAATGCATTTCTTCCTTCACCAGCATGCAAGAAGGTTACTGGTCCTGGGCAGCATTTTGGCAAACCATCAATTAAACTACTGAAACACAAGCTCATAATCTGTATCTCTGCTACTGGGAATTAGTGGAGGTTGGTTCCTCCCGCAATTAGGTGATATTGTTGTGGGTCAGAAGGATCGCTTTGGGAAGGCAACTGGTGTGTATCCCCTATTGGAGATCTTCTTCAACAGCTACACTTTGAAAGTTGGGAAGCTAATAAATATTAAATTGTGTTTGAGCCTTGAACTAAACCAGCTCAAAACCAAACAAAAATAGAGCAAAATGAATTAGGAAACGATAAATAAATCAACATTTTTGTTGGAGACGATAGATCAAGAGACAGAAAACTGACAGCCATAACAACAGTCTTGCCGAGACAAAAATTCTTAGACAGAAGAAGGTATTACTTACTTTAACCTTGGACTGAAGATTGCTTATTTGAGGAGGGAAAAATTGATTCAAGCTAACTTCACAATCTGTTAAATAAAAATTGGTTAAAAAACACTCTAAACATAATAACCTGAAGGTATGCATAAAGCTAATTATCCTCGATGCATGGGAAAGTGTAATGCATGATTAATTCTCCACATTTAATCTCAAGCCGCAATTATGTTTGAACACAAATCTTCTTTACAGAAGAGAAAAAAATGATTTTTCCCTACGTAAGTGCACTTAATGAGGCAAAAATTCTCTTGGAGAAGGCCAGGTTACATTTGGAGGTAGTGATTTGCACTTGTAACAGGTTGGGGGCATTTATATCGGACTTGGATCCTGAATTGAGAAAACAGAAAGGGAGTGACTTTATAAATTTGCTATTGTGTTTATGTCAAAACTAACACACAGTTGATGCCAGAATAAAGGCAACATCAAAATTTCAAGGAGCATCAAGTGGCACGAGTGAAAAATGACTTGCATTTTGAAGCATGTCAAGCAGGCCTGAAATTTGATGGCTATTTCAATATTTAGTTATTCTAGACATTAATATGTATTTTGGCTATTTAAAAATGTTTCATTATTCAACACTCATTTATGTTCATTGTGTTGGCCGCCCTGCCAAATCTTGGTCAAAAATTCATTTGTTGTCATGTTTTGGGGCTATATTGTTAATGTGAACTAAAGTCTCTTTGCTTAACCCCTGCCAAAAACCATAAAAAATTCAATGTCTTAAGCCTTTAGTATCATTGCTTGCTCTTTTTTTATGTTCCCATGTTGACTTTATTGCCTGGTTACCTCCTTTAAATGATGTCTTTTATGTCTGTTTTAATGTGGGTGACTGCCCCTATCACAAGCATCATTCGAATCACAAAGACACATTACTGGTTGAAAACTTCACTTTGTGCAATGGTCTTCACTTTCCAAGTCATCATTTTAAAGCAACACTTAAACTTTCATTGATCTGTGTTGTTATAACTCATCACTTTGATGGCATTGTTTCCTTTCAAAAGGTGGAGGGTGACATTGTAGTTGTTGATTGTAGTGCATACTCCTTCACATCCACCGGCGAGTCATCTCTTTCAAGCCTTTGTGATTTGTTGTTGTGTGATGCTATGCTGTGTGGCATTATGCTAAGTCGTTGAAGTCTTGTGTGTCTCTATGGACCCGTTATGTGACCAATAGAATTGAAGCTGGATATTAAGATGTGACTTGACTATGTAGCCCCGCATACATTGCCACCTCCCATTTCATCATTGACCCTCTTCACATTGGTGAGTCACCTTGTGAAGCCTTTGTGACTCATTGCTATGTGCTACATGCCAACCCCTGTCCAATTGCAAGCCAATCCCCTAAACTTTATTAGCCACTATGTTGCCACTTTAGTCTTTGTTTGTTCTTGTGCCATACATCAAAATATGAACTATCCAATAGTGGGCCACTATATCCTTGCTGGCTTTTCCCAAGACATATAGCATTTAAACCCATGCACTTTTCCTTATTTCTAGAAAATTGCTTTGTGGCACCCGTTGATTGCAGCACAGTGCCTCTTTGCATCAACAAGTCATAACTCCTTGCATCTTTTAGACATTCACCACTTTGTTGGTTTCATCTTAAAACTATGATTGATGACTATGTATTGTTTCAATTTTAAAGCATTTAGTCGTGCTATTTCATCTCCACTCTACGTCTACACAAACTATTCATTAATGCAAGTTTTGTGTATTCATAGGCAATTCCTTCGCATAATTGCATTACTTGCAAACTCTAGAGCTGTGAATTCCCCTCAATTCAAGTGCCAAAAAAAAACCACAACAAGTTGCAGACAGACTTTTAGTAGAGTGAAAAATGCCATCGTCGACATGTCTCTTCAAACAAAAGGAAGGTAGAGGATAAAACGAGCGGAGATTGAAGGGAAAGGTGTTAGTATTGCTTATTTGACATTTGACATGGATATAACTTTTAGATTCTAATTCAAATTTTCAAGAGCTCAGGTAAGTTAGTTTTCTATTTCTTTGTGTTGTTTCCCATAGTATCAAAAAATGGGAATAACACATGGTTGCCTATGTTTAAAACATACATGCCCTCCAAAATTTTCCATTCTAACTCGGTTTGCCTAGTTTTTTCAATAGAACCTCTCCCCAAGTTTTCACTAGACTAGGGGAACGAAAGATATAAAATGTTGTAATATGCAATTTGTGAACTATGATAATAATTTTCAGAGGTGATCATCATAAATTCATAAGGCATCTACCTAACTATTGTATCAGGATTCCGCATGATGATGCAATTTTGTATTTAATTTGTATTCAAATGAATCAAATTTAATAGAAAACACTTTTGTACTCATTAATGGAATCATTGGATACATTTTGTCATTGCATTTTGCAAAAAAATGTGTTTTTAGAGAAATTTAAGCAATTTTTTTAGTTGCTGAGTTTTTCCCAAGTCTTTGCCAAGTTGCAAATTTTGGATCTGCTGAGTTTTTGTCGAGTCCGAGTCTGCCAACTAAGGAGAAAACACCTTCTTTGCAAGCTGTTGTGAACAATTGATTGTGAAGAGGTTCCCAGAATAGGGGGAGCATGGTAGAAAGAGATTTAGACAATAAAATGGGAGAGGAGAGGTCAATGGGTTACTGAATTAGAGAAAAGAAAAGGTGAAATGACAATATTGGACAGGCTACTGGGATGTTGATACAGGGTAATGAATGCAAAGGATTTGTTGCAATCTGAGTGCAAAGAATAAGAAGCAGAGAGCTAGATGCTGTCAATGATTATATGGAAAGATTGCAGAGTATTGGTTGCTTCCTTTGACTGAAAGATGAATTGCTAGAAAAATGGATAATTTTCAGGAGAAAGATCCTCCATTTGGTTGCAAATATGTGACTATATGGAAGAAGGGGACGCCAAGACAACAGAGACACAGTTCAAGGAAGGAAGATCAAATGCCAAGTGAAGAAGAATCGAGAAAATTTATGGGAATGACTTAAATTTCCATATTGGCAAATTTAGTGAAACTGCCATGGTGATTTAGAAACTTCTGGGGTACTTTGGAAATTGCCACAATAATTTTGTAACCACCACCTATTGAAAGTGGCAGTTTCAACCTGGCTGGAAAAACAAGACAGAAAATTACAAAATAGACTAAACATTAACAACGATCAAAACTGCCCAAGTCATTTTGTGGAAAATGGTGGCGGCCTTCAGCTGACATTGACACGTAAGGAGAAGAAGATAAGGCAGAATATAAAACATGCTAAGGAAGGCCTAGGAGACTTCATTGACGAGGGATGTCATGGGAATCAAGATCAAGTACCACTTTTCATGCCATAATGGCTTAGGACAGGTGTTTAATTATCATTGGACCGACCCCAAGCTGTTCAACCATGCAATGCCATGCAAAAATGGGTACTTATAGGGTCCTCCCTTTTAAACCATTCCAATTGTTATGGGTGTGAATGCACTAAAGTTGGCAAATAAAGAACATCCATAAAATTTTGTGAAACCACATTTTTTTGGTGCTGCTATCAAGGATCATTCCACTAATTTGTCCTTGATTTGGCTGTTATGAGTGAGTAGCTTGCCAATTGTTAGTACTTAGTAGAACACTCGTAGGCCATGAAAACTAACTGAGGATTAGAAATGTTGGCATTAGATGCTAGAGCCTCTGAATCTTCAGTTTGTGATTTTTTCTTAGCTAGAAGGGCCTTTGTCCGTCTTTGCTTTCAAGATATGATGTTCTTCTGTAGAATGTCCAGTGTGCTCATGATAAACACAATATTTCTCCTAGCCTTTGCTATAAAGCTCATTGTGGATGAATTGCCAAGATTTGAGAGACTGGTTGGGGTGGAAGTACTTTTCTCCTGAGATGCAGCTGAAAAGGTTGTCTTCTTCTGTTGCTTGGCTTTCACTTTAAGAGCAACTTGGTAAGCATGGTCTAAGGATTTGGTGGTGGAGAGCTCTATATCCTCTTAGAGATGAGAAAGCAGTCTTAAGACAAATTTGATGCAAAGGATGTCATGAGGATCAAGCACTTCCAACTTGATAGAGATCAGATTGAACTCATGGATTACTGTTGGATACATTTGCCTGATATTGGGTGAAAATTGAGCTAAACTGCCAAAAGCTCCTCTCCATACCCAAGAGGATAAAATTGTGCATAGAAAGTCTCTTTGAATTCTCTCCGAGTCTCAATTTGTGATTTCTCTTTAGCTTCCAAAAGTGGGATGTGAATTTCCACCAAGTTAGTGCTGGTTATTTATGTTGGCCTCTTGTGACTCAATGAGATTATATGTTTTTTGAAGTACACCTCCAGATTACAATTTTTTGTCGCCATTGAAATTATGCTATCAATGTGAGGAAATAATATCTTGGTGTCCAACTGGAAAGTAGGTTGGGCAATTGGAGGGGTCAAATAGTTGGAGCTAGAAGTCTATTGTTGTTCCATCATCTGCTAGAAAATACTTGTAACTTGATGCATAAGCTCAGGTTAAAACTTGTTCTGTTGGAAAATGCTTGTCATTCGCTGCATGAGCTTGAGTCAAAACTTGTTTTGTGTTCCTGTTAGTAATGTAGCTTGTGTGAGTAGCTGAACCAAATCAGAATTTCAGTCACTCTTGAGAAAGATACTGAAAATAGAGATTTAGGTGGAACAATGCAAGGGAAAAGAGACCAGGGAAATGAATTTACCTCCTTCCAAAACTTCATCTTGACCCTAACAATTTTGTACTTTGCGACAAATCACAAGACTATAAAAATTGAAAATATGTCTGACAACAGAAATTGAAGTCTCTGTAGAAAAACAGATAATGTCTGCAGCAGTTCTACCGTTGAAATATCTGGACAAACACACAAAATGATTCTTGAATGTCTTCCAATGTATTACAGAGGTGAGATCAAGTTTTGTTGTAAAGGGCAGAAGGATCAATGTGTTCAGATTTACCTTTCTGGTGTAATTTCAGGTTGAATGGAAGAAGTTGATCTTGACACAATTATTGAGGTTGAGAGTTTGAGAAGCATTCTGGAAGAAAATAAATATTTAAATAAATTGTAGAACTTTAATATGCATGATCCCAAGCTCTATTACCTATTGATATTAATTTGTCGCGATTTCTCTAGAAAAACCTTTATTTGCCATCTTTGGCAATACATTACTAGATCCATGAGAAATTGAATTTATCAGGTCAATGTTTTTCTGCTGGATTTTTGACTGATGTTTTGCCTGATTTACCACCGATGAAACTCAATATATTGCATTTTTTTTTTTTGGTACGTAAATAGTAAGTTTATTGATTTCGAAAGAGGCTTACAATGTTCCGCCATAGCGGATTTGCATTAAGACCAAGCTTGCCCTCTCCATTACATTTCAAAAAAAAAAAAAAAACCACCATATGAAACCTGCAATCAAAATGACACTACCCCTGCCACCCCATAACTACCCATAATAGACTTAAGACTATGAACCACTAACCCCGCCACCACTTAATAGACCATACCAAAACATGTAAACACAGGACTACAACCACACACCACCATTACCATAACACAGAGCCGAACCACCACCATTAACGTGACACCAAAAAGGAAATATCCAACACCATTAATCAGACTCCACACCCCCCGCATGTAGATAGTCGCGAAACTGACCCTTCCAGTCCTCCCCGCATGCGGCTTCCAGATATAGGAAAACTTTCAGAAATTCAGCACCCTGCTGAGCACGGGCCTTGTGCTCCCTTAACGCTCAACCCTTGACATCCAGGAGAAAGGGTTATCGCTTTACATGAACACCAGGAATGAAGACCTTGGACATATCGCACGGTCGAGGAATGTACACCCTAGGCTCAGCTATAATTATCACGTCCTCCACACTACCAAGCAAGTCTGCCAACACTAACTTTCGAACCATCAGCAAGAGCATCGCCTTGGGGAGCTCCAGGTCTAGGAGAGACACAATGAACTGAGAGGGGATGTCACATCGTTCTGTATCTCTCAGCCGACACAATGAACTCTCTCCCTAAAATTAGCTCAACTGCCCCCAACACCAATGGATCTGATTTGGCAAAAACCGACCCCAAACGATTCTCCATAATCTTCCCTAGAAATGCCCACAGCTTATGGGATGCTGTAAGCCAAATGGGAGTCTCCATAATGCCAGAACTGATAGCACTGCCTAACACCACACTGCACCATATAATGGGAATCATCGAACCGCATAGCACCATATATTGCCTAGAATACGTGTGCACATAAATGCAAATGGCACATCAAACAAAAAATAAGTGATTTTTTGGCGAGTAACTGAATTTTTTTCATGCTTAAATCATAATTTTTTGGTCAACAATATCTAGGGTTAGGGTTTGTTTCTGATTTTTGCAGCAATTCTCTGATTTTTAGTCTGATGAATTGAAAATATCTTTCTCTTTTAATTTGGCAAGAAATTCTGAGAAAGATCTTAGATATTTGCTTCTATGAAATAGACATTTATAAGATGGCAGAGAATGCAAGTGAAAGCTGCCAGAACTGTTGATGTATACTTTTCATTTATTTTGGATAAATATATTTACAACTATGTGCAGTTGATGAGCTATATATGTGCATATGGACACCTTATTCAGTCTAACTGTAAATGTTCAGGAGTACTTCACTCAGTGTAACTGAAATGCAGTAGTAAACTGTACATACAAATTAAGATTCTCTAGTGAACTGTAGGTTCCAAATTTACAAGGTGGAGATATCTAGGAGGACCTAATTATAAGACATTCTCAGCATGCAACAACCATGTTGAAGACAGCCATTAACATTTTTTTACTCTTTTCTGTTTTAGTTTGTTACATGTAAAAGCCATTATGGAGGTATCTACAGGGATTTAATTATAAGACATTCTCAACATGTAACAACTGTGTTGAATAAAAGTTAAAACCAGTAACATTCTTTATTCCTTCCTGTTTTGCTTAATACATGCAATGACTCTGTTGAATACAACCATTAACCGTTTTAATTTTTTTTTGTGTTTTGGTTTATTGCAAGCAACAATTTGGTTGATCAGACCCACATACATTTGAATTTGCTGTACAATTTGCTTAAAAAACAGGTGAAGGGGGCTTATTGGCCCTCGATGGGATTCTACTATGACAGATTGAAGATTTGAAAAACCTGACTAAAACAGAGGCATATTAAATTGCAGGTTCTTAGTTCTTCAAGCCAACCTGGTATCTCATCTTTGGCGTGTCCTTTAAGTTTAGTCTGCATAATCAAACATAATTTCTGAAACTTTGCATCTTTAAAACTTCTAACAACAAGCCCCCAAAATCAGCACTGTTTTTTCATATTACAGTCCGTGGCGAACATTAAGATCAATAATATTAATCTTTCTAAAGACATCTCGTAGACAACATTTACTCCACTGTATGACCACAGGTTATTGTTGTGCCTTTTTCATTATGTTGTGATATGCTTAAGAAAGAGAGGACTAGGTGGAAGAAAAAAATATATTATATTACACACAACTTTTTGGTATGTTCTAATATATATAGATCTGAGTTTTCTTGAAGATTGTGTTCATCACCAGGTTGAACATGGCTATGCCTGTCCAATATGACAGACATTGATTTTGCTACTTCAGAACCCTTAGTCAAATAACTAGCCATAGAGGCAACTGTGTTTGTCCCTATACATTCCTGAGCTCCTAAGAATGATCCAAGGCTGTCTAGGTTTTACATAGAAGCTTTCCACCATACTAGAATACCAATGATCAAGGGCACAAATCTATACATTGAGCTTTTAGATATTTCCTTTGACGAGATTTTGACTCTTTGAGTGTACTGAGAACTGAAATGCATCCTCTTGAAATCTTCATAATCCTTTAGCCATGTTTTATTTGTATGTAGTACATTTCAATTATTAATAATTATGGGATTTCTCTGAGTTGAAAGACAATCCCATAATTGCTATATTTGGTGTTCATGGAAGACAAGGACTAATTTGTTTTCTTTCTTCTTGAATTCTTAAATTGCTTTTCTGTATTTGTGTTCTTTCTCTTTGAATACAAAAAAGCAATTAAAGAATTCAAGAAAAAAGAAAAAGAAGCGATAACATGCAAAACAGAACACGGTGCTTGGAAATTGGCTGCAATATGCTTATATTGATGAATCTGGAACAAGTATTACTGGCATTTTTGAGGGGCAACCAAATTAAGTGAAAAGCTGTACTACAAAATATGATTCCAAGTTGATCTTCTTTTCATTATAACATCGATATAAAGGCCTCACAAAGAGTGACTAATGACATTCAACTAATTTGGGACAAATTCACACACTTTATATGTGTGGAGGAGTAAATCACACTTACAAAAATATCTAGGCTGATTAATTAAATAAAGTATTTAAATAAACATTCAATTTAGATTTTAGTTAGGACTAGAACAATAAATGTTGAATTAATTATAGAAATTAAATGAATTTAAATATGATACTTAGCTAGATTCTAGAGATGAGAAATTGGTGCTGAAGATGCCAATAACCGATTTGCCCCATTATTAGAATTTTATGGCTTGATAAGACAGATGTCAGAATTTGTAACTTGACTGCGCTTTGGTTTGGTTTAGATCCATGTCGATGGACCTGATATCCATGCTTGGGGAAGTGAATTAGCTCGTGGACTTGAACTTGTACCCACAAGAACGTACTGGAAGAAATCTGCATACTGGAATTTATTTGCCTTAATATTCTGATATCTGAATCTCAATAAGGATTAGCTGTGTTTAGAAACATCTTTGAGGAATTTGCTAAACCGTGAGGGTCACATTCGCCTTAGTTAGATCCCCAAATGGGCCAATTCAACATCTTTGGAACAATGATTGAGAACAACAAGAAAGTGTGCAATGGACCTAGGATGATATATGTTGATGAAATGCTTTCATAATGTTGCTTTGATGCTTTGAATGTTCTTTGATTATTCATTATTCCTTCATCACTAGATTCCTAGGATGTCTTGACAGTCCTTGACAATGTCTTTAAAGACAACAACATAGCAAACAAATCAACACAAACATGTACTAGGTTGGCTCACAACAACTAGTGAAAAGGTTGGTGAGGTGTAAATTTGATTTTTGAGTTTTAAAAGTTCAAGGTCAGAATCATGATTGTGGAGATGATTTAGGTCAATTCCACACCCACAATCTAATCTAGGGTGGCAAATGGGAGATGTTGTAGGTCGTACAACAAAATCTTAGGAAACAATAGAGAGGAAGGAATGCAATCTAGCAACAGCTGATATGTATGGCTTAGCAAGAGATAATTTAGATTGTACAATCCAAACAATGGAGGGACTACAAGTTGGTTGTACTATATTGCTTCCTTTAGCAAGGTGTACAATGCATGAATGAATTAGCTGTGAAGAGGCTGTATGGTGCAAAATACATAAATAGGTCGTATGATGGACTGGTCATAGGACAACACAAGGCTGTATGGCAACCAAGGAAGAAAGGGGTTCCACATAAAATTGGAGTTGTATGTGGCAACAGAAAAATACAAGGAAAACTCTTGGGATTGTACGTTAGTGGTAGAATAGTGTACGATAGGATCTTGGGGTTGTAGGGCAGCTTGCAAGATCTCTTTAAACTTCATACTCTTCCCTTCAGTGTGCCCATAAATGCAGTATGGTGGATACACTTTGTTGGACTCATCGTAGAAGACAAGCCTAAGTGTACGATAGGAAAGGAAGGTCATAAGATTGAGTGATATATTTTTTGATCATAAACTTTATTTTTCTTTGGTCTTTCTTGTATGGTAGTAACTAAAGGGAATTTGTTATTTATTTTTTTAATTGTTTTTTCCGCTAATTGCAAAGCATTATTTTTCCTTTATTATTTTTTTTCATTTTTCTCATGTGAGGCTCACTTGTAACTTTCCTCTCCTTTATTACTTTTCTATCCAACCCATTGTACAATAATTTTCTTATTTTCATCATTTTCTTAGGAAGTTTGCTCTGATTTGATTTTGATATCATGTCAAAATATACAACACGAATGGGGTCTCTTATAGCATTTGTTAGCACAAAAAATATTCATAGGCCCCAAATCAAATATTTTTTAACATGATTAGGTTGAGTTGTACTTTCATTACTTTCATGATTTTAATTAAGTCTAGTGCCTTTGTTTCCCTTGTTGGAACATTGAAGTTAGCCAACTATATAGCTTTTGGCCTTCGAAAGTAAATTGTTAATTGCAAATCATGTGCTTTGTTTGGATAGATGAACTATTCAAGGAATTGTGCACTTGGGTTTTAACATTAAATGGTTGCTTCTTGTCATCTCATAATCTTTGTTTTGCTTCATTAATCTCTATAACTTCAATATTAGGTAAAGTTTGCCAAACTCAAGATGGTACTAGGGAAGAAGAACCTTCTAATTGATGCTTCCTTGGGGTAGCCAAAAAAACCTTATCATAACTTGAATATTCCACAACTCGTGAACATTCCATAATGAAATGGGGATGAAGCTTTGGAATCTTTATTTCAGCTAGAGGTAGAAAGTGAAAATGACTAAGGAAAATTTGATCATCAATATATGGAAGTACATGAAGATCATTAGCAAAGCTAACATAGCCAGAATGTAGGGCAATGTATGGAGAATGCATGCATTAGTGGCCATACAATTCAATTAATTGTGTTGGATGACCAAACAAACAAGCAAGCAAGTTGGAACGTGTATTGGACTTTGAAAATGGTTCCTCTAGTTGATCAACAAACCCAAATGGTATTGCAAGCAATTAAAAAGTATTCCTATAATGAAATTCTGGTTCCAGTGCTTCAACTATTTCATTCAAGTCTTCAAATTCAAAGTTCGTACTTCTTTTCTTAGCTGATATGATTTTAATTATTGTTTCATCCAAGTTACAAATTCTGACATTTGTCTTGTTTGCAAATACTTCTTGAATTTTAAATGGTCCTAGCTATAGTACGTTAAACTTGGCTTTATTTCATTTTGACTGTTGTACTTAAGTACTAGTATATCGGGTTAAAATTTCATTCTCTGCAAATGCTTGTCATGCCAATGTTTCCTTCTTGTTTGCTTTGCCTTCTTTTTGGTCTCGTGGACGTTAAAAGTCTTCTATCTATCTTTAGTGGCCCATTATGCCATTATTATTTATTCATCTAGTTTATTCAACTAAAGGAGTCTTTCTTTTAGGCTCTCGTTATCTCATAACTGATTCTCCACAACAATTCTTAAAATTGATACCATATATTCCATATGAACCATTGCTTTGTAATGTCCCCTTTTTAGGGTTTCCTTATTTGGCAGTTGGTGCTATCTTTCGGAGTATATTGATATTACCAGTGAACTTTTTTGGGTTTTTTTTGGGCCTTGGTGGGGCAAAGTTGCTATTTTTGGCAATATCTAGTTTTAGTAACTTATTATTTTTAGTAAGTTCTAAAGCATCTCAATTGGGGCCAATTTGGAGTTTGGACACACTATTTTTAACAACTTGCTATTTTTAGTATGTGCTATTTAGGGCACCTGGTCTTGGCAGTAGTGTGGTGTAGAGTTTCTATTTTTGGCAGGGGTGAGTTCTCTTGGTGATCGGAATTAATATTTGTTTATTTGCCACTTATGTTTATAAAGTTGCTATTTTAACTAAGTGAGAAGGAGCGTGGGTTATAAGAGATCCCCTTGGCCTAGTAGAGTAAAGTTGTTTTTAAAGAGGGGACAGTGTTATCTCATGTTGACGCCTTGGAAGAAGGTTATATTTCATATTTTTAAGGCTTAATATTTGCCTCAAAAGGTGGATGCCCCCTTTGGAGAGAATTTCATGAAATTTCAAAAAGGTTAAGTTTAATGTAATTTTTGGAGAGCTAGAAAGGGGCGTGGGCTTTTGGAGGGAAAATCAAAATGTGAGTTTGAAATTGTGTTTCCCTTATTTACCCCTCTTTCTCTATTTATTCCCTTTGGAGCTCTCATTTGGGGATTGTAGACTTTGACGACATAAAGAGACTTTGCTGGATTGTTTCCAGAATTCGTATACTGCTGGTTGAGGATGAAATCCCTCATCTCTAGTTGCTGGTTTTGGTGGTGAAAGATCCACCCTAGCTGGTTGGCACTTGGATTGAAGATTTTCAGTATTTTGGCTTGATGGTTGAGCATTTTGGCATTGATGTTGTTGTTGTTTAAACGATCAGACATGCAGAAAGAAAGCAATCATAAAATGCAACACATGAGACAATGAACACAACCAAGTACCCTGGGAAAACCCTCCAACATGAGGGGAAAAACCCAGCAAATATCTCTCTTATATATTGTCGGAAGAGGAGCAGAAATCTGCTTTACAACTCAGGCCCAACAATGGCCAATAAGGAATACAATGGAGTCGCACCTCTCCTGGATGCATAGGATACAAATGAATATGTTCTTCCTTGAAATCGGATCTACTCTGCTCTACTAATTGCGAACTTGCCTCTATTATGAATGTCTTACAATGACAAATATTACCTTGTATTTATACAAGATGAGGTAACTTAACAAGGAGGTCGGCCTTCCTTTAAATAATTAAATTACAAAATACAAAGTAAGGTCGGCCCAAATAAGATCATTGATTATTTACATAAGGTCGGCCTCCTTATGATTCGAAGTCTCAAGCATATAAAATTGAATAGCCAAAGGCTATATTCAATTTTTCATTCTTCTTGTAAGTTGTGCAAGGCTGGAAGTATAATCCAGACGCTGCAAAACATCAACACTCCCTCTCAGCTAGGGATGATACTTCCAGCTGCACAAGACACATCATCTCAATGTGAAAACAAATAGGATATCACCTCATCGTGATATCAACCAACTTGGAACTCTTGCAAAGGAAGTGCAGCCCTAAGCTGCTATAACATCAACAGATGTAATGAAGATATTTACAGTTTTTTTGATATGGGTTTGAAGGTTTTGGCTTGGTGCGTGATTTGTACCATTTTGTTCATAACTTTGTTTGTGGAAGGGATATCATTTTGGGTAATGATCCTATGGATTTCTCTTTGTTGGGCACCCATTTTGAGTACTCATTTGCATAGTTCGGTGAAGAATTGAATTTACAAGTCAGATCACCCTTCTAGGGAACCGTGCCCTTCATTGGGTTTTGGTCTTCAGTGACTGAAATCTGATCAGTACTTACAACGACCTGCAAACAGCTTCAAAAAGGGGGTTTTGGTTGACAAAAATGATGGAAATATGAAAGATCAGGTTGGGGTTTGATGGCACTTGCATTTGGCGTTCTCCATGAGGAGTTAGTATGCATTACTGCTCATTGCATGGTTGGAAATTGTACCTTTAATGACTGTGACCAGGTCTGATACAAATTTTCTTAAGTTTGATTTCAGTTATTGTTGAAGCCAATATGTTTATAAATGGTTTAATATGATATGATGCAAATTATATTGTCTATGCTCTTTTCTATGCTATGATTTCAATGCATGTCAATCATGTTGAATGGGACTTGAAACAAACACATACTGCATTCCTGTCTTATTCTTTAAACACAAAAAAATTAGGGGGAGTCATTATAGTGGTATTAGAGTAAAAAACATTCTTGCTAGCCAGTGGGTAATGAATTTTCTATGAGCATCAGTGATAGAGAAAGAAGATATCTTGGAAGGTTAAGAAAATGTGAGGAGGATTTGTGGGAGCATTGGCCTTCAGAGAGGGGAGAAACAACACTCCAAAACACACTCAATAGGATCAAAAAGTTCAAAAAATATGGGTGATAGGGGTGACAGGGTTGATAGAAAAAATGTTGAACCAGATCGGATGATTCTTCTCTTGGATGCTGTGGTTAGGGGACACTAGGAAACTAATCAGCGGCTCACACAATTGGTTGAGGGGTTGAATCGATTGGGAGTCAACAACGGAGGCAATAATGGACAGGGAAATGAGTTGGACCAATGTGGAGCAGCAAATCAACATCATAGGGCAGCCATGACTAGCTCTCATGCCGGTTTTCCCACCTAGAGTTGAACCACGACTGGAGCATGAGCTCACACTAATTGAAATGCAAGATCAGCTAATACAAGATTGGATTGCTGCATGTCCAGGATTTCAGTGTGATATATCTCTTTAAGATTATATGGATGTTAGGATTAAGCACATGCCCAATAGGGGCCATAGTGAGCATCATAATGACTTGCAGAGGAAAGTTGAGAAACTTAGCCTTCCTTATTTTGACGGGTCCAATGAGACTTCAGCGAGAGCATGGGTTCAAAAGGTGGACACATACTTCAATCTAAACCCGATGCCTGAAAAAGAATCCATAAAATATGTTGCTATACACCTTGATGGAGCTGCACACGAGTGGTGGCATCATGGGATGATCACAATGGGGCATGCTCAAATTACATCTTATGCAGAGTTTACTGAGAGACTCATAGAGAGGTTTGATAAGAAGGATCCAAAACTTCATTTTAAGGAGTTGGCAAAGTTGAAACCTAACTTGTTCAATGAAGAGTAGGTGGTTGAAGAGAAGTTCATAGCAGAAAAATTTGATGCAGTGATTGCTTTGAAACATGATGAATGTGAGACAAAGCCTCAAGATGACTCTTTGGTCATGCATGCAACTACTGTGGATAAGGTTGTGCATGAAGGAAAGAACAAAACAAAAGCCTTGGATCCTAGTTCGGATTCATCTAGTGATGACTCTAAGTCTAATGATTACCTTGATGTTTCTAGTGGAGCAGATATTGATGATGAGTTCACTAATGTACCTTCGGATGATGGGCATGGAGAAAGCAAAAATGAGGATGTCTTTGAATTAGCTTTTGATGATCACTCATCTCTTTTCATTGATGATATCTCGGGTGGCTTTGCGTTTGACTTCCAAACCAAGCCTATGGAGAGAGATGCTTATGATGATTTTAGTCCCAATGAGTCAGAGAGTGACTTATTCAGAAAAGGCAACTACTCATGAGGAGCACAGTGAACAATTATTCTTTGAACAAAGCGATCAGCCTTTCTACACATGGGATCCGGGTGTGTTGGTGCCTAAGTATGATAAGGATCCACATTGGGAAGAATTTCTTTTTGATTGTAATGATGTCCTTAGTTCATTCCAAAAGCCGTGCATAGAGTATTGCATTGATGTGACGTTTTTGATCTTGAAAAGAAATCTGATTTCACATTGTAGGTAGCTGATCTTAAGCAAAGACCTTGTGGCCCGGTTGATTTGGATTCACAGTCCACTATTGGGGATGATAAGGGAGAGACATAGGTGATTTGGGACAGCCTTGGAGACTTTGATGACAGGTACGAGTCGAATTCTGATTTTAACATGCAACATAGCAGCAGTTCATTACCTTTGTTTGATCGTGATTGGAAAAGACAATTCTTGGTATCAGCTGAAACTGAAGTGCAAACTTTATCTAAATTTGATGGCATTAAGAGTCTAATGGAGAGTTACATTTTAAAGGCAAAAAGAAATCAGTTTGAACAAATTGTTTCCCTTGCTGATTTGCACATGATAAAAGGCACTATGGAGGGAATCAAATCAGTTTTTTTACACATGATGCATGATAGAGATGTTGCCACCAAGCTTACAAATGAGACCTTGTCCATGACTAAGCAGTTAAGGGGAGAGGTTAGTGAGCTCACCATTGAGCTTAATTCCATGAAGCTTGCTTTGGAAAGTGTCCAAGTAGGACTTCTTGAAGCAAATGAATAGCTCTATGAGGCCAAACAGTTCAAAGAGCAGGAGAATAGAGAAAGGACCAAGGAGATAGAATAGGTAATAGAGGAGCTTGATTGCATTCGGGAGGACTATGATCTTGCACATTGTCCTAAAAATTCAAAAAATAGGAGTTTGGATCAATAGGAGGATTGGTCCGATTTTGGAGTTGAGGATAATCTTTAGTTTGTTGATAATCCTTTATTTGAGTGGGATGCTGATTTGACTCATGATACTCCATTTTTCGAGCTGGGTGACAGAGACCTAACCAATTTCAGTGATGAGAGTGGATTTGATTACAAGATTTAGGACCCAGGTGCAGTTTCCAGCAATGAGGTGTTGTCTCAAGATTGGAGTAGTGGGTCAACTTCCAGTATTAGTATTGCTGCCCACTTTCCGATTAGCTTGTACATGACTTCGGATTCGGATCCACATATGAGTTTGATGGTTTCTTTAGTCCAGCAGTTGAGTAGTTCATGGTTGAGGCTGGTTGGTAGAGGTGATTTGATCATAGGAGATAATTTTGTTGCTACTTCCATACTCATCTCTCTTATGTTTTTAGTTGGATTACTGTTGCCCTTACATTTTTTCGTTGGTTATGGTGACATCTTTTGATGAGCAAATTGATTCTGAGCTTTGGCAGGCTTTTGGGCAGCTAATTGTGAGTGTTTTTCCGGACACAGTTCATTTACTTATTGCTTCCACTCTGGTGAGTGTCGGTCACTGCAGTTACTTCATGGAGGTGATATGCATAATTACAGATGATGTCTTAATGATTGCAGTGGTTTGGGTGTGTTGGTGTGTTTAGAACCCTTTGTTTGACACTTGGAGGTTAAGTGTCGATGTTATGATTTCGGTTTGCAACAATAGAGGCATTTCCTGGTTGGCAGATTTCAGAGATGTAGCAGTAATTGACTTGCTTCATGTTGGGGCATCATGAGGTGCAATGTTAGGGTTTATGTTTTATGGTTCAAAATGGTGTCTTTTCTGTTGCCTAGCATCATGATTGGCAGTGAGTTTTCTGATATGGTCTTCTCTCAGTTACCTTGGCAGGACATATTTCATGCAGTGTTACCCAGGGACGCGTCCTCGGGTCTAAACCCCCCCGTCCCTGTCCCGGAAACGGCCAGGGGGACGGCAACAGTGTACCATGTTCTTTTTATTTTGATTTTCATATCGTAATTGAAAGAAAAACTATATTGGCAATGAATTCTTAACAAAAATGTTATATGCTAAGTTTCTATAATGTATATATCCATGTTTTCATATGAATATTTAATGTTTCCCTATATTTTAAATTTTTCTATATTTTTTATAGCCGTCCCCCGCCATCCCTAAATTTGGCTTGAAAAATCGAAAACTTGGGGACTTGTTCGGTCGTCCCCGTCCCAAAAACTTGGGGTAACACTGATTTCATGGTATTAATTTTAGTCCTTTCAGGTATTTCAGTATGGGCTTTGATGATGTTTACTTTTGGAGGTTCTAGGATAGGGGAGCATAGTTTGGGCAGTGGGCACAATGGTTTGACTGTTATGATCAGAGTGGCAGATTGTCAGCATGGTGGCTCTTTTTTGAGATTGACTTGGAACCCCAGGATCATGCTGGTTTGCAGTTCAACAATTGTTAGGGATGAGGGAGCTAGTGATGCTTTTAGGAGTTTACTCTTATGGTGCATCGGTTGGGCTCTCTCGAAGAGCAATTCTTTGAGGAGTTGATTGAGTTTGTGCAATATCTAATTTCTCTTCTTACTAGTAGTTTTTCAGGAGGTCTCTTGCACGGATGCCCAACAGGACAATGCTTTGAGTAGATGGAGCTATAGATCTTCTAGGTTGACGTGGAACTCTATGATCTTACTTGGTTTTAATGTGGATCAGTTTGTTGTTTCTGGAGTTGTGATGGCATTGCTTGAGGACAAGCAATCTTTGGGAAGGGAGGACTATAATGTCCACTTTTTAGGGTTTCCTTATTTGGCAGTTGGTGCTATCTTCCGCAATCTGTGTTTGCATATTTAGAGGAGTATATTGATATTACCAGTGAACTTTTTTGGGCCTTGGTGGGAAAAGTTGCTATTTTTAGCAATGTCTATTTTTAGTAAGTTTTAGTGCATCTCAGTTTGGGCCAGTTTGGAGTTTAGACACACTTTCTATTTTTAGCAACTTTCTATTTTTAGTAAGTGCTATTTTGGGCACTTGGTCTTGGCAGCAGTGCAGTGCGGAGTTTCTACTTTTGGCAGGGGTGAGTTCTCTCGGTGATCGAAGTTAATATTTTTTTATTTGCCACTTAAGTTTATAAAGTTGTTATTTTAACTAAGTGAGAAGGAGCGTGGGTTATAAGAGACCCCCTTGGCCTAGTAAAGTTGTTTTTAAAGAGGGGACAATGTTATCTCATGTTGACGCCTAGAAAGAAGGTTATATTTCATATTTTTAAGGCTTAATATTTGCCTCAAAAGGTGGACACCCCCTTTGGAGAGAATTTCATGAAATTTCAAAAAGGTTAAGTTTAATGTAATTTTTGGAGAGCTAGAAAGGGGCGTGGGCTTTTGGAGGGAAAATGTGAGTTTGAAATTGTGTTGCCCTAATCTCCACCTCTTTCTCTATTTATATTTTATTCCCTTTGGAGCTCTCATTTGAAGCTTGCAAACTTTGGCGACACAAGGAGACTCTGCTGGATTGTTTCTAGAATTTTTATATTGCTGGTTGAGAACGAAAACCCTTATCTCTAGTTGCTGGTTTCGGTGGTGAAAGATCCACCCTAGCGGGTTGGCGCTTGGATTGAAGATTTTTAGTGTTTTGGCTTGATGGTTGAGCATTTTGGCATTGATATAATGAAGATATTTATAGTTTTTTTGATATGGATTTGAAGCTTATGGCTTGGTGCATGATTTGTAGCATTTTGGAGTGTGATTGGGACTGTTTTAATTCACTTTCAGAGGTGTTGGAACCAAAATCCCACCCCAAATTTTCACTGGTTCTCACCATCCTAGTATGATCACTTTATTTTACACCATACGCATCTTCCCTCAAAACCACCATTTTTGTCTGATAAGCTAATAAAAATTATGATTATAGTCTCCCTAATCAGTTCAAATAAAATTATCATCACCATCCCCATAATCACAAGCATCCCCATAAGTCTATTACCAAAAACTCATTTCGCCAAAACAATGCCATTTCGGGGAGGGTTGCACTACAGTCCCTCCGATGAGTTGATAAAACAAGCCAGTACAAAATATCGGCGAGACCACTACACTTCGAAGTAACATATCTTGAAGTCTCTCCGACAGCTCGAAAAGCAATATTTCGAAGTGACCTGGGTATTTCGAAACTAAAAGTCATCTTGTTTCTCTGTTACATCCTGAATTACGAGGTTACTATTTACTAGTGATATAAAAGGTAGAGATGAATGTAATGTGAAATCTGGAGATGCTTGCACCTTGTTATCAATATGTATGTTAGCTCATTTGACGTTGTTTCATTTGATGTTATTTCAATTGATGTAATTCATGGTAAATACTGCATATATGTGAATATCAGGATAATGAATCTTGTTTTATAATTGATTTATATATATACTGCAAATGTTGTGAGCAAGTAATTGCCGAGATTGTATGTCTATGGATGCAGGAACAAGAACTATTCCTCCAGGCGGAGGGGAGGCATCACTCGGGAGAGGGGCTTGGTCGAGTAACCAGTAAAGTTAATCAAATTGAGCATACACACACTTCACTAAGGGTTTTGGGAACTGAGTCAGATTAAGTTATCTTGATAAGTCATCTTTAGGCTTAGGAGTTTTGGATTACTTCTTTATACTTTATGAGTGGTGTTACTTGTTGACTGACTTACTGTTCTGTGAGCCTTGAATGTGAAATGTGAACTGATAAGTGTGGTATAAACAAGATGTATATGCGTATACATGTACCACTCATATGTATGTAACAACATGTATGACATGTCGATACGGATGTATGATGGGCAATTATTATGCCATACACATGTGTCGACATGGCATACATACGGATACGTATACATGGTTGGCACACCTATAAACATATGCACACTAGCTATAATGTTGTTATAATGTTATATTGATGCCTGGAATTTACAGTTAAACGTATATATACATGTTTGTACAAACACGTGTATTAAGGGTACGCTGACTGGCCTGTAATACACGTATTTGGATAATTAAATACAAATATGTATAGATATATTTAAATGTAAATATTTGAATGTGTTTATATATATATATTTAATATAAACATTATTATAGTTTTACCTGGAATAAAATATATAGATATATCTATAGTAATATTTAAATATTATATAGATATATACATATATTTAAATACGGTAAATAAAACTATAATAGGATATATATTTAATATAATGGAAAATATAAATATAATATCTTGTTTATATAATAAATAAATATTTACCTTGGAAATAATTAAATTTGACTTGTATAGTCATTTGGCAAATAAAATGCATTTACCATAGGAAAAGAAAGTATTTTCGACTTCCAAAGTCTATTGGGAAAATACGTTGGAAATATCATGAGAATTTAAATGGTAAATATTATAGTCTTTTGAAAGGTTTAAAACAAATACATTTTTAAAAACTTTGGCTAAGTGAAAATCGCGGATTTCCTTATGCTGAAAAATGCGAACAGTGGAAAATGGCCGAAATAGTGAATAGAATGAAACCGCGCGCAGCTCCTCATGGCGCAAGACCTAGTCGTGATTTTCTGAGACTCCATTCCGTGAATACGTGAGGAGTTACCCGAGGGTTTAAGCTAGATGGCTGCGTTTTTACCTTGACATTTTCTTGCTGAGATTAATCCGCCATTTTAGACGCCAGGCTGTAGGTGTCAACCCTCCTTTTTATCAAATGAAAGTTTGAATTATTCTCTGAACTGCTGGAAGTCGATTCACCTCTTAAAGCTATGAGTAAGTATGGAAATTCGCCACTTTTCATTTTGAAATATTCAAAGAGTAGTTCTGTCATCTTACATGCCTACAAGAGTGGAAATTGTTGGGCTGAGGGCTCTATAAATAGCCGCCCAGTTCATTCATCAAGGATCACTTGCAAATTCCGAATTTTCTTTTGAGAGAGCTGCAATTTGTCTTTGCTGTATTCACACGAATTTCCTTTCTGTTTTGCTTAAAAACAAATTCCCTTTGAGAGCCATATTTTGACAATTCTGTAGAAGCATTTTGTGAGCAATCTTTTATTGCTGTGGAAGCATTTATAAGATAATCATACTCTATCATTGCTGTACTGCATTTGTTGAGAGCCATATTCTATCATTGCTGTATTGCATTGGTTGAGAGCCATACTCTGTCATTACTGTATTGCATTTGTTAGAGCCATATTCTGTCATTGTTGAATAAGCATTTGTTTGAGAGGAGTGACACTGAAGAAGGAGGAGAAGTAGCTGCAGACTGGAATCATCTACAACAAGGAAACAGGCATGTGAAATGTATTAGATTAATTTTGTATGTTAATGGATTTCATTAGAATTTTGCTTTGGAAAAGGGTAGTAAAATAGAAAAGCACTAGAAGTAATTCTGTTGGAATAAGATAGCTTGTTGTTATGAAATAACTCAGGAAAAGCTTGTTTGTGAAAGGTGAAAGGAATGCTGGTTTGTGAAAAGGATAACTTGTTATTAGGAAATACTTGAGAAAGCTTGTTTTTATGTAAATAGCTTGATTTCATTAGAATAGCTAAATTCTTGGGATAGACTTGTTTATAAGGAAAACTCGTTTATAGCTTATTATGGAAGAATAGAAAGTCCATATTATAAAGGGAATGCTTGAAATGAATTTACTTGAATACTGCTTGAAATCTTGAAATGAATTTACTTGAATACTGCTTGAATTCCTTATATAAAGGAAAAGAGGAACTAGTTATTAAATACTAGGTCAAGGGTGGAACCAATACCAAGGTAGTCTAAAGCTTTAAAGTTAATGGGATAACTAGGAAAAGCTAAGTACTCCATGGATAAAGGAATCCATGTTAGGAGTTACCCGAGGGACCCTTGTTGACTGCATTTCAAATCCTGATTAAGTAGTTTGTTTGAAGGTAGGTTGTCTGAAACAGGATATACCTCCCTTATGTAGCTATTGAAGTAGAATGTCTAAAGGTAGGTAATCTGAAATAGGATATACCTATCTTGTGTAATCTCTTAGAAAAATGTTGTAGGTTAGTCTGGGATAAAAGATTATCCAAAAGTAAAGGACAATACCTATGCGTAGTGTAAGATAGCCTTAAGTCAAATCGGCCCTGAGTAGTGTATATGATAGATGACCTTCATTCGAAGTACTGAATGTGAATACTTTGGCCAAAGTAGTGGAAGGTACGACATCCACTTAGATGTGAGATAGTCGAGACTACACTGTCAGTTCATTGTGATCCATCATGCTAGTTCGGGATTGTGAAATAGCAAGTTCTAGATGTATAGGACACAACACTATGCTCATTTGGGTTGTCGCAGCCGGTTACTTTACCAATCTCTTCGTTCGAAAGGAGGGCCATCTATTGAATGATAGATGTGCGGGGGACCGCATTAACAGTCTGTGGTTGGCGGAAAAACGCCTGAGTGATGTTTCTCCTCCACAGCAGGCGACAGATACACCAAGATTTGAAAGGAAGGGAACCTGGACCATCTTCCTACTATTTGTGCAAAAGCTTACGAGCTATGTATGTAATTGTTTTACTTTTGTACTCTGATTTATATTTGCAATGAAAATGGAATTCATGTGGAAATATATATATTGTAACTTGCAAGCATTTATCAATAAAGAAAGGAAGAATTTTATTGTAATGACTCTGTTACTTGTTACTTTTATATGTTTGAAGTGAAATGTTAGAAATTTTTTTGTTTACCCGGTTTGGGGGTTGTTACATTCTCCGATAAACCAAAGTACAGAGAAATGTCGATATTTTAAAGATGATAAATCATTTTGGCATTTAGGAAACAGAAAAACAACTCTTGGACATATATGATTATTATGCAATAAATGATGAACAGTTGTCAAAACAAGGAAAGAATGCACATGATATAATTTCGAAGAGACCTCGAAGTATTGGGCTGAGTAGTGTGAAATTCTCTTTGACGCTCCGAAAAACAGCCGAAAGTAAAACATTGAAGAGACGAGCTTACATCGAGAAGACATTAAGGAAAGTCGCTTCGATCACTCCGATAATGGAAAGGAACGCGGCAAAAATGACACCGAAGAGATGATTTCGAGGAGACCATGCGATATCGAAAAGAAATAATCAGATGTCTCTTTGAAACTCCGAAATAAGGCATAAAGGGATATCGAAGAGAGAAGCTCATATCGGGGAAATATGAATGAAAGTCTCTTCAAAACTCCGATGACCAAAGAAGAGATGACTTTCGAAGGGACATTGGCATATCGAAGGGAGATGGTTGCAAGTCTCTTTGAAACTCTGATAACGAGGAAGGAAAGAATGTAAGAAAGCGATGAAACCAAAGATAAAATTTTCGGACAGACTATGCGATGTCGAAGAGAAATCACTAGATGCCTCTTCAAAACTTCGAAAAGGAAACAACGACATGAGCATGTCGAAGAGAGAACAGGGTATTGGCGAAAGAATGATTAAAATCTCTTTGATGCAGCGAAAATTATTTCTCATTTGGTTGGCATGACTAGTGAAGCGTTCGGAGAGATAACTGACATTAATGATTATCACTAATTAGCAAGTTGGCGCAAGTGACATTTATGAACCAGAGGTGGTAGAAGTGTGCCAAATCTGGAATATATCTCACTCATAAGATCTCAAAATCTACTATAATTGGAGCTCAAAGTTGAGGACGTGGGATCGAGCGACAGTGAGAGATTTGGAGAAGGTGACACTGGTCCAAGTAAGTATCCTGGACTCAGCTAAAGATTTTATTGGAGTTTGCCTGAATTATAGTAGAGCTAGGATTAAAGAACATGGAAGAAACACTAGAGAGACGAAAAGAAAAAAAGACAAAAAACTGAGACGAGACCATTGAACCAAGATTTAATTGAGCAATGTCTCGGTTTTGGTCCAAAGGCCAAATAAGTAGCACCGCTAAACCCTTCAGTTGAGAAGTTGGAAGATAAACATAAGAACTTAGGAGATGTATGGACTCCTCAGCGAGGGTACGACTTATTCATATACCATTACAGAAAGAAATATAGGCATAGGCCTGCATTGAATCCATGGAATATGAACTTAGGAAAGCTGGTGGTACCGAATGTATTTGTCAATGTGGAGTTAATCAAGGTGCTGGCCAAAATGTATAACCCTAAGACGAGGTCAATTCATTCACATGATGGGTCGCAATTTATCCTCATCACTAGAGATTATATTTCCATGTTCTTCATACTTCTAAGAAAACACCATTAAGGATAAGGGATCTTTTGGAAGAATACCGTACCATGGATACGAGTTATAAAAGGTGGAAATTACCCTTGCATAGACCTCGTGATGTAGGAAATCAACTCAGGAGATTTTCTAGCAATGAAAGACCTCCATTTGCTGTGGATTTATTTGAAGAATACTATCAATACACTTATTACTCGGTCGAACAGGTCTTGGGAATTGATGTTCTTGTAGAAATGGTCATTGCTCCTATGGTCCTAGCAATAGATGTTCAAAGCCAAGACGCTAGGTCATTTGACTATGCAGAATACCTATCAGAGGTTATAAATTCTTCACTTGCTGCTATAAAAAACAATAACGATTCAATCAATTTCGGGGAGGGTTGCACTACAGTCCCTCCGATAAGTTGATAAAACAAGCCAGCACAAAATATCGGCGAGACCACTACACTTCGAAGTAACATATCCTGAAGTCTCTCCAACAACTCGAAAAGCAATATTTCGAAGTGACCTGGGTATTTCGAAGCTAAAAGTCATCTTGTTTCTCCGATAAACCAAAGTACAGAGAAGTGTCGATATTTTAAAGATGATAAATCATTTTGGCATTTAGGAAATAGAAAAACATCTCTTGGACATATATGATTATTATGCAATAAATGATGAACAGTTGTCAAAACAAGGCAAGAATGCATCTGATATAATTTCGAAGAGACATCGAAGTATCGGGCTGAGTAGTGTGAAAGTCTCTTTGACGCTCCAAAAAACAGCCGAAAGTAAAACATCGAAGAGACGAGCTTACATCGAGAAGACATTAAGGAAAGTTGCTCGGATCACTCCGATAATGGAAAGGAAAGCGACAAAAATGACACCGAAGAGATGATTTCAAGGAGACCATGCGATATCGAAAAGAAATAATCAGATGTCTCTTTGAAACTCCGAAATAAGGCATAAAGGGATATCGAAGAGAGAAGCTCATATCGAGGAAACATGAACGAAAGTCTCTTCGAAACTCCGATGACCAAAGAAGAGATGACTTTTGAAGGGACATTGGCATATTGAAGGGAGATGGTTGCAAGTCTCTCTGAAACTCTGATAAAGAGGAAGGAAAGAATGTAAGAAAGCGATGAAACTGAAGATAAAGTTTTCGGACAGACTATGCGATGTCGAAGAGAAATCACCAGATGTCTCTTCGAAACTTCGAAAAGGAAACAACGACATGAGCATGTCGAAGAGAGAACAGGGTATTGGCGAAAGAATGATTAAAATCTCTTTGAGACAGCGAAAATTATTTCTCATTTGGTTGGCATGACTAATGAAGCGTTCGAAGAGATAACTGACATTAATGATTATCACTAATTAGCAAGTTGGCGCAAGTGACATTTATGAACCAGAGGTGGTAGAAGTGTGCCAAATCTTGAATATATCTCACTCGTAAGATCTCAAAATCTACTTCAATTGGAGCTCAAAGTTGAGGACGTGGGATCGAGCGACAGTGAGAGATTTGAAGAAGGCGACACTGGTCCAAGTAAGTATCCTGGACTCAGCTAAAGATTTTATTGGAGTTTGCCTGAATTATAGTAGAGCTAGGATTAAAGAACATGGAAGAAACACCAGAGAGACGAAAAGAAAAAAGACAAAAAAATTGAGACGAGACCATTGAACCAAGATTTAATTGAGCAATGTCTCGGTTCTGGTCCAAAGGCCAAACAAGTAGCCCCGCTAAACCCTTCAGTTGAGAAGTTGGAAGATAAGCATAAGAACTTAGGAGATGTATGGACTCCTCAGCGAGGGTACGACTTATTCATATACCATTACAGAAAGAAATATAAGCATAGGCCTGCATTGAATCCATGGAATATGAACTTAGGAAAGCTGGTGGTACCGAATGTATTTGTCAATGTGGAGTTAATCAAGGTGCTGGCCAAAATGTATAACCCTAAGACGAGGTCAATTCATTCACATGATGGGTCGCAATTTATCCTCATCACTAGAGATTATATTTCCATGTTCTTCTAGTTGGATACTTCTAAGAAAACACCATTAAGGATAAGGGGTCTATTGGAAGAATACTGTACCATGGATATGAGTTATAAAAGGTGGAAATTACCCTTGCATAGACCTCGTGATGCAGGAAATCAACTTAGGAGATTTTCTAGCAATGAAAGACCTCCATTTGCTGTGTATTTTTTCGAAGAATACTATCAATACAGTTATTACTTGGTCGGACAGGTCTTGGGAATTGATGTCCCTGCAGAAATGGCCATTGCTCCTATGGTCCTAGCAACAGATGTTCAAAGCCAAGACGCTAGGTCATTTGACTATGCAGAATACCTATCAGAGGTTATAAATTCTTCACTTGCTGCTATAAAAATCAGTAACGATTCAATCAATTTCAGACAATACTCCTTGCTCATGCACATGATCTTGTATGAGGGACAAACAATGGGGATGTGGGGAGAGGAGTTGAAAATCAAAGACATGGATGATGATGAGAACATAAGGCCGGTACAAATGTGGACCTCAATTTGGGATAGTAGATGTGGGAGGTCCCATTATTTGTACTTTGAAGAATATTTCGTGAAGCCCCTATACAAATTGTTTGGTCACCATTGTGACTATAATTTGTCCCCTGAGATATAGAGATTTCTGAGGCCTAAAGAGAAAAACCCAATAGGAAAAGTGAACCACAATTGGGGAGATTGGTATGCGTATGAGGATTGTATTGTGATAAGAGTATATGGGTTTGAGGCTGCACCATTCCTCCTGCCTAAAACAGTTCTAGACAGAGTTGCATATCTTGAGATAATAAGGCAATTGGCTTACTCTGACTATATGCATCTTAAGAGTTATAGCAAACAATCTCTCATGCCTTCCACTTTATGTTTTGGTGACTTCACTATTATTTTTGATAAGGGATATGATTCAGTTGGTAGCAAGATTGACTACTATGGCATGCCACTAGGAAACAAGAGGGAAAGCTTTGATCCCGAACATTTCATTCATAATGCCAAGATGACACAAAAGTTAAAAAGATATGAGCATGAGTTTTTTGTAGATGATGTGATCTGAAATTGCAATGAAATTCAGTCAACAATGAGAAAGGTTGCATACAATAGGATATTAATGGCAGAAGCATGGAGGAAAGGCTGTGACCCATCATACATAGATGCCTTTCATGACATACAAGATCCCATGGAAAGAGTGGAGCAGTTGATCCTACATGAAGAATAATTAATTAAAGATGTACCCCTCCTAGCTTTCGAAAAGAGGAGAGATGCTCATTCTAGGAGGCAAGCTGAAAACATAATGCCTTTGGGTCATTCATCGCCACAACCCACTCCTGATGTTAGCTTTTCAGTTGACACCCCCATTATAGTTGATGATGACAGTGAGGAAGAGGATGAGGTCACACAAATTGCTGCCCGTACCATACCCCAGTATGAACTACCACCGAAAAGAAGTGTAATTTCATTTGAAGCTTTAGATAAGCTCTCTGATGATGTGAGACATCGGGCAAGCCAAGAGTTCATATCAGATGATGCATTTGTTCAAACCCCAGAGTTCAAGTCATTCATTTATGAATACAAGGGGAAAATGATAAGAGAAAAAGTAAAAGAAATTAATCCTGAGTAGGAAGCCAATGCCTTGAAGGAATTGCAAGAAGAAGTTGATAGGGAGATGGAGGGCATCACCCCTGAAAGAGGAAGAGAATTGTTACAAGAAGCTGGGGTTATGCTCCTTCCCGGATGGGATATTAGTTCGACCATAGTCTTTGACAGTTTCATGAAGAGGGAGAATAAAACCTTGCAGCTAACAGATGAGGCTAGTGACAAAATATATACTGGTTCAGGGTATAATCTGGATAATGCTACTCTGCAGATTTGGGCCCTTTTCCCACCAAGGAAAAGGCCTTCACTTATTGACAACCTTGATCAGGTATTTGGTCATCTTTTAGTGCAAAGAGTAGGGGATACAGATCCTGTTGAGACAACAAAACTAAATGTCGTTGCTAAATTCACCAAGGCTCAGGTTGAGAAATTGATAAGAGATAACAAAGGGCTTGCTGCTGAGAATGAGAGATTGAAGCAGGAGGTAATTAATTATAGAGATTAGTTGCCTTCCTCTTTTGGTCTCTATTCTCCATTGATAGATTGTGAAAGAAAAGTGCTCGAGGCTATGTTTGAAACCACATACTGGAAACAAAAGCATGAAATATCTTAGAAGAAAAATGAAGAATTAAGAAAGGAATTAAAAACCACTGCATTTGAGATGGCATCAGAGCTGGTATGCAAGAGATTTGATAAAATGTTTAAAAATACTGACAAGGTTTGGAGTATCCACAACAAGACATTAGCAGCCTACCAAGAGCATGGTAGGTTACACAACAGGATGAAAGAGATAGAGGAGCAAATAAAAGCTAAAGGGAATGGTGGCAAACAAATGTTTCAGGAGTACCAAGAGCTGATGAAAATGCATGATCATTTCCACAACATATTTGAAATAACCCCCTTACATGTTTTTCAATTTTCACAAGTAGTTTCACTGGTTAACATTAGAGAAATCATAAACCAACTAAAAGGAACCCTTTCTCTTTCTGATCAACCTAGATCCCAGTGTGGGCAAGGTGAGAGCATACTATCGAAAGGGGATCGCTAGCTTATAAAATAGAAACTGTTGGAATGTACAATGAGAGATGGCTCAGCTGATCATAATGAAATGAGATGCAAACTCGACCACTTATTCAGCGGGAGTGTATTACAAGAGATGAACATGCAAGACGGCTCAACCGATCAACAATATGTGAGATGCAACTCGATCGCTTATTCAGCGGGAGTGTAATACAAAGTACTGAAAGTAAATGTTTGGGCGACCCCTTTTGCTTTTCAGCGGGCAATACAAGAAAGTAAAATACTGAAAGTAAATAGACAGAGAGGCCAGTCTCTTCCATTAAAAGTGGGAATACAAAATGTAAATTGTAGAAAGTAAGAGAGCTGATCAGTACTACTGATTCAGCATTACAATGTGATGAACAATCTGCAAATACAATGAGATATAGATATCTAAAGCACTCCAGAATGTCAGGAAATGAACTCCAAACATGTACAAGCTATCCAACATATGAAATATGACCAAAGGGACTGAAATATCAGATCTGATATAAAATTGCAGCAAACTGAAAAACCAAACCAGCAAGTACAAATTTCACCTTTTTGCTCGTAACTTCGCCAATACTCCTCAGAATGATGTCAAACCAAGTGCAAATGAAGCATATGAGAAGGGCGACCAAGTACAAACCAAGAAATAGCAACAAGCAACCTTTGATATTTTATGCACGCTTCCCAATGCAATGACAGGCAAAGTACAACCTCCTTGAAGAGGGCGACCAGCAAGAATAAATTCAACTCTTCGCAATAAAATTTGAAACTTAGCTAGAAGGGGCGCCCAAGGTAGACTTGAACAATGGGCCAATACCCAAAACCAACAAACAATCAAGCAAGGAGCTAGGATCAAAAATGTGCTTCAGCCAAGCACCACACCAACATCACCAAAACTGATAAAAGCTCTCCAAAATCAGAAAATACCAAATGAAGCCATCTCTGTGAAGCTCTATCTAGAACCTCTGAATGAAGAAGCAGTCTCAAACCGGCTAGGTACTATCTATCAAGTACAAAACTGATATAAGCTAGGAGGTATGCATTCCTCGAAGCAAGGGTTCTGAAATAATTTCAGCAGCATTTTGTTATGATAAGCAATAGATAGTTGCAAATGAAGACCAAGGCTCTTATTTATAAACTTTCACCAAATTCAAATTGCTTTTTCCCTTCAATTAGGGTGCCCAAACTGAAACTCACATTCTCCTTCATCAAATTGTAATTTGCATTTCATTTCAACTCCCAAGCCACCTAGTCATGGCGTCCAAAAAGGAGAGAGGACTTTATTAAAAATGCCAATATTCTTTAAGTTCGGTGTCCACATTATCAAGTGAAAAGTACTTTGTTAAGGACTTAAATATTATCTCCTCATGAAGTCGTCCAATTTAGCATTTGAAATATTTTTCCATTTAAATATTATTTCATCAAATTAGGCGTCCTCCAAGCCTTAGCCAAAAATTCACTTAAAATGTTATTTTCATCAAATATCCAACTTGCCAAAATAATCACCTCAAAATCTAGAGACCAATTGAATACACTGCCCTGCTAGAAATAGCCATAATACCAAGTTGCTGAAACATTGCTAAAAATAGAACTTACTAAAAATAGCATACTGCTAAAAATAGTAAGTTTTTCCAAACTCATTTTAACCACAATTCAAGCAACTGTTGTAACTTACTAAAAGTAGTAAGTACAGAAAAGTCCTCCATTGCAGTTGCATGTCACACCACTGCGAAACTCTCTGAAAACCCAGAAGGAATACACAATCCAAACTGCGAAACTCCAACATGCAAGGCCTCAAATTTGCAAAAGAAACCTCCACGCAGCTGCAAACCCTAATTCTACCTCTGACTAGCCTACAGACATCTGAGGATAAGCTATCAATCACTGGAAAGTGTAGTGCTAAAAATGGGGACATTACAATGTTAACACAAGAACTAGATGATTTCAACCAGCCTTTGAGCATGGGTTTACCGAACTTCTTTGATGAAGGAGAGTTGAAGGATCAGGATGTGTGGAAAGATGAAAAATCTTAGTATTTGCCAATGGCTCTGGATGAGATCAATGACGAATAAGGGGTTATAGAGAAAACACATATCCAACTGGGACGAATTTTTGATCTTGAATATGCTATGAAAGATATCGTCAACAATGCTGACACTTATGCATAAACAGGATATATTGAACATTTATCGAAGATCAATTTGTTTATTGCACGAGTCAAGTAAGGAGTACAGATTATTGAAGTCTCACAATGTCTGGTGCACTATCACGGAGTATAGGCCTTGGGCACATTTTGAGTGATCACGGGTACCTGATGGAGATTAACGGATCTTGGTGCATCGTAGATTATTAGCGGACTTCTCAGTTCTATGACATGTTTAATCCAGTTATTAGCATTTAGTTATAAAACGATGTGACTTTTTGTAAAAGGCCCGAAGCTTGTAGCTTCCCGCATATATAAAGGGAAACCAAAGACTAGGATTATCAGTAGAATAGTAACCATACCAGCATACATATTTTATTTATTATTTTACAATATAGAAAGACTTTTGCTATATAATGTATCATTTTTTGAAGCGAATATAATGGAGAAGAAGATTTAACACCGTGGCTAAATTCTGTGTCAATTGTTTGTTGTTAATATTCGATTATCTGGCTGACTCCAGTTTAGTGCTTCTTTATTATTTAAATTGGTGTTTCAAAGATCAGTTTATCAAGGCACATTTGCTGTTCTTGTGTGGTTTAATTAATTGGTTTCTTTCAAAAGAATTAAATATCCTTTTAGTATATCACAGTAATCTGGAAGTATTATTTGGATCGATAAGAAGAGCCTTATAATCGATAAAATTATCATACTATCTCCAATTTGGTTTTATCTTTTTATTCAAATCAGAAGTATATTTTGATTTGTCAGAGCACACTTGCTGCTTCTGTGTGATTTAGTTAATTGGTTCCTCTAAAGGATTAAAATTCCTATTAATTAATCACAGTAGCTTGAAAAGAATCATTTGGATTGATAAGAAGAGTCTGATAGTTACATTCTTGCATGTTTACATAAGGTGTAAACAATCTCAAGTGCCAAACAATTTGAACTGTATCCAGTAAGTAAGTCACACATCATTCACCTCTAGACTCCATTAGCCCAATAGAAGTAGGCACTGGTCATACCCATTCCATTTCAAAATTTACAAAATCTCATTTATACATTCACATTTCAACTTTTAGTACTAGGAGTAGGAGTAGTTAACAAGCCTTCATCTATTCCACATTTCATGCCACTGTGGGTAGATCCTTAAATCCAATTAAGTCATATAACTCTTAAATCTGCATCAGTCATTAAGGTTCACCCGCCTAGGTTTAGCAGAGCTTAAAGTGCAGGGAGTCATCAACCATATAGGTTTACTCTATTCGTTAGTTCAAAAACATTGAAGTCTAACCATAGAGTCTGGCATCCTCTTAGGATTTACAACCTGCATTTTTGAGACCTAACAAGAGGTCTGATATAAAGGTTCTGAGTTCTGGAAATGCATATTTTCTAAGTAGTTGGAAACACAAAATTGTTCATATCTCCGTTTGTGGAAGGAATATCGTTTTGGGTAATGATCTTATGAATTCCTCTTTGCTGTGCACCTCATTTAGAATACTCATTTGCATAGTTCGGTGAAGAACTGAATTTACAAGTCAGATCACCCTTCTAGGGAACCGTTCCCTTCTAAGGAACCATTCCCTTCTAAGGAACTGTGCCCTTCCTTGGGTTTTGGTCTTCAGCGACTGAAATCTGATCAGTACTTACAGAGACCTGCAAACAGCTTCAGAAAGGGGGTTTTGGTTGATAAAAATGATGGAAATATGAAAGATCAGGTTGTGGTTTGATGGCACTTGCATTTGGCACTCTCCATGAGGAGTTAGTATGCATTACTGCTCATTGCATGGCTGGAAATTGTACCTTTAATGACTGTGACCAGGTCTGATACGAATCTCCTTAAGTGTGATTTCAGTTATTGTTGAAGCCATTATGTTTGTAAATGGTTTAATATGATATGATGCAAATTATATTGTCTATGCTCTTTTCTATGCTATGATTTCAATGCATGCCACAATCATGTTGAATCGGACTTGAAACAAACCCATACTGCATTCTCGTCTTATTCTTTAAACACAAAAAAAATCAGGGGTAGTCATTGCATGCTTCTTGGTTGTATACTATCTGAAATGGTGTACATCCAATAGTCACTTTAAATGTTGTCCTATATGCCCCAATATTGTTGGTAGGCATTCTTCTCAAACCATACTTTCGATCCCACATGCTTTTAAATGATGGTAATAAGTATCTTATTTGCAGCTTTAGCTTGGTTGTTTGCTCTTGGGTAGCACGAACTACATAGGGTTTGAAAAATCCAAAATTCACTTGTCATTAACTGAATTACATGGTTAACAAAGTGTTTTCCATTGTCGCTTTTTATTTGTATGAAAATTTCAAATCGGGTGACTATTTGTTCATAAACAAACCATGTCATGTTATCTGGTAAATCCCATGCTTTCACCCATTTTGTCATATATTCTGTGGCTATTATAATGTACTTCCATCTATGCATCTGATTGGCTTTTAGGGGAAGTCTAGACTCCATAATTCAAACAAATCTTGTGGTTGAGGGGGCAAGAGTGGTATGGAATCTCTTTTGAGGGGTTTCCTCACTCATTGGCATGTGTCACATTTGACTACCCAGTCCTGAGCATTAGTGTGAAGTGTTGGCCACCATAGGCCTGCCAAAAATACCTTTGGTGCAGTGGTATTAAACCCCATGTGGCTGCTTACAAGTCCTTCAAGTGATTCTTCAAGTAAACCTCTTACCTCCTTATGCATTATGCATCTTCTTAAAATATGATCAAGACCCATTTTCTACAACAATCCATTGATTAATTGAAATGTTTTAGCCTTGAGTGCTAACTTTCTCCTTTCTCTAGGTGGCATGTCCTTCGGGAATGAGGACATTGAGAATTTGAAAGTTATTCCCCAATGTTGTTGTACCATGTTGTTATTGCAACTATTTGGAATAAGTGAACACTAGGAAGTCTTCATTTACATTGTTTGAAGGTTCTCATGACTTGATCATGGAGTGTTGATCTACAATAACCTAGCTCTTTGTTGGCCGTACAATAATTTTAAGTGTGAATTCTTGAAGTAACAAAAATCGTCTACTAACTTGACCTTGGATTATTGGCTTGTTTACCAAATACATTAATGCTTGATGGTCTACATAAAAGGTGAAAAGTGTAGTGAGCAAGTGTGTTGGAACTTTTATACAAACCATGCCAAGAGCCTCCCTCTCCATAGTACTATAATCCCATTCGATGTTTGACAACAATCTATTGGCAAATTAGCAGGAGCATTACATAATGCATTCTATTGTCTTCAACTTGTATTTTTTCACTATACTTATTTGGTTGTACCTACAAAATCTATCCATAAAAGAATAGATTTCATGTCCTACAACTTCTTCAAGGATAGAATCTGTAAATGGAATAGGAAAGAGGTCTTTGATTGTGACCACATTCAGGTTCCGAAAGTCCATGCATATCCTGATTTGTTCCCACTCTTTAAATGAGATGACTATGGGTAATACCTAGTCGCTTGTTTCCACTTTAAAAATAACCTCTACTTCAAGCATTTTATTAATCTCCTCTTTTACGTTTTCTGCATAGTTCTAGCTCACTCTATATGGTCTTCTTCATACCAACTGTTCTCTAGGTACCAAGGGAATTATGTGGACATATAGTTTCGGTGGTACTCCTTTTAAATCTTTGTATGTCCAAGCAAAGACATCTTTATATGCTAGGAATATCTTGAATGCTGTGGCTTTCAATATAGGGTTCCAATTATCTCCAACCATTATTACCTTTGAACCCCTTTCTTTTCCCAAATTTACTTTCATTGTGGCGGGTTCTTGATATTTCATGTCTCTATTGCCCTCAAATCTATGTTCCATAGTGTTTCGGGGATGAGGATGGCAGTTTGGGGTCCCTTTTTGTGGGATGGTGGGGGAAATTTTATATATATATATATAGAGAGAGAGAAAGAGAGAGAGAGAGAGAGAGAGAGACATTTCTCCAAGTTTAACTAATAATATTAACATGACATCAAAATTAAGACAGTGACAGCAGTATAGCAGCAATAAATATATCATGATTTAGATTCATAGTTAATGATATAATTTATATAACAGTTCACACTGTTTTTTAAATTTCATGAAGTTCTTTCGATTCATGAATGCATTTTAAAATAGTTAATAGTTATATAAGTTCTTCAGAATCATGAAGGAATGTTAAAATAGTATTTTTTTTCTTAATGCCATGAAGGAATTTAAAAATAACATTTAATAAGTTGCCTTGCCATTGGGGAGATTTGGGCATCTCTAAGATGGTCGAGGGATGTCTTAGATGTCCCCGGATGCCTTGGGGATGGCCAAATGTCCCTACAACATTTCCTATTCTTGCAATGCATTTTTGGAATGTTTCAAAATTTTGAAGATTTTTGGGGACGGCCAAGGGATATCCCTTGCTGTCATGTTCGACTCGTAACATTGTTGGGGGCAGGGATGGGGGTTTGATGGGCGGGGATGTGGATGCATCCCCATGGAACACAACTTCATATTGATAAATTTGGTGCATCACCCAACTTTGCATTCCCTAACTTATATTTCGTATATTCTAGAGTAAATGCAGAAGTAGATGTTGTTGAAAGATCATCTTGCATACCTTGTCCTTTTCTATCATCTCTTTTTCCATGCTCTTTCTCAATAATATCCATTACTTCAATCATATTACAAGTGGGTTGGAATACTTCAGAGTCTTCCATTTTCCAATGGAACAACCCACTGAAGGAACTTGTTTCATTTTTGGAACATGGTTTCAAGTCTAGGGTTCCTTCAGCAGTCAACTCTGTAGGGCCTTCTCCTTTTTCAGACCACTCTTCTCTTGAGTCTTAATTTGAAGCCAGATGAGGCTACTTCCTCACTTATCGCTTGGTTCCTTCCTCGCTTATCGCTTGGTTCCTTAGATCAATTATGTATTTCCTACCTTTATTTTCAATGGAAACTGTACTCGTTTTCTAGTTGTGGTTGGCTTTGGCTGTTATTAGCCACCTTTGACCCATTAGTGCATCATATGCTTTCTTATATAAAGAAATGACTACAGAATTTAATAAAAGTGATTGAGTTCCAAAGTACATTTTGAGTCATTAAAACTCCTAGTACCTTGATTCCTTGTTGGTCTGCTACACTAGTTGAAAGTTGGAGGCCAAATGGTTGGTTTGTCTAGAGTTTTCTAGGCATTTTCAAGTACACTTATGCTTGATCCTCCATCAATGATTGTGTTAGTGATATTTCTTCCAAGTATTCCCATATGCACAACTATTGCTTTTTTTGTGGGGTTGACTATTAGTAACATAGGATCTGTCACCTAATCACTACATACTAGAGGTTCTACTTTTAAATCTTCATTCTCCTTGATATCCATTAATTGTTCAGTTTTGTCACTCTCTATTGTTGTAGTGACAATTGCAGCCATGTTTTGGGATGATTTGTAATAAATCTACCATTTTGACTGGTATTATATTTTGTAGTATTCGTGCAATAATTTTATTTGACTCCAACTCACTAGTAGGAGTACTTGCATGTTCGTTGGAGCATTGACATTCCTTTGCTATCACATGCTCTAATTCTACTCATGCTTTGGCATATACACGTGGTTTTGGATATACAACCTTCTTGGCTTGTGCTTGTGTGATTGCTAATACTTTTTTGTTTCTTTCCACATCAATCATGTTGATGCTAGCTTTTTGCTTTGAGCATTTTGCATTGTCATGATCTCTAGGTTCAAAACATTTGCATAGTAATCTTGTTTTATTTTGGTAGTCTCTTGTGGAATGTCCCCATTCATTGCATTGTCAAGATTGTATGCTAGAACATCCTTTGGAGTCATATTCTATGCGACTCCTACTTCCCCCGCTATTATTGGATCTATTATTTTTACCTCTTGGATTCCTAGAGCTGCTTGGATATGCATTCTTGTTATTCTATGGCTTTTATGGAGTGTTAAGTGGAGTGGATTGCTCTCCTTGTGTAAAAAGCACTTGTGTGCTCTTAAACTTCAGATTGTATGAGCACTCTCTTATTGAATTGTCTATAATTTGGTAAATATCATAGAACGTTTTCTTGGGACAATTGCTTTGGTGCGATCTTTGCTTTTGCAATTGGTACACCATAATTCTTTAGGTTCTTTGCTAATTTATTTATTTTCTTTCAATTCCTTCATCATTCGAAGCATGTAGTCGAGCAAGAGCAAGAGCAAGAGTAGTAGTTGAAGGAGATGAGAGTCTTGATCATCCGGTTTACCTCATACATTAGCAGGGTTTGAAGTGTCATCGAGGGGCTCCCACCCATCATTACCTTCATTATCTTTTTTTCTTCATTAGGTGGTTAGAGTGTCATGAGTAGGTGATATAACAAGAGTGAGGCAAGGGAATTTGCTAGTGTCAGGCCAACACTAAACTCATAGCCAAGAACTTGGGGAGAAGCAGAGTGGTGGTAGGTAGGTTGAGAGCAACCTCATGGAGACTAGTCCTTGGCTCTGCCTGTAGGAGGCTATGAAGCATGGGAATGTGTGTCTTGTTCTCCATGAGCAGATTGACAGCATCCTTGATGGCTCCCACGAGGTAGAGAATGGCCTCAAGTAGAGGCAATAATAATATTTTAAGCTATCCAATAATTTTATTTTATAATATTGTAAAAATGATGATGTATGTATTATTATTTTATTAATGTGGGCTTAATGTAATGCTTTATTAAAAGTGTTTTAGAACACTTTTGGAGGAAATATCAGGTGGAAAAAGAAAACTCTAATTAAAAGGGTGAATATAAAAAGAAGAGTTTGGCACAAAAAAGGGCATCCTTTGATATTATCAAACCCCTTTTTCAAAGCTTGAACAATTTTGTTCATCTCCACACTCAAGGACGAAACCCCTTTGGTGTAGAAATCTAGAGGACAAAAACTATCTTGGAATCCATTTTGGATTGGAGGATGAAAACTCTCTTGTCCATCCGAGGTGATTCCACTTAGGGATTGAGTTCTACTAAAAGATCATAGTTATTCTAGTAGTTGGATGAATATTTCAAAATAAGTTTAGGTTTGTGGAGGTTACTCCAGAGCAGGATACTTTATTGATATTAAATAGCAAACAAGACTCGCCTAAACTCGGCGAGTACTCGCGAGTCTCGAGGCGGGTGAGGCTGGGCGAGTCAAAATGACTCGGATGCCGAGTACTCGCCGAGACTTGCCGGACTCGCCGAGTTTCGTGCCTCAGACTCGGGCATTTTAATTAATTTTTTTAAAATCTTTTATTTACAATTTTTTTAATTAAATGGTGTGCGCCATGGAGGTTTGTGTGCTTTTGAAGGTCTTCATTTGGGCTTGGTGGCGGGGGCTCCGCCCCTCGACCTCGCCCTGTATCGCGACAGGGAGCGCGCCCAGGGCGCTGCCCCGGGACCCTGCGAGGGGCGCTGCCCCTCGACCCCGCTGGGGGCGCTGCCCCCAGACCCCCGCAAGGGGCGTTGCCCCCAGACCCCGCTGGGGGCGCTGCCCCTGACCCCATTGGGGTGTTTCCCCCAAACCCTCATCAAACTATAGGTCTAAGCATGTTATAGGCCAATGATGAATCATGATCATAAAACCTACAAAATACATATCCCCTGTTGCAAATCTTTGCATCTTTCACAGTCAAAGCCATAATCAAGGATTATCTTGTTCCATACATTAGACAACAAAACATGCAATCTTGAAGGCTACAATAAAATTTTAATAATAAATTCCTCACTTGAATATACATACCAATCATTGAGATGCAAGCAAATATCATGGCTACATCATCATCTAGGACCTATCTTAGACACTAGCGCATGACTTGTCGTGATGTTGGGATGAGTAATCCAAGCTCTTCTGAGCCATAGACTTATATTTTTAGTTTTGATATTTGTTTTGATGCCACATATTTCATATTCCATGTGTTTTGTATACATTTGACAATATTTATATATCTGAATGTGTTATTTCCTTCAACTAAAATTTGCGTTTATACTTATGTGATCGATAGATGTTTGTGTATAGGATCATAGTAGTTTCTATTTCATGATGTTATTGTGTAGTTGAGGTTTATTTACTTAAGGGTGCATGAAACAAGCTTTAAATCCTTAAAAATCTCTAAATTTCTTGGGTTTTTCTATTTGCCGAGTCTTTGCCGAGTCTTGGGCGAGTCTGGGCTCCGAGTCCGAGTCCGAGTCAAAAATCGGCTTGCCGAGTCCGAGGCGAGTCCGAGTCTTGTAACACTGGCAAATATTATTATCAATATTATTATTGGCCATACCCTTTCTGGCCATACTAGTCAATATTCTAGCCGTACCCTTTATTGGTAGCAGCTGTACTAATATTTGCAGTTTAATCTATTTTTTTAAGGCCATTGTACAACTTGGATGAAATATCATATTTTCTTTGGGCATTATATAAGTTGTAAGTGTGGTGGGACATTAAATATTATTGGTTGCCATATTTCTTAATAGCTGTGTAACTTTGGAGTTGTATATGTATATTCCTTATGAAATCTTGTGATTTTGGCCGCTGTACCTAGTTGGTGGGGCTATAATATTTGCAAGGAGTCAAGTCTTAAATTTATGTGTGGCTGTACGACCAAACTTGGAACCAACATCAAGTGCTAGAATTCGTGTTGGTATTGCAGCTATTCTTATGCATGAATTTCATTTGACATAATATTCAAAATATATGGTTTGTTGTTGCATCAGTATTCAATTTGGATTTTTTGAAAATATATACATCTAGAGAATTTCCAACTATTCCTTCTATCAATATTATCAATTTTCAATTTTGATTTAATACAAAAATGTCATATGAAGTGTTAGTGTCTAGTTGTGATTTTTCTTGCTGTCATAAACATTCCATAAATATTTAAATATTGCATATTATCAGAAGCTACAAAAAATTGCATATTTTGTAAAAAATTCAAAAGAGGGTCATTATAGTGGGGTATCGGATAATGATCTTTCCAGCTTGTAGGGTGAGAGTTAACAAATTTTAATGCAACCCAATGATAGAGAAATATGATTTTATTAGAGAGAGTGGATAAAATTGCAAGATTAGGGTGAAGAAATAAGAGAAAAAAATAAGAAGGTTCTCATAGATGAATAAAACACTGATATCCAATATAATGCCATCATTAGTATAAGTCAGGGCCAAAAATAGATGATATCTTATGGCATAATTGTTACAAACAATGTAGAATTTAAATGCTCAAAGGCCTATCCAATATAATGCCATCATTAGTATAAGTCAGGGCCAAAAATAGATGACATCTTATGGCATAATTGTTACAAACAATGTAGAATTTAAATGCTCAAAGGCCTTCCAAACCCTTATAGGTGTAGGAAGTGCTATTGCTGCTACAAATAACAAAACAGCTCTGGGTTTCGCATCAAGGCTTTTCCAGCCTAAGTTCTTACAAAGAGAAGTGGACCCTGAAGAAGAGGAACAACAAAACCAAGAGTAAGATAGCTTTGCAACTTACTTTGATGAATATAGAGCTCTTGGACCAACATTTCTTGAAGAAATGTCTCACTAATTTCTACTATCTAAAAATGAAAGGTGGACAAAAGAATGAAAGGAGGCAAAATGCAAATCAGCCTTATAGAGATTGTAATGTCCCATACTTGGTTTGCCCTAGAATTCGCTTGTAGATTAGGTTTAGAGGTTCTTCTTTTCAAAAGGAATGTGTTTCTCTAATGAAATAACCCTGGATTGAAATCTGCATTCACCAATTTAATAACATTTACACATACACATATAATTGTTAGCAATAATATCTGGATATCCAAAATATAAGCATAATCGTAAATGCAGTTTAACAAGCAAGAGGAGTGCCATGGGTGGATCCGCCCTGAAGCCCTCATGCTAGGCACAGGAGGTTGTTCACCGCAATCCTCCTTTCCCAACGGCTTAGTACCTGCATTCTCCACTCATGGCAACACCTCGAAAGACACTCGCCCTATTAGGAGAAAGGAACCATAAGGTCCATAGTGGCCTCCAGGCCTACCACCCCTCCATGGCCGCAGCGGAATCCTTAAGTGGGGTTTTTAGGCACCACCCACCCATGGTTCGCCCTCCCTAATAGAGTACAAGCACGGAGAAGACAATCTTTTAGCAATCAAATATATTTGCATTTATTCAAGATTTATTTCATGCCTATCATCAAATATATTTTCATTTATCAAGGGTTCTTTAAGTTCATCATTTCCTAGAATAATTTTCATTATGATAAGATCAAAGAAAGCATTCTATCAATAATCAAATTAGCAATATCTATTTCTTATATTCAAAATATGCTAAACATTATTGCTAAGTGAGTACATCACCTGAGTTGTTATATCTCTCCATGTTTTCTGATTCCTTACTCGCCTCCTTCCACCTTATACGGGATTGATCATAGGATGAGGACAATTCATAAATATACATAATCTACTTATGTTTATATTAAAGAGTCATCATTACTTATAAGGCTTAATAATTGCTGCAAGCACCATTATTACATAATCAGTATAATTCACATATCTAAACATCTATATCTATAACCCTTATTAATCAGTCTAACTACACATTATATATATATATACTTACTCATCTATAAATCCATGTATATATATATCTACATACTGATAATTGTATGATCTCTTTTAACCTGTTGTTTACTTCTTAAGATCTGTATATATATATATATATATATATATATATATATATTTGTCTGCATGTTTCCTTGCTGCCTATATTGATTCCTGATTATATCTCTAAGTGCTACCCTTAATTACTCTAACTGCTGCTTCTTTAATCAATTACTAACTACATCCTCCTGATTACTGGCTGTATATATTAATATATATTAATATCTGCCTTTGAATGCAGATTCGTGGGTGTATGTCAAACTTCTCTCCTTATCCCTCTCCTTCTTACTCCACCGTATCTTATATCTTCTTCACTTTGAGAAGGGATGTGATTTGAGGAAGGTTGTGCTCTTTCAGTTTTGGAAGGACATGACTTTAGTTTGGGTTGCTGCCTATTAATCGCTTAGCATTGTTGTTTGTTTTTTATATTCTAATGACTATTATTTATATTGTTTTATTTTAATGTATTTATATTTAAGTGTTATTCAATATTTACATGTTATATGTCATTCAATGTTTATATTTATATGTTGTTCAATATTTATATGTTATATTTATTTTATATGTTGTTCAATATTTACATTCTATTTAATATATATTTATATTTATTTTTACAATATTATCTTTCTATAATATTTAATATTTATAATTTGGTATCCACAATAGTATTATAATATTATCTTTGATAATAATACTTATAATAATACTTATAATAATATTAAATTGCAATTATTTATATTTATGTTTCCGATATTTATTTTATTTGTATTTAAATATTTACATTTCGGGGTTACAATTCTGGGACATGATAGAGACTTGTAGCTCAGATTCCCTAAGTTGACCATTCCCTCTTATGATTGATCAAACAAATGTACAACACGTGCTTGGGTTCAAAAGTTAGATACATTCTTTTCACTTAACCTAATGTATGAATAAGCTATAAAATTTGCTACTCTTCATCTAGGAGGCATATCTCACAAGTGATGGTACCATGGATTGGTCATCTAAGGGAATAGTTGATTAGTTCTTATGATGAATTTAGACAAAGGCTTATTGATAGGTTTGATAGGAAGGAACCCAAAATTCATTTTAGAGAGTTGGCTCAGTTAAGACAATACAACACAATGGGAAAAAATTTGGTAGAATTTTAGAGGTTATCGGTGATGGTTCCTAATGTCTTTGAAAGGAGATTGATTGTTCTTTTAATGGAGGGTTTAAACATAGTTTAAAATGTGGGCTTGGTAGCTTACAAATTTGACTCAAGCTTGGGACTTGACATGGACTCGACAACTCAAAAATTTGACTTAGACTTGGGACTCGGCAAAATTTGGCAAAAAAACTCATAATTACGCACAAAAAAGAAATTAATGTATTTAGAGAACACGAAAGTCTAATTTGATTATCGATTGTCATAATTCAAACATTACATATGCCATATTACCCTCATACCCTCAAACTCTCAAAATTCGAAATGTCAACAATACATTGTAATATAACAAAATTATAAATAATAAATGCATAACAATAGTATAATTGTTTAGATATGATGATATGTCAAAAAAACCAAATGTAATGTACATTTTCCTCTTCCCCCTCCTAAGTGAACTCAATTTTTCGGGCCTCGAACTAGAAGGTAAGTCAATATCAAAATGATGATCGTTTGTTTCCTCAAAGGTGTCTTCATTTTCATCCATTGTATCCAACTCTATTGCTTCTGGTATTCCTCTCCAATTCAACAAGATTTTCATCAACAAGTAGGACATCACTATGTTCTTCAATATTTCAATCATCAAAAGGATTGATGTCGTCCAAGTTGATGGCATCATGAGAAGGACCATCCACCTTTTTGGTTTGAAGTCGAAGGTTGTACCAAACAAAGACAAGGTCATTGAGGTGCTTCTTGGTCAATTTGTTCCCCTTCTTTATGGCTCCAATTGCATTAACACCCAAAAGCACAGTAGGGCTGGGACAAAACATAGATAGCTAGCCTCTGAAGATATGGTGTGCTAGCACTATAACTCTTCCACCACAAATCTTCAAAGAAAACAATAAAAAAATTATAAGAATTAAGTAAAAAATTTAGAGCTTGTTCAAAATTTCAAGTTTCTAGTTTTTACTTCTAGTATTAAACTAAAAATTAAAGGATTACTTTTCTACTTGGCTATTGCTTTTCCCTCCTTTGAATTGCTTGAGTTTAAGAAAAAAGCCTCCTCTTCACACTTTTGTAGACTTCCAACTCATCAAGAAATTTGTTTCTCATCTCAATTTCTAGCACTATCTTATGAATGCATGAAACAGTGCTTGCCATGGCCTTCTCATTAGCCTTAAATGTATAAAAAAAATAGAACTTTGGATTTAGGTAGTATGCCATGACATGTATCGGCTAGTGGAGTTAGTTTGTCCAATTACAATCAATCATGTGCCAAATGATTTCATATTTTCTTTTGTTTACGCCATAGTAATGCAAAATGGCTTCTTTGACCTTATCCATGGCCTCATAGAGGTAACCCATCAAAATGCCAATCCCCATCCACCAAACGAAGAACCTTGACCAAAGGTTCTGTCACATAAAAAATTGAAAACCAATTTGAAATTATTACAAAATTAACCAAAAAAAAGAAGCTAAAAATAGATAATTCCATATAACGTTACTTCTTGATTAACTCCTTTGCAATTTTTTTGAATGAGTTATCGAAAATTGTTTTTGTAGCTTTCTCCTTTTTGGTTTTTTTGGAATATAGAGATTCCATCTAGGCATTGGACATAGACATCAATGTGATAGAAAGAATGGTGGCAACAATGCTTTTTAAAGTGAGGAAGTGGCTAGCAAATTAGGTCACTCCTAGTCACACAAGCTCCTTTCCATTTGTGTGCTTTCTCATCAAAGCAATGACTCAAGTATGTTTGTAGATAAATTTGGTAACTTGTTTAGCATCTTCAATCATAGTTCTAATTGATCCAATCTTTCCAATGTTCTCGAGCATCAAATCTAGGCAATGTGTGACACAAGGAGTCTAAAAAATAGTAGGATTCCTCTCCATAATAAGTCTCCTCGTGGATACATATGCTGCTGTGTTATCCATGATTTGGACAATATTCTCAACCCCAAGCTCTTGGATTACCCCATCCAATAGATTGCACAAAGTGTCAATGTTTTTGACTTCGTGCGAGTGAAATATCTCTACTCAAATCTGACCCGAATTTTTCAAACTCCCTTGTGTGACATTTCGTCAAACATGTTGCATGCAAACTGCTGTACTGAATTTTCTGACTTGTTTTGAATTGTTTGTGGTTTGCTTTGTGATTGTTTTTTGATGCCAAATGATGCTCATAAAATAAAGAAACAATGCAGATAGGAAATAGAACTGAAAACTAATGAAATATAGCAAGACTTCATTGACATTATAATGCTGATTATGACTGTCATACACAACTGATTACAATGGACTAGAACTGTCATACAAAATCAGACCTTACAATGCTCAAAACATTACAAATCTAAGGTTTAAGGTAGACCACAATATTTACAAACATACCCATGACTTGAGCACTCGAGGGCTGATGGAAAAGATGAATAGCTTGGTCCAAGATGACTGTAAAAAGGCTGCAAACACTTTCAGCTTTGACTGAAATGAACTTGTCCTCCAATGATGTTTCCCAAACTGCTCCTGTGATTAGGCGTCTAAATGCCAATGATGGAAGATAGCTGTTCAAGACTGAAAATGCAAATTTCTGTCAATGTATTTCAAACCCTAGTTTCCCTTCTCCTTAGAAAATTCGCCAAAAATCCTAGAGACCTCCAAAAATTCTGAAACTGATTTGTAAATGCTCCAAACAGTCCCTAGAATGGATCGCCCAAGGTAGCTTGCTCAAGAAAAAATCTGTAAGTGCCTGAATTTGCAATTCCACCTTCAAAACCCTAGCTGGAAATATGCAAAAATGTCTCCAATAAGCTCTATGATGAATATTGATTGCATCCACCTCTCAATTCAGGAATGGGGCCATCACCAAACCTTGGTTATCAAGGGATCATCACCTTGAATGGACTGAAATTTGTCTTCAGCCAAGAGATAAACTCAATATGCAAAAGCCAAGCCAAAACATGATGCCAAAATGAAACACAAGACCTCCTTATAAGCTTTTCTCCTAGCCGCCCAAGACAAGGCCGACCCAAATGAGATAATAATAAATTTTATTATTTTATTTTTATTTTTTATTATTTTGCCCAAGGGTCTAAGCGGCCACTAAGAGGGTAATAAAATAATATTTTATTCTCCCCTTGTTGATGTTTTTGCAGCATATGGATTATACTTCCAGCCCTGCATGATTTGTGAAGTGCAATTTAAATATAGCCTATTCGGCTATTTAAAATGCAAGGCAATCTTATACTTATGCGATTTTATTTGTGAAAGAAAATATTCATTGTGGCCGACTTGCTAAGGAGACGACTCTTGATTCTATGTATTGTATTTATTACATGCAAGGCCGACCTAATATATATAAAAGGAAATTATATTATTGAAGGCTGACCTCTTGTAATAAGGCGCCTCTCTCTTGTATATATACAAGATCATTCTCCTCTCATTGGCATCATTATCAAGCACAAGTATATTCGCAAGTTAGAGCAGACTTAGAAGGAGCAGATCGAGCTTGTTCAAGAGCAAGACAAATTCGCAGGCAGAGGAGGTTGCACTTGTGTAGCAGATCATTATTGTGTAGCAGCAGATTATACTGCAGCAGCAGACCGAATTCAAGGAGAAACATATTCATTTGTACCATTGCATCTAGGAGGTGCTATTATTCATTGTATCAAATTCAGCCATTGCTGGGCCTGTGTTGTAAGCAGATTTCTGCTCTTATTCCTATATTATAGAAGAGAAATATTTGCTGGGTTTTTCTCCCTCAGGAGGAGGGTTTTCCCAAGGTATTTTGTTGTGTTTATTGTCTTATGTGCTGCAATTATTCTGAGTGCTTTCAGTTGTTTATCTGATCTATAAAACACTAACACCCCTTATAACTCCCAAAGAGAATGACCCCCTCCTAAGCTCCACTTTTTTTATTATTTTTTATAAAATTATTTTGACATCATAAAGCGGGAATTAAGTAATAATAAAATATAATAAATATTATATTTTATTGTACATTAAAAATATTTCCCTTTTCTCCATTTTGCAAAATCATCAAAATATCTCTCTTGGCCAAAATATCATTCCCTAACCATGACGACTAGCTCATGGGAATGGTGAATGAGCTAGTACACATCTCCATGCTGTCACTCCGAGAATGGGGACATTATAGTGAGGCATCTATGGACTTCAAGAACACCAATGTGTCATTACAAGCCACTAAAAAGTTGAGACTCCTATTTGGCTCATTTGTCGATCCATTTGATAAGATGCTGCACTTCTTTCTCCTCCATACTTTCTTTTGGTCATAAATCACAATTTGTGTATTTTGTATAGCTTCCTCTAGGAATGGCCCTATCAAATCCTTGGCTATTGGAGTCGTAAACGCTTTATCAACAACTTTCACCTCATTCACCAAATCTTCCCAATATGGGTTGTTTGCCACATTGAAGGGAAAATTATTGTAGTACCAAAAGTTTGTTGTTGCTATCCTAGCTTCATTGTGTTTTTTCTTATTCCAAGTGGTACCTTCAAGTGAAGGTTGTGCTCTTGGAACATTGTATGTGATAAAAAAATTTGGTGTTAATGAAGGAAGACGACTAGACGTAGAATCCTTAGGAGTCTCATCAGTAGAGGAAAGCAAATGAATGTTTGGGGTAGAAACTGCAGATAAATTAGGATTGACATTCATTGTTGCCATTGCTTCCTTTGTCCTCTGCTTTTCCATTTTTTCATTTCATAATTGGCAAGTAGGGCATCTATTTCTCTTGTAATCTCTTTGGGCATAGAAAGGTGTAATGATCCTTGCAAGTTCTAACCTTAAAATGCTGATTAGAGGCTCAAGGAATATTGTCAAACACTTTATATGCAAAGTTGTAGCTTGCTGATATGAATTTCAGTTTGCTGTATATGCTCTTGATATTATGTAGAAGTGATGCAAATGCTTTGAAATGAATGTCAAAAGATCTAGCAATAAGCTGAGAATGAAATGCACTTGTTTTTACTCTTTTCAAATGCAAATACATGAATTCTACAAGCAAAATGTGCACCTACAGCCAATTGACATTTTGTCAAACAATTGGCATGCATACTATTGTTCTAATCAACATGAAGATTACATCAAGCATTTGACATATAACTTATATTTCCCTTTATTGAATGACCAATTGAGCACAATGCTGTTATGATAGCCTAGATTCTTGGCTCTACAGTGATAGCTCCATACAATGCCAAAATCTGATCCAGATGACAACCTACAGCAGCAAGACTAGATAACAATGCAAATCAACTCCAAAATCATGAAGAACCTGGTTATAGCAGCGCCTATGATGATGAAGATGTAGCAATCAACAACCAAGCCAAAATGAACTCCTTTTAGGCCAAATCGATGCTTTCACCCAGCCGCCCCTGTTCTTGCCTAGCAATGTTTTAGATAAATAAATGCAGCAATTAAACTCCACCTCTTGGCACTTGAAATGATCGGTAGGACCAAAGGACCAAAATGCAACAATGCCAAGAACCATAGGATACTTCAATGATGAGTTATGAACAAAAATGCCTTGCCAATGGCACCCTTGCTGTAGTATATCAGACCACTGTAATTATTTATCAACAACCTGATAGCTACTCCAAAATACTCCAAAATGACTGCTAAGCTCTCGTAAGATGAATGCTCAAATACCCACAAAGAAACAATGCACGAATGAGGCCATACAAGCAGAAATCTGAATATGGTATGCAAGATCGAACTCCATTAAAATCTGATATGAATCCTCAATATGCTCAAGTTGAACTTCTGAATGAAGCCCACAACTAGCAATAATTCAGCTGATATTTCACAACCTCAAAATTGCTTAACCAATGAGAGTTTTCGTTCCCAATGGTTGGAAATGGCAGAAAACCTAGTTGGCTCCTTCACCAAACAATCTCAACAAAACAAATATCAATTTCCTAGATATCCAAAAATGAGCCCTTAAGATCCTTTTATACTTTTCTAGGAAGAGCTTACACACTTCACTTGCCAATGTGGGATAAAAGATATATTTCCCACTTCAATTTTATTTTAGTGACTTTATGATATAATATTTTATTTTAAGTCACTTTATTAAATTAATTAAATATAAGGTTACTTTATAATATTTATTTATTTAATAACCCTACAAATAATTAATTTAATACCATTTTTAATTTAATTAAAATAATCAATTAGTGATCCTTATGAAATATCATTATTTTGGACAACTTAATCAATTAATTTAATTAAATTACTCATCCTCCAAATCGGGGACATTACAAAAGGCATGCCTTACATCATGTTTGGGTATTTTATCAAGGTGATATTTTCGTTTATTAATTCCCACTATCATAAGAAACTTACATTCATTGCAACAAACTTGGCATTGACAATACCTAATGTTCGATACTTTCATTTAGGATTTTTCTTACCATTCATTTGTGTTGAACTTGATATTGCTGATTTTAATATAGAAAACAATATATCGGTAGGGTTTTGAATACAAATCAACAAAGTGACAAACATTTATAACTGTAAATAGAATGCAAGCACAATAGAATTTTTTTACGAAATGATGGGGGGAGGGGAAATGGACAGCATTTCCCATAGGTTTTCAACTTTTATAATCTTCAAATAAATTAAATAGCTACATATTAGTTTGAATCTTTGAAGGCACCTTAATATCTCCTTCCAATTCCCTTTGCTTGGCATGTTTTTATCATGTGGATGCTGAAAGCATTCTTTGCTGGGTGGAACAAGACCAAAAATGTCAAAAAAATGAATTGAAATGCTGAAAATTGCATGGGTTTGTTATAATCTGTCACCAAGTGAGTCCAAGTAGAAAACTTTGTTGAGTCTTAGGAAAAACTCGCCAAGTAGTTAGCCTAACTTGCCTTTGAATCAACTCGCGAGTTTGAGTCAACTCAATGCGGTAGGCTAGAAAACTCATGAGTCAGCTAAGTACTTGACGAGTTTTCAAACAATGGGTATAACCAAACCTCTCAAAGGTTGGGTGAAGGCTTTTGACCCATCATCTTTATAGGAAGCTATTAAGAGGGCTTTCACCTTAGAAACATTAGTACCTCATTTTACATTCTACACAAAGCCACCATTAGTGGGATAGTAGAAGAAACCATTTCAGAACAATACATTTCATTAGAAAGAAATACCTCAAAGAACAAGCAAAAGAGGAAGAAACCAAGTGAACTTAGAAGAAAGAAATTGTGCTTCTCTTGCAAGAAGCCACGAGTACTAGGACATAGATGTCTTGGAAAAGGATAGGTACATTACATAGAGGTAATTTCAAATGAAGAATAAAAATAGAGGAATTTGAACTAGAAATGACAGTGAAGGAATTAGAAGTTGAAAGTAAAGAAGTAGAAGAATCTTTAGGAGGCACCATTGCCACCTTTTCTGGTGCTTCTAGATATCATCCTTTTAGAGTTTGCGGAGTTCTACAAGGGTAGAAAATTTATGGTATTAATTGACAGTGGGACAGCCAACAAATTTATAGATGAGGGATTGATTGTAAAAAGGGGATTGGAAATAGAGGAATTTGAAGGTTTTAATGTTATAGTTGCAGATGGCTTTACCATCCCTTGCACCATGAGGATACACCAATTTGACATCACTCTAGGAAGACATAGGGTGCATGAGGATTTCTATGTAGTGGGCCTTAGAGAGGCCAACATGGTCTTAGGAGTGCAATGGTTACATCCCTAGGGGGAAAATTCATTTAGAACTACTAAACCATGGAGCTAAAATTCAAGCTAGAAGGAAAAGAAGTAGTGTATTGCAAATGGAGCTCTAAGAGTGGTTTCAACAAAAAGGATGGAACAATCTTTTAGGAGAGGACAAGTTGCTTGGGCAGCTCATTGTTTATTGACAACCCTAACTTCATCCATAGATAAGAAATCCTATCATGTTGATATCTAATCTATTTTGGATAAGCATAGTGTGATATTTAATGATTTGTCCCTAGGACTACCTCTTGGTAGAGAATTCCAGCATATAATAAAGCTGGAATTGGCTTCTAAGCCTGTATATCCTATTGCCATCCAATGAGGTACAATGAAGAGATCGAAAAGGCCATCAAGGAACCTTTGAAAATGGGCCACATTAGGCTTAGTTCTAATTCCTTTTCTTCATCAATGGTTCTTGTTAAGAAAAAGGATGGTACCATGCAAATGTGTATTAACTATATGGCTTTGAACAAGAAGACTATAAAAAACAGTTATCCAATTCTTAGGATCAATGATTTAATTGTTGAGTTGTATGGGGTCATCTATTTATTAAATATCAATTTGAAATCAAGTTACCATCAGATCCACACTAGGGATAAGGACGTGCACAAAACAACATTCAAATTCCATTTTGAGCACTTTAGTTCTTGATAATAACTTTTTGATTTAACAAATGTTCCAACTACTTTTCAATCATCGATGAATCAGGTATGCTTATCAGGTATCCAGTAAGCAATTGAGAAAATTTGTGTTGGTATTCTTTGATGACATCTTGATTTACAATAAAATTTGGGAGGACCATTTGAAGCTTTTGGATGCAATTTTGGGAATATTGGAGCAACAAACATTTTTTGTAAGGGAATCTAAATGTAAGTTTGGAATGGCAGAAATTTTATATTTGGATCATGTCATAGTGCCCAAAGAGTTCAGGTGGATCAACAAAAGATCCAATCCATCTTGGATTGGACTCCTCCTACCACATTGATAGTCGAGAGGATAACTTAGCCTTTGCAATTATTACAAGAGATTTGTAAAATGGTTTTCACAACTTACCTCAACCTTAACATATATGACCAAGAAAGGAGCTTTTGCATGGTTAGTATCAACACAAGAAGTTTTTGATAAACTTAAAGAGGTAATGAGCTCATGTCTTGTACTTGCTATATCATATTTTTCTCTTCCATTTGTTGTAGAATGTGATGTGGTAGGGGAAGGAATTGGAGTTGTGTTGACACAAAAGGGGCATACCATAGCTTTTGAAAGTAGGAAGTTTTGAGAACCAAAAAAATAATTCTTTCTGACAAAGAAAATGCTGGTCATCATGCATGCTTTAGAAAAATTTAGACAATATTTAGTTTTTGGGAGGTTTGTGGTAAAGACAAATCACAATAGTTTGAAATTCTTCCTAGGTCAGCGAGACTTGAATGGTAGACAGCAAAAGTGGGTAAGCAATGAAAAGATAATTGATATTCATAATGGTACGTTTACAAATGGAGTGAAGAACTCCTTATAAAAGAAAATACAAGACGATGTTTCTAAAAGAAACAATCGTTAACTGACGAACACTAAAGCTAAAAAATAGGAAGATGCTAAAAAGAATTAAAGCTAATCGATGACTAATTAAAACTAAGATGACCATTAATATTACATTTAATATTTTAATACCCTCCCTTAATGGTCATTGTACAAACAAAAAACTAAGTCTACCCAAAGTCTTATGGAAACATATCATCGGTGATTGATATCTGGAGAAGCATAATTGCCTTGAGATTACTAGTCCTTTTCCGTAGAACAAACAAATCTAGACACCGACACTCAAAAACAGTGAGCTTCCATTGCTTCCAAGTAGTAGAATTTTTCTTAATGAACCTCTGCATACTTTCCAACATGACGTTGGACAAAGTAGCCATCCCTCCCGTTTTCCAAAAACTTGAAAAACGAGGTAAAGTCTGTGATCAACTGGCATAAACTCTGGACATCAACTGGGACAACACTCACGAACTATAAGATTTTTTAGAAAAACCTTCGAAAACTTTGAAAAAGTAAGATTTTTTCAGAAAAACCTTCGAAAACTTTGAAAAAGTAAGATTTTTTCAGAAAAAAACCCTCAAAAAACTTCTGAACTGCAAAATTTTTATAGAATTTTTTTCAAAAACTCTTTAAAATCTTCAGGTGCACGATTTTTTGTTGAGAAAAAAATCACCCCAAAAACTGATTTGCAAACCCTAGCAGCAACCCACAATTTTTTAGATAGGAAAAAAATCATCAAAAAACTCTTCGTAACACTTAGTAAATTTTTTCAGAAAATTTTTCAAAAAACTCTGCAGAATTTTTATTTTTCCCAGAATTTTTTTGTCAAAATTGGCCCAATTTTTTTTTTCAAACTGCCATTAAATCTGGAAAATCGTTGCTCAGACCCACAAATTGAGAACAAATCGCCCATGATTTTTTAGAGAAATCACCAAAAATGCAGAAAATCGTGATTTATAAATCGCCCAGAAATCCGCCAAATGCAGACCCATTGCAATTCTTGCCCAGAAAATGAAGTCGCAGAGATCACAAATCCTTCAAACTTGTAAAATTTTGCCAAAAAATGCAGAAAAAAGCATGAAAAAGCCTGTGCATTAGACAAATGTCACTGGAAGTCGCGCCTAGAAACTCCACAAATGACGCCCTAGCCTCCAAAACGATAAAAACCACGAACTTTCTACAGTCACATGCCCAAAAAACGTGTGCAAAGAAGACACAAATTGCAAAGAAAATCCCCAGTCAAACCGTCTATCAAAAAACTCCAAGAAATCTTCAAAACCCGTCACAAACTTGAGCACAGTCGCGGGAATGAAAAGGATGCTTAGAAAAACCCTTCGAACTGGTATTAATCCATCACAAAATGCAAAATACGCCCATGAAAAAAGAATAGTCGCAAACACAAAGAGTTGCATGCCAAGAAAGACACCCGTCGCAACTCCAAAAAGACGCGAAATTTCAGACGCACACCAAAAAAACATGTGAGAAAAAAACATCAAAAAATGCCCTTGAACAGATAAAACCTCCGTGAAAAAGGTCGTGGTAGGTAGAAATCGCGACACCTCAGAAAAAGAAAACTTAAAACCCTTGAACTTGCTCTTCAAAACGTAATTTTGCCTTTGTTAAAAAATCCGCGATTTTGCAAGAAACACTCGGACGTGATTTCCAGACAAAGAAACCCTCAAAATTTTTCCTCAAAATTTGCTTCAATTTCTCCTTCAAAAACACTTCGAAAATCTTCACTATAAAAAACTTAAAAAAAAATCCAAATTTTTTTTTTTTCTAAACCGTCAAAAATTTTCTTTGAAAATTTTTTTAAAAAATTTATTCGAAATTAATCAGGTTCAAGCCTAAGCTCTGATACCATGAAAAGATAATTGATATTCATAATGAAACGTTTACAAATGGAGTGAAGAACTCCTTATAAAGCAAAGTACAAGACGATGTTTCTAAAAGAAACAATCGTTAATTGACGAAAACTAAATCTAAAAAACAGGAAGATGCTAAAAAGAACTAAAGCTAATTGACGACTAATTAAAACTAAGATGACCATTAATATTACATTTAATATTTTAATAAGCAAGCTCCAATCCTATGATTTTGACCATAGTTCGCAAACTCGGACTCAGAGAGTACTCAACAAGCCAAAAAAATTGACCTGAAGAGTACTCGGCAAAAACTTGACACCTTAAAAAACCCTTAAATTTAAAAAAAATGACAATTTAAAAAAAAAAGAAATTTATGCAAAAATATAGCTACAAAATGAATCAAATGAGTTTGGTGGGGGTTTGGGGGCAACACCCCAATAGGGTCGAGGGGCAACGCTCCTTGCAAGGGTTTGGGGGCAATGCCCCCAATGGGGTTGAGGGGCGGTGCCCCTAGCAGGGCTGAGGGACAGCACCCCTCATGGGGGTTTGGGGGCAGCACCCCTTGTGAGGTCTAGGGGCAGCATGTTGGGCGCGCTCCCTGTCGTGATACAGCGCGAGATCGAGGGGTGGAGCCCCCACTACAAAGCCCAAATGAAGACCTTTAAAACCATACAAACCTTCATGGCACACACTATTTTCATAAATTTTTTAGAAGGAAAAAAACAATGCTTTTAGAAAGCCAAAAGGCAGAATTTAACCATGCGAATGATGCATTTTAACCCACGCTTTACTTGCAAAATCAATGTGAAATTGTAGTCGAATTTGATGTGTGTTTGTGGTGTTGATTGCAAGGTTTTTAAAGGGAAAAAATTGCGTTAAAATGACATCAAATTCACATTTCACCCGTCCTACATTTTTCTCGCATTTTCGCCAATTTTGTCTTGCGTTTTGGCCTACATTTCCCTTTATTGCATTTTTTGGCAAATTTTTATGAGTTTTTGCGAGTTTCCAATGAGTTTTTGACGATTATATACTCACGAGTTAACCTGTAAGTCACTCATGTGGGTTTCAAAACCATGAGTACTCGTGAACTCAGCGAGTACTTGTTGGGTCTGCAAACCATAATTTTGACATAGAATACATGAAAGGGAAAACAAAATGTAGTGGCTGATGCATGTTCGAAGAAGCTTACTTTATGTTCCATCTCTATTATTATAGGTGATTGGAAAGTTGCTATTATGGCATAATATGGTAAAAATGAATTTGATACCAATCTCATTGATGAAGAAGTGAAGGATGATAGGCATTCAATGATACATCGTCTTATCCTCCAAAATAATAGAATTTTCCTAATTCTAGAATCTAGGATAGAGGAAAATATTTTAAGATGTCTCTAAGCATACCAGAGAATGCATTGTTTGTCAATAGAACAAAGTAAAATACATTTTTCTTGTAGGATTGTTATAGTCTTTGCCTATTCTTGATCAAAAGTGGGAAAGTGTATTCATGGACTTCATTACAAGTCTACTCAAGGTATGAAGGAAAGATCTCATTTATTTTGTTGTGAATAGGCTAACTAAGAATGCACACTTCTTTGACATTTCTTTAAAGTTCAAGGTCCCCCAAGTGGCCAATTTATTTTCAAGGAAGTGTTTAGGCTGCATGGATTACCTAGAAATATTGTAAGGGATTGGGATAGTAGATTTCTTAGCATTTTTTGGTAGAAGTCATTTCATTTGACAGGTATATGACTCACTCCAAGCATAAGCTATCATCCTCAAATAAATGGACAAATGGAAATAGTGAATAAATGGGTTGAGAGGTATTTGAGAAAGTATGTTTTCAATCAACAATCAGCTTGGGTTAAATGGTTGTATTTGGGAGAATACTATCATAACACTTTTGGTCATATTGGTATGTCTCCACTTATGGCACACTATGGTTATGATGCTTTAATCTCTGTTGATTTGGTGTTCATTGATATAGAGTGCCAACAACTAGTGATTTGGTTAAGCATAGCCAAATATAATGAGAGCACTCAAAGATCACCTATGACAAGCTTAGAATCAAAAGAAATTTTATGCAAATCTGAACTGCATTGAGAGGAAATTTGCAATTGGAGACTTAGTTTATTTGAGATTGCAGCCATATAGGCAATCTTCTATCAAGAAAAAAGGGAGTTGAGAAACTTAAAATTAGGTCTTATGGGCTCTACAAATGCTTGAGGAGAATTGGAAAAGTTGTTATTGAATTTGAGTTTCTAGAGCATAGCAGAATCCACAATGTATTCCATGTTTTGTATCTCAAAAGGGCACTTGGTTAGCATGGAACACACTTAGTACATTTGCCTCCTCTAGATGACAAAGAAAGTTGATATTGGTTCCAAACGCTATCATTGGTTGCAGAGAGAAATAATGAACAAGACCATAACAAAATATCTAGTGCATTCAAAAAATTTCTCCATCGAAGATGCTACCGAAGCATCCAAATTTACAATTTCTTAAGGGAAAGCAATTTTGGGAAGGGCAAATAGTAATGGTCCATTTGTAGAATTAATATGTTTGGGAAGACTTGTACCCTATTTTTTATTTCTTGTAGATAATGGATAAAGTTAGGGAAATAATTAAATAATAATATTTTAAGTTGTCCAATAGCTTTATTTTATAACATTTTAAAAAGGACGACTTATGTATTATTTATTATTTTATTAATATGGGCCTAATGAAATGTTTGATTAAAAGTGTTTTGGAACGCATTTAGAGAATTTTTCTTTTATCAATAACATGGGAATTTTTAGCTTGGCCCAAGCCAGCTGAGGCCACAAATAGGGGACTTCATCTCTGGCATGAACACATTGCATTAACGTGAATATTCCAAACTTGTGAGCTTAGTAGCTTAGTAGGGGCACAAAACCCATGAACACACTGGCCCAGCGAGGGCTTAGAGCACGAAGTCACTAGCATGAATACCAATAGGTTCAATGTGAAGGTTTAAAGCTGCAAGCACAATGGATCAGTGAGGCCACATTGCTTGCTATTACAATGGCCTAGTGGGGGTTTGAACCTTGGTGGTTACAGCAACAATGCTGCGATTTAACCATCAAACTTTGCCATGAACGACACCTTTAGAGGAAATATTAGTTGGGAAAAGAAAACACAAATTAAAAGGGTGAATATAAAAAAAGAGTTTGGCATAGAAAAGACATCCATTGTTATTTTCATCAAACCCCTTTTTTAGAGCTTGAGAATTTTGTTCATCTCAACGCTTGAGGATGAAACCCTTTTGGTGTAGAAATTTGGAGGACGAAAACCCTCTTGGTTTCCATTTAGTATTGGCGGAAAAAAACTCTCTTATCCATTCAAGGTTATTCTAGTTAGGGATTGCAGTTGTGTTGAAAGATTGTAGTTATTGCAGTTTCAGTTTTGTGGTTGAGATTTCTAGTTAGTTGAAGATTTCAGAATAAGTTCAGGGTTGTGGAGGTTCCTCTAGAGCAAGATACTTTATTGATATTAAATAGCAAATATTATTATCAATATTATTATTGGCTATACCCTTGCTAGCCATATTGGTTAATATTCTAGTTGTACCCTTTATTGGTAGTAGCCATACCAATATCTATTGCTTATTCTATTTGTTTGGGGCCATTATACAACTTGGATAAAAGATCATATTTAATTTGGGCATTGCACAAGTTTAAGGGTGGTGGGACCTTAAATATTATTGGCCTCCATATTGCTTGTTGGTCATGTAACTTTGGAGCTATCGTATAGGTATATTCCTTATGAAATCTTGCGACTTTGGTTGTTGTACCTAGTTGGTGGAGGCTGTAATATTTGCAAGGAACTAAGTCTTCAATTTATCAGTGGCCGTATGACCAAAACCAAAACCAACATCAATTGTTGGAATTCAAGTTAGTATAATAGCCATTCCTATGCATGAATTTCATTTGACATAATATTCAAAATATATGGTTTTGCATTACCATTCAATTTGGAATTTTTGAATATATATATATCTAGAGAATTTCCAACTATTCCTTGTATCAATATTATCAATTTTCAGATGGCCTTAATACATGAATGTCATACGAAGTTGTAGTGTCCCCTAATTGGGAATGCCCTAAATTTGCCCTAAATCCTCAATTTAAATAAACAAAGGGGTTAGAGAATATCTTTCACCTGATCGAAGCCCTGACTGAAGCCCTGCACACAGATTAGAACCATTTACCACAATCATACTGATTAGCAGATTATAATCATTTACCACAATAATACTAATTGGCAGATTATCATAATGTTTGTAAACTCATGGCCAATCATTAATTCAATTACAAAGTATTTTTAACATCCTTGGAGGGTTCAACCGTAGGAGAGTATGGGAGAACGTGAGCCGATGGGGTGCCTAGGATTCATCTTGCCAACCATTATCCTCTCTCTATGATTTGACCTCTTGTGCTCATTCACCATGATGGAGGGGTGAGATTACAACAAGTGCCCCGAAAATGCCATCTCTCCTAGGCCCAAGGCGCTGTACCATTGGTACCCCAAATGGATACCCCCTTGGCCTCCTTGGGATTACTTGGTCCTCCATTATAGGACTACTTGGTCCTCCATCTTGAGGTGGCGTACCTAGGAGAGTGCCCCATCGCTGTTCCCCTCTTGTAATCATGTCTCCTCTACCTTGGCTAAAACATTCAAGACCTATGACGACAAATATTAATTATATTTACTGGTATAAGGAAGCGGTCATAATCAGCAATGCATAATTAGTATCTTGACATCTCAGCAATGCATCATTAGTACCTTGACATCTAATCAAACCCTCATGATCACTTATACTAAATTGTGCTACAACTATGTTATTGTCAATCAGATTTCATACCATTGATTCAGGAAATCAATCTGCTGCCAAATTATCAATTATTTCCAATTGAGAGGATGGCAGACCTCTCTTTTCCTTTTATTGATTTTCCCTGTAGATGATTGCTGGTCTGAATATTCTTCTTCTTCAATCGATCTGTCCTTAACACTCGAAAGATATCGTTAGCGTAAATCAACAAATAAGAATCTATCATCTGTACTTATATTAAAGCACCATAATTACCTATAAGGCTCAATAATTGCTGCAGGCATCATTATTGCATAATCATGTATAATTCACATATGTAGATATCCTATATATGTGTGTGTGTGTGTGTGTGTGTGTAATTATATTTAGCTTACTTCCTTTATCAATTTATCCTTTCCCATATATCAGACCTTTTATTTGTTGCTGTTCCTATATCTCTGTTAGATCTCCTTGAACCAACTTCTTCTTCCCACATATTAAATCTGAGTATATCATATTAATATTTCTGCCGCTATGCTCAGGAAATGCTGTTCCATATATCTGCTTATCTTCCTCTTTTTTCCTTCAGAATTTCTGTTGTATATCTTTATTGCTTTTACCCCACTTTCCTTATGTATCCCTATGAAATGGCACATCTCTTAGAAGGGTTTAACCTCTTGAAGAGGCATGCCCCTTTATCGCTGCCTTGACTAGGTTCTTCTTTTATTTACTTATTAGGCTGCCTTAGCTTAAGCGCTGTTCTTAAGATTTGTTAATCGCCACCTTAACAAATATAACTGCTACCTTTAATCTTTCTTTATCGCTGCTCATAAATATTCTGTGCCGCTTTATTTCGATCATTCCCTTCCTTTATTCTTGGTCAATCTTGAGCAGATATACGTATATGATTGTCTTTGAATATCTATTAAGGTGGTCGGCCAGTATTAGATTAAATGCCTTTATCTTGGGCGATGAACATATATGTTCTCCCATAGATTCGGTCGGCCAGCATTAAGGATTCGGGTCATTCATGAGATCGGCTAGAAATCTTGAGCAAGCATAAATATGATTTGTGGTCTACATTAATGAACACTAGTGAGGCATCATAGATGTATTTCCTTAATATATATTACTTATGTCTATATTAATATATTTCATGTTTCTTTACTTTATCATGTTTATTTTGATAATTATAATTATAATATTATCTTATGATAATTATATTTATAATAATATTAAATTGCTAATATTTCTTTTTATATATTTTGTATTTTGTTATTTATTTATTTGCATTTCGATGCTTGGTTATTTTTATACTTTAGTGTTGCAATTTTGGGGACATGACAAAAGGTTTAACATTGAGTTGTTTTGAGTTTTTGTCATAAATATTTAAATATTACATACTATTAGAAAATACAAACTTTTTTTTCTATATTTTGTAAAAAATTCAAAAGAGGGTCATTACAAAAAACGATCTTAGCCAATATGTTTTGTTATCTTAGCCATTTTTTTCCCAAATGGTTTCACAAGTCTTAAAGTGTCTTATTGGATCCTTTGACCCACCTCTTGTAAACTTAGGCAACTTCTACCTTTCTACACCAGGGCTTGATGGTGGAGTCACCATAGTTTTACCTTGATGCAAACTTAGTGCTTGAAACTTTCTCTTCAAGGAGTTTTGATAAGGACATTCTAGTGCTCCTTTGACACTCTCAAACATGTGGGAATCCTCTACTCTTTTTGTAACTTAAACATTCTACACACTTGTTTTGCCTTCAAGTTCATTTTTGTATGCTCCAACCCTTAGCCTTGGAGTTTTTGGTTTGGTTGCTTCTTCTTCTATTAGCAACTCTTTGATGCCTCGAAGTTTGCTTTCAGTTGCTTCCCTCTCTTTGTCTATGAAGGAGTCTTTGAACTTTGTCTCCCAATCAAGACTTTCTTTGTCTAGAGGAGGATGTATTGATTCTTTGTACCAAATTTGGTTTACAAGGTTGATGCATGCTTTGTTAAATAATGGAAGATGTATTGCTATTTCTACCCACTCTTCCTTTATATGGTTATTTGTAGTGGGTTGGATATTTTGATAGCTTTTCTCCCGACTACTTCAAATAACACTCTGGCCCTAACTTCGACTTCTACTTCAGGATGGACTCCGGCTTTGAATTTGTAGTACTAGAGTTTATTTGGCTACCACTTATAGTCGTCTTCTTTGCTCCCTTTGCTCTACTAGCCTTAGTGATTGTCTAATCTCTTTCTCGGCTTCTTGACTACTTTGTGGTCTCTTACTATCTTTGTTGGGGTATAAGGGCATTAATTATAAGGAGTACGACACAGGTCTATATTTTGTTCCTCTTCTTCATGACAATTTCTATCCTTGTGATATTGATTTACTTGTTGTCTATGTGCCTCATGATCTTGTTAGGCACACAAGTCTTGGACTATTATAAAATGTTATTCGAGGATCCTTGGGAGATGATCAAAGAGTGTGTCCACTTCTTTAGTCATTGCTATCTTATTCCAAATTGTGTCCTACAGGACTTGTCTTCTTTCAGCACATGTTCTTTTATAGATATATCCCATAGATATACAAGATCTTTCATGAGATCATCCTCTTTGTTGGTTTGATTTGATTGGTTCCTCAGTTGGTTGTCCCATTTATATGGCCATCTTTATTGATCAACGCTACCCTTCTTAAAGGTAATGGCACAAAATGTTTAATTCGAAATTGAAACTATCTATTATAGAGTAAACATAATTAATAGAGATAAGTAGAATTATACCAAAAATCATAGAGTAATGCCAATAATTGTTTTATTCATTCAATATATCTGCTTATACAAAACTCTGTAGTCCAAGGAGCATTTATAAGAACAAACTGTTTTCCTTGACTTCAGAGATCTATTTAAACATAGACAGTCACCAAGTAAAACACAATCGTCAACAACTATTTATAAACTGACTTCTAACTACTACCACAAGCCAATAAATAATTAACACATAGTTGAAGATAACCATATGTAAAAAACACAACCATGGCATAATATGCTAACTACATTCTCCACTTGATTTTCCATCTTATGAAAATTCTCTCCTTGACTTCCTCTTTGTTCTCATTGACAAGGGATGGTTTCACCTTGCATCTTTATTTTTCAGATTTTCACTATCTGTGCTACCCTGAGGTTTAATGTGCAGCCTTGCTTTGAACACTTCCTTCTGCAGATATTGAATCAAGTTCTCCTTCTGAACTGCTCATCTTGAAACCACCCTTGAGCTGGGTTTCCATGCTTCTTGTTGATTCTCTGTGAACCTTGTTCAGCTGAGGAGTGTTTCAAGTTTCCAACCATAATGAATGCACCACCACACATTCTTCTGGCTCATTTATGTTGCTTTGGAATTTTTCTATCTTATTCTCTAATCCTCAAATCATGGACAATTCTTGATCAGTTCTAATATTATCTTGTCCATCTTCTTGGATATCTCATGTGTTTCTCATTGCTGCACGCCCATAATTTCTACGTTGAATTTTTCAAGATTTAATTTTTCCTTTGGTTTCATGAGCCAAATTATGGGCTTACAGCATTCAAAAATGAATGCTGTCATTTTTTTTTTGCTTTTCAGCTAGCATGGGAATCATCCATTTTACTCTTGTCATTTATCTCGTCTCCTCATCTGCTTCTCCATCTAAGGCAGTCCTTCCCTCAACATCGGTAACTGTATAATCACTTCCTAAATCTTTATGTATCTTGCAGCCATTGTATTTACTTGCCTGTTATCCTTCTTAATATCCTGCAGGGTTTCATCTTTTCCATCAACAGTCGATATCCATTTTGATCCTCACTCTTTCTGTATTATTTGTCCAGTATGGTGTCTGGGACTCTGGAACTCTTAAATTCACATTATGAATTCATTCCACCACAAATTGATGCTAGTTATTGAAAAAACATCCCATATTTTCTTGATATGCACATGCCTTAAAAAATGTTTCTGAATATTTTTGCTGCAATTTGTAGAAGTTTGAATCCACCCTGCCTCTTCTGTAATACCTTTGTTTGTGTGGTTAATAATTAGATTCTTGTGCTTTTGCATTTTTGAGTTATGGATATAAAAATCTATGCAATTTTAGAGGAGTTTTTGACTTGTGCAGTATTTCAATTATATGGGCATGCTTGCTGTCGAAGGCTCATATGACAAGATGGAAGCATTATTGAACAAGAACATACCCCCCATAGACATATTGCTGCTGCTGGCTGCTTCTGAAGGTGACAAACCAAAGATAGAAGAACTAATGCGAGCTGGAGCTGATTATACAGTTACTGATGTTGATGGAAGGACTGCTTTAGATAGAGCAGTGGATAAGGAGACAAAAAATTTGATCGCAAATTTTCCCAAGTGAAGCATACAAGTTTTTAGCTTTGTATCAACATATTGCCTTGTTATTTTTATATTGAATTGGTTGATGTGTTTATTAGTAATATAGATCTCTGTAATTGGGTAGATTGCAGTCAATTCCTTTTACTGTTATGCCTCGAAAAATAATCATTAAAATGTAACTACTATAGAAAATGTTCATTTGGAAATTTATGATGTTTGTCTCACCATCAATTTTAGGGTAGTCTAATGATTTAATTGCTGTTATTTACCAATTTAAAATACAGTCGATAAGGTGTGTCTGTCTGAACTATACTTGTATGGACCTTTTATTGCTTTTACTTTTCAAGTCAAAAGTTTCCTCAAGTCTCAAGAAATGGTGCTAATTCATCTGAATGTTTAGTAGACTAAGGTTTTCATGCTTTAATCATAATGCATGTCATGGCTGTAGTCGGCCGAGAGTGTACTTGGTCGGTTGTGAGCCATAAGTAAATAAGACATTAGTTAATATTAATAATCCATGTACTTATGTTATGTACGGGTCATGTTAGTTAGTTGTCTCGGGAACAGTTCCTGATGAAGTAATTAGTTATAATGAAGGGGCGCGATGGTTGGTACCTTAACCACCACCAGCATACTATATGTACTTAAGTCATGTAGTCGGGAAGGGGGAGGAATCTACTATGCTATGCTATGTTTTGTTTGGAGACATTATGATGTAATTGCCGAATACTGAATAAAGAAATATATCTATGTTCTGTGCGATTGCCATGTGATTATTATATGCTGTTAATGTTATTTTATATCTCTGTTTACTCCTTACGTCATTGTACCCGTAGCGAGTAAACATTTGGTGCCGTTGTCTAAGCGAATCCGGTAACCACCCAGACAAGAAAATGGCGTTGTGATGGGGCAGCCGACCGAAGGGCCGGTACAAGCAAACGAGGATCGTGAAGATGCTCTAACAAAAGACCTCTGCAGTCTGTGGGAAATCTCGTTAAAGGACCATGTACGGAGGGAGGCTCTCGGGCGAGAGATCCCTCAGGTGGTCATTTGGGATAGATTGCGTGTCAACGAAGAGGTCCACCATCTTCTTATCAGACTGCCAAAGACTGATAGCACACCACTACATTATCTTACAGGATCTTCGGGCGGAAGAGGATCAAGAACGTTGAAGGCAGCAAATCTTGCAGCGGTACGAAGAACGAACCAAATGGGAAGAGGAGGAACGAGACACTAGCCAAAGACGTACCCCTGGTAACCAACAATGATCGCGTGAAAGACCTGTAATGCCCGTACGACCGAACAAGGACAAGAATTGAATACCATTCGGGCACGAAGCAGAGGAGGAAAGAATTCGACGATCATTGAGAGTACAGGAGCAAGAAAACAGGCAGCAAAGATTAAGTAGAGCACATCAAAGTTTTGTGGAAGGTAGTGATGAGGAACCCTTCATCACCCCGTACGTAGAAAAATATAAAAATCGAGAAAATGAAGATGAATTGAACGAAGAACTTGAGAATAGCATCCAACGCATTTGGGAGTTGTCCATATCGGACGACGACGAAGGGCTGAGGACAGGGAGATTTGAGCACAAGACCCCTTGGCAGAGGGAGCACCAGAGTGGGACCCAGGAAACTCAAGGTGTAGAGGACGCTGACGAAGGACGGGAAAGTGACTTGTATGTGGCCGAGAGTGCAAGTGACGCACCGGAACGTAATGGGGAAACCGGTCCAGTCAGGTCCAATAGACAAAGAGGACAATGGGGAAGGATGGTGACTCCAAAACGACAAAAGTTGCCGAAGTTTACGGGGAATGGATCAGAGGATCCAGTTCGACATTGCAAAACATGTGAGACAATCTGGAAAGCAAGTGGAGAAGATGACCCGGATCATTGGTTGAAAGCCTTTGCGGCGAAACTCAGAGATAGTGCCATCGATTGGTACTCAGAGTTAGACCAAGCACAAAAAGCTACATGGAGATTACTCAAGAAGGCCTTTCAGGACAAATTCAAACTCCTGAGGGATGACAGTGAGATTGTAGCAGAAACCTATAGTACGAAGCAGGGAAAACATGAGAATGTGCGCACATACAATCGGCGACTCAAAGACTTGTTGGGAAAATTGGAGGTTCAACCGGCCAATGGGCTAAAGAAGCGATGGTTCATTGAAGGCTTGCTTCCGTCGTTGAGGAAGAAGATGAAAGTCGTGCCTTCGTCATCGTATGCTGAAGCATACAATTGGGCGATGGATATAGAAAGCGAAAACAAAACATCCTCCCGAGGGAAAAAGAAGACAAATGACGAGAGTACGGACGACAGCGACGGTGAATCCAAGACTGTACAAGCACTCAGGAAAGATATGATGCGAATGATGAAAGAATTGAAGGCCGACAAAGAGAGTACGAGGGAAGCACGAGAACTATGGTGTACAGACTGTAATGGGGAAGGTCACACGAAGGCAAATTGTCTGAAGAAGTTATTCTGCGATATCTGCCAAGTGATGGGACATTTCGTCAAGGAATGCTCATACAATTTAAAAGCCAAAAGTGCACAAGTACTCTTCGCTCAAGGAGAATCGTTGACACCGCCGAACACACCACCGAGGCCCTAGTACAATAGCAATGCATTCCCTGGAGGTTACCGAAGCAACAAGAGTCCGAGGAACAAAATACAGTACGACGGTAAAGGACGACCCATGATCTAATGCCGAAAGTGCAACGAATGGGGTCACTTCGCCAAGGACTGCCAGAACGGCCAAGGTTCGGGAGGAAGATTGTGTAAGTGGTGTGGACCAGGCGACCATGAAGATAGTGAATGCCCCAAGCAAAAGGGTATCCATATGCTGGAAGTAGAAGAACAAGAGGTACTGGTGATTACCAGAGCGCAAGCAAAGAAGGCAACCTACCCAGATCCACGTACGGATAAACAAAGGATGAAGGAAGCAAAAGCCGAAGTGGAACTGGCTATGGCGAAGAACAAAATATCTATGGAGAAGCCAGAGACCTCTCGACAGTTGGAGGCGGAAACCAACATCGTATGACAGGTACTGCAAACCACCATACCGATCAAAGTAACTGACCTTCTCCAGACGTTGACGCAATTGGGACTGGTAATGACAAACGTCCTTGGGGATGTCAAGCAATCGCGAGTGGAGGATCGAAGGCAAGAATTAGTACCAGGTTCACCACCGTACGGTGAACAAACCATTGATCCCGTACTACTCACGGCGAACATCGGGAAGATGCCGGCGGTTGTGCAGATGGAGATCGGAGGGAATATCTTGACAAATACTATCGTCGACGGAGGATCAGGAGTCAACGTATTGCCCAAAGACACATGGAAGAGCCTGGGGAAGCCTACACTCTGGCCACCGACATTCCAACTCGTTGGTGCTGATCAACATGGTATCAAGCCGTTGGGGACGCTGATGGCGTAGAAGGTGATGATCGAGACACAACAGTTTTTGCTAAATTTTGTCATCATCCCATTACAGAGGAAAGTGTATGATGCACTACTTGGGAGAGGATGGTTGATAGCTGCCAAGGCAAATCATAATTGGAAGAGAAATACACTCTCAATTGAGAACAATGGGCAGAAGTACATCATCGACTTGAAGAACCAGGCCGTGAGCGAAGAATTGGCTTCCTCCGGATCAGAATTGGACAGAGGGGAATCAGATGTTGACGAAGGAAGGAAGACGATGGAACCGAACGCCGAGGGCGTACTGGAACTTGAGAGTTATTCGGAGGATGAGACAAGCTCACTGAATGGCTTATTTCATTGGTAGATGGAAGACTATGAAGTGTTCCACCGAGAGTGTAACATGCTACAGATCGGGGAAATCAAGGAAGAAGACAAACAAGGAATGTCCAGCCAGACACTTCTGGCCGAGTATGGAGAGTACAAAGAAAGAATATCAAAACCGAACGATACACCAACCCACAAATCCGAACAGGTACGAGATAGAAAAATTGTGTTGGAGCCAAAAAACGGGAGAAATAAAGTAGAGGAATTAGAAAAGGTTAAAAATGCAGAGAGAAGAAAAGAGACGGAGGAGAGGGAGAAACTGGTACGCCAGAAGGAGAAGACAAGTCCGTATGGAGCTCGTACAAAAAACAAGAGCCATAGGTCCGTACGCCACAGTGAGGAGAAAACCGTACGCTAAAAATAGGAAGCCGTACGCCAGGAGTCCGTACGTCCAATACACAAGGAGTCCGTAAGGCCAATACAAAAATCCGTACGGCTAATACAAAAATCTGTACGGCCAATACAAAAACCTGTACGCTGGGAGCAATTATCCGTACGGTTGAGAGAGAAGGAATCCGTACGTTGGAGGAAGGAAACCGTACAACAAAACAGGTATCTCGTACCAAGCTGTGACCAAGTAGTCGTACGAGAAAATAGACATTCCGTACGCTTTGGACAAAATGCCGTGCGCCTAGACAGGCAGCCCATACGAGTGATTGTGGAAAGATCCGTATGGCTCAATCAAGAGGAGTTCATACGGGTGAAGGTGAAGAGGGCCGTACGCTTGAGCCAGGAGAAGTCCGTACGAGGTGGAGAGGAGACCGTATGGCAAAACCAAAAGAAGCCCGTACATTGTGGGAAGGGGGTTGTACGACAAAACAAGCAGTCCGTACGCTATGAGCAAAAATTCATATGGAGAAGGAAAGAGGGAGCCGTGCGCCAGGAGACAAAGCATGTACGACAGCTAGGAGAGAACTCAAAATGAAAGTCCGTACGAGCTAATTCATTCGCCGTACATTGGAAGGAGAGGGATGTCGTACAAAGGATTGAGGACGCTGTATGGGTGGCACAGAGAAAGAGTGTCGTACGACTAGGAGGTTGCACCATACGTTGGAAGTTGAAGGCGGCCGTATGAAAAAAGCAGGAGGAACCTGTACGTTGTGGGAAGGAGACCGTATGACAGAACAAGGAGTTTGTACGCCGTGCAACTAGGAAGTCCGTACGACTGAAACAAAGGAAGTCTGTGCAAGTGAATGTGAAGAAGGCCGTACGGCTGAAACAAAAGAAATCCGTACGAGTGAAGGTAAAGGTCGTACGGCTGAAACAAAAGAAATCTGTACAAGTGAAGATGAAGGGCGTACGAGAGAACCTCACAGAGAGTACGACAGAGAACATCACCCGTCAATTAAATAGTGCAAAATCTCTAATTTTTGGTTGTATCAGCATTGGCTGGTGTCTCTTGGAAATTCATGAAAATGAGGCGTTGAATGGAGTTCTGTGTGGTTTCAGAAGTGTTAAATTGGTGGAGCACACCGGGGGCGCTGCCCCTAGACCCCCGCAAGGGGCGCTGCCCCCAAACCCTCGTGAGGGGCGTTGCCCCTTGACCCCGCTGGGGGCGCTGCCCCCAGACCCCCATCATATTTATTGGAATTGCCAATTGCAGTGCCACCAACCATCATAGTATAGGAGCAGTTGGCTGCTGAGCAAACAAGAGTTGCAGCTCTCAAGGAGAAGTTGGCGGAGAGAGATGGAGTATTGGGTGACAATCAGTTGGCAAAGAAAGATCAATTGGCATTCTTGGTTTTTAGTCGTCTGGAAGACGACTACTTCTTGGGGGGGATGATGTAATCGGCCGTGAGTCGATGTAGTCGGCCGAGAGTGTACTTGGTCGGTTGTGAGCCATAAGTAAATAAGACATTAGTTAATATTAATAATCCATGTACTTATGTTATGTATGGGTCATGTTTGTTAGTTGTCTCGGGAACAGTTCTTGATGAAGTAATTAGTTATAATGAAGGGACGCAACGGTTGGTACCTTAACCACCGCCAGCGTACTATATGTACTTGAGTCATGTAGTCGGGAAGGGGGAGGAATCTACTATGCTATGCTATGTTCTATCTAGAGACATTATGATGTAATTACCGAATACTGAATAAAGAAATATATCTATGTTCTGTGCGATTGCCATGTGATTATTATATGCTGTTAATGTTATTTTATATCTCCGTTTACTGCGTACGTCATTGTACCCGTAGCGAGTAAACAATGGCCTGTCATACATGTAGTTATTAGAGCATTTTGACAGTTGCAATGCCAGCATAGTTGTATGCCTACTTAGATAAGAAACCAACCAGTTTCTTGTCACTGTTTAATAAGTGAGTTTTGGTTTTGGAAAATATATAAATATATCCATGAATATTTTGGTCTTTAATATTTTGATCTACACTTGAACACCTGTGTTTGGATTCTTACGTTTCAAGTGATCTTGAGTTCAGAAAATATAGTTTATTTAAAACACACAAGAATCACTATTATATCTGTATGTTCCTTGTGTGCATTTGAATGGTGGATCATTTTACAAGTTTTGAATGTTTTATACGTTTGTCTAATGAGTAGTGTAGTAATTCAAACTGCAAAGGTGAGCATTATGGATGATTACTTCTGATAATCAAATTACAAATATCCAAAATATTCACTAATTTATAGTCTAACATAGAGCCTTTTGTTGAGTTTCTTGGCAATATATGTCAACCACTGTAGTTGGTGTTGTTGAGTATGACATGCCATAAGGTGAAATAGTCACAAGTTCATTAGCAAATATTTATCCCAGTTAACAAAGCAATGAAACTAATCTTACTTTGACTGCAGTGACAATAAACTGCAAATCAGTTGGTGTTATTGGAATAAATTTCTTAAAAACATGTTAACGTGGAAACATGAGCATTGTGAATGATTGGTTTTGATAATGGAATGAGAAATATTCAAAATGGTATTTGCTGAAATTATAGTCTAATACAGAGCCTTTGGTTGAGTTGCTTTGTGTTGGCATTTCTGCAATATCTTCCAACCTGAAGGATAATGAACATTAGTTGATGAATTAGTTATTTGTTTATAGGTAGTTGTAGATTTCAGTATCAAATCTATATATACAACAATGTATCCTCAAAATGTGATAGAAAATGAAAGCAATAGAATAATTTTATTTTTATGTCTTCTATTGTACATTATGTAGTTTTTTCAGTTTCACCACAGTTACGTATATTCCTTCATTTCATATCAGAGCAATATAGTTTCTTGTGCTTGGATGTTTGTTTGTAGAAGCCGTGCAAGGAGAAAATGCTAAAGATTGGCATGTGGATTGGCATGAAGACCTATTGCATAGCAATATACCTTTAGCACTAGAAGCTACCCGTGCATTAAAATCTACAGATGAACTAAGGGGTCTGAATCTGCAAAATATTTGATGAAGTATGCTGGACATGAGAATTATGAAGACATAAGGAATGGTGCCCAAAATCCTATTGCCTGTCTATGTCAAAAATATTCATGGAGTATGCAGAAACTAGCGTGAAGACTGGAGGGATGGAGTGGATGTTGTTGGAAGAAGATGGTGAAAAATCTAATCACTAAAACCTTGCTGGGTATGATAATATATGCATAGCATAAGGAGTTTGTGCAATAAGAGAAAAATAGTGATAAAAAAAGGATGTAACATGCAAAAAGGAAATTTTGAAAATATAAAAAGAGCTGAATAATTGTAAATGAGATGGTCTGGGGCTGCAAAACTTCATGCTGACCATTAAACTTGTTTACTGGTTGATGGAATTGGTAATATGCATTCAATTTGTATGTTGGAGATGACAAATTCATACAACAGCAGGCAATAAGACTGAAGAATGATGATAAAGTCTGGAAAAGGTGTATGGAGGTGCAATTTGGTGAAACATGTAGTTCACATTTGGGCAACAAAAGATTGACCACGTAACATGAGAAGAGCGAAGCATTTATTACTCGACACTTTGGCCTGCAACTAGACATCACATTAACAGCAATTGAGTGTTGTATCCTTTTGGATGCTTTTATAATTAACATGACATTGTTTGCAAATCCAAACTTTTGCAACACTTTCATTGTTGGAGACGTGAGGGTGCTGCTACTTCTGCCTGCCAAATGTTTGAAGTTTTAATATTTTCCTTAACACATTAAGTTTCGGTAAAACATTTCCATTTTATTTCTGTTTGTTAAAAGGCTGCTGTGTTTGGCAGAAATTTTGTTCATCGTATGGAAGAATTCAGAGGAGTGCATATATTAAAAAAGAGCATAATACAGTTTAGTATGTACAATCAGTTTATTGAAAGATGGAGCCATTGGTCATTAAGGAGTCTCAGATAAGTATATTTTTTAAAGGTTTGGATGAGATTATTAATTTTGTGATGATAGAGGGTTGATAGAAGTAAGAAATCTGTTGATGAAACTTTGTAAAAGGAGATAATTGTTTGGTTTGATTTATGAGGAATTAAAATATGTGTGGCCCTATTGATATTGAGAGAAACGTTTGCATTGAATTAGAGTGAACAAATAAATACAGATCGAATGATAAAAAGAATGATAATAGGAGGAAAACTAGAGAATTTATTAATTCTTTTGTTATTTGCAGATTATGTGATAAGGATAATCAGTGTTATAAGGCGATTGAATGTACTCAAGGTCTAAAGCTAACTTGATTAACACGTGAAACAACCATAATTATTGGCATAAAAAAGCAAAGGTATGGAATTGGATCACTATAGTGAAGTGGACTACATCCAAGTGTATAAGAAAGGCGAGTTTGGATCATTTATTTAAATGGGAAAAATTAGTAAAAATGTAAGGAAAGAAAAAGATGTTTTGGAGGAGGGGTGGTGGGCTTAGCTCGATTGACTAAAGCATCCTGTTGCAGGCAAGAGGTCACGAGGTCTAGTCTCCCCACCATCCCCTTGGTACCAGAGGATATCCGACCAATTCCTGTAGTCTAAAAAAATAAGAAATCTAATTCAAAATTGATAGCAGATTTTAAAGAATTAACAAAGAAAAAATATGAATATTTGTGTGTATACAATAATCTTAAAAAGAATTGGAGAATGTTAAAACAAAAAATAAAGAATTAGAAGATAGATTGAAGTTGTTTGAAAAAGTTAAAAATAAGAATGATGATTTGGAAGAAAAAATGAAGTTAGAAGAGGGAAATAGTTTACAAAGCATGTAAAGATAAATATGATAATGTGTATGAATCTACAAATGTCAAATATTGTTAACTGTTTTGAAAATAATGTTGGTTTGAAAATCATGAAGAGAATGAGATATAAAGGAAGAGGATTAGGAAAGTATGGGCAAGGAATCAAAAAGCCCATGAGCCAATTGTTAGGCCAAATAATGAAGGTGGCCAAATAATGAAGGTTTTGGCTATGTTATAGATAAAAAAATTAAAAGTGATGTTACATGTCTTACTAATTCAGTTCAAAGAATGTCGTATATGCAATGTTCTCATTGTAGTAGGGAAGGACATAGAATAGACATGTATTGGGATATTCATTCTTGTAGCATATGCGGTTTAACAAATTATTCTGAAAAAGTGTGTTGGCATAGAAAGTGGAAAATTGAATATATGACATAATGCATGGGAATGAATTGTGGATGGAGTCATGGACCAAATTGGGAAAAGATTACGGTATGTTCAAAAGATTGTACACGTATCTATATTCATATATCAAAGAAGATAGTAATCAGGCAAGATTTGAAGGTTTGAGAAGAGTGCCAGATATTGTCTTGTAAGACATCATGAAAATTGGAATTACATTCTTGTAGTAAAGTGTTGTAGCATGAGGAACTATGTTACTGAATCGTTGGAAAATTAAGCCGATTTCGGCTACGATACGTCTTGGAATCAAAATCACAATGGAATTGGTGTGGAATCCATTAGGGTTTGAAAATTTCATCTCTAAGTTTTTTTGAGTTTTTGAGTTTTTAAATACCTTAAAATTTACTCCTGAATTTAGAAAACATGACCCAGTGTAGAGAACAGTCGCTTTCTTTGTCGGCCCTTGCTTGGACGGGAATCGACACTGATGAAAGACTATATACTGAGCTAGAATGATTGAGGCTTCTATAGGCTTGCCCCCATCGCCATGGGATGCCGAAGAGGAGCAAGAGCCAAAGGTTCTTGAATAAGGAGTGGAAGGCTTTACACTCCTCCCACCCAATCGAAGAACCACAAATAGAGTGTCGCATAAACCGTTTTGAATATCCCTTTTGATTCGTGATTGTATTTGTAGCTACTGTTGCTCTGTCGGTCCATTTGTCTCCAAAAATGGATTCTCGTTCCGTCCGGATTGTGGAATCAGTAGCAATACGAGAATCAACATAGTCGCTTTCTCGATAGATAATATATAGTTTATAATGTTTTGTGTTTCAGTTATATTTATTCAGAGCCGACTAACTCCTAGACAAAAAACACCTATGTACATACAAAAATGCATGAAAACATACATAACAACATACATGGTAACATAAATAACATGAAGAGACAACGTAGTGCGGGGCCCACTAGATGGATGATAGAAGTGACAAAACCGACAACGCAAGGAAATGTCACAGGAAGCAAGGAGGTGTCCCATCGTTGAATTACATCAGCGTTTTTTTGCCTTGTGTGAGAAGCTATCCATTACGTGCTGGAAGGGCGGTGATGTGATTAAGACATGTGATTTAAATTGTAATGGGTACTGTTCTTGGAAGACACCTGGAAAACACGTCGTGCTTTGGGTTTTCTCAATTTGCAGGTTGAAATTGAAATGTTGGAGAGCAAGGGTGCATTGGAAGCAGGGGAGAGGACCAACCGACTTGAGGTGAGGGGTTTCTAACTGTATGCAATGGTGAAAGTTTTTATGTATTGTTTCATGCGTTTTTTGTATGTATATAGTTGTGTTGTTGTTGTGAGTTGCAGGTTTCTTAGTGTTTTGAGAATCTGGAATCGTAGAAAACATATGAATGTCTTCAAAAGTTTTTATTATTAAAACCATAGGAATGTAATGAAATGCAGACCGTTTTATTAAACACCCATTGTTTCCAATAACCTTTGACACTATGTATTCTGCTCTTTCATTCTGTAGGTTGAAAGTGAAAGGTTGGAGAGTGGAGTTGCAAGTGAAAGGTTGGAGAGCAAGGGGAGACTGAAAAAAGTGAGTTGAGGGGTTTCTAATCATTTGGGTTGTTAGTTGTAAATGCTGGACTCAAGGGAATATTGAGAGGGGGGAGGGGAGGTGAATCAATGTTCTGCATTTTTGAACTTTATTAATCTGATATTTAAACTGTTTCAACATTAAACCAAAAGAAAGATGCAAACACACGAAGTAATCATTCACAACATCATAACACAGATTTTTTATGTGGAAACCCTATTAGGGGAAAAACCATGGTGGAGGTCAATCCACAATTTGAGTACTCAAATATAAGTTTTACAAAATAGGAATGCACTTGCATTCAGGCTCACTACTCAAAATAGGAAGGCTCACTGCCTTACAAAATGTTTAGATTAAAACCATCTGAAGGATTGAACTGAAGTAATAGCATCTACTCATGCTTGGTTACAGTTCCGGTTTAGCTCATAGATCAGATTCTGGACCTTTTGTTTGATTCTGTACTTCGCTCTGCTCTGCTCTGCAATTCAATCCATACATAAGTAAATTCGCACCACTATCCTCCTGAATTTCGCACCACACTAACATACTTCGCATACCATACGCTACCTCTATTCAAATGATACAACCAATCTCTTACATATATCCGCAACCAAAGATTTGATCATCCATAAGTCGGCTTTAACAAAACATAGAATACTTTTTAACGGTCGACTAAATCCACAACTAATTCTTAATGCGCACCACCCATAGTTGGCCATAGCATAATAAGAACCTAAGTAAACATGTTCGAGCACAAAAACATTTAAGCAATTACTCCTTAAACATCCACAACAACTATATCTACTAAGTTGGCCTTCTAGCACTGATAACCAAAAAATCAATACACCGGATCTCCTAGATTGTACACCAGTGAAGCGCACCTAGATAATTCTTGGATAAGGTAGTACGAACATCAAAATATCTTTCTCCGAGATCCGCAACCAAAAACGATAATTTGGTGAAGTATACAAATCGACATATTTAACTTTAACCAGATACCCTGTTCTTCACTCTTACTTTCGGTACTGGCTAGCTTTTTACTCTGTCTGCCGGTATGGACCAATACTAAACTGTGGAACAGATCAATGACAACATTAAAAGCCATATGCCAACAATCTCCCCCTTTGGAATTGATGGCAACACTTAGTGAAAAATGACTAAGTGTCAAAACGAATATGAGTATGTTGCCAAACTTCAAAACTTCAAAACATAGCTCCCCTTGAAATTGATGAGACATTTTTCACTGCTCTCTCTCCCCCTTTGATATCAATGACAACTACATATTGAATCTCCCCCTTTGAAATATAACCAAAACTTCAAAATTGATTCAAAACGAACAATCTGTTGCTTGAGTCAGAAGATTATCTTGTGATTTTCTTTCATCTATGGGAGGAATTTCTTCCAAGCTTCTATTGCAATCCCAATGATTATGATCATGTTGTTATTCTTAGATGTCTTGTTGACAATGTTGATGAGGGATTCTGGAATTGAGATCGCATTTTCTAAATTTTTTCCTTTCCTCAGTATCTCAATCATCTGTTCCAATCTGCATTCAATTAAGTCCTTTACTTTCCAAAAAGTGTCTATAAGCTTGTTATTTGTGAATTGAACTTTTGCATGCTTAGACTGTAACTCTTGAATCCTTGTCTTGATTGTACCGTCCTGATCCCAAGACATCAAAACTTTGTCTAGTCCCATTTAACTCTCTTTCAATTGGTTCCAATTTTTCTTTGTATTTTCCAACTGCATGAGGCCAATAGATGCATTAGTTATAGATGCTATTTGCTGCACTTATGCATTGCCTCAGTTCATTGATTTTCCTTTTCAACTTGGTAAGAGATATTCTGTATGCTTCTTCAGATGTAAGATCACTTCTTCTTTGTTTTGAGACTTAGAGTCTATGGTTTCCTTGATACATTCAATCATTTCTTCTGGAAAAATGTTCTGCAAACTCTCCAACTTGATCTAACTGTGCACAACATGAGCACTTAGTACACTCGAAATCATATCCTGATCATATGAGGGTCCGATAGACCATAACTTAGCAATTTTCTACATTCCACTTTCCTCACGAACAAGCTACAGTAGTTTTTCTTTGTTAAGTCATCTTCTTCTTCACTTGCTTCTGTCATTTCCTTTTCTTGTTTTGGTTCGGTTGATTCCAGTTCTTTTCCCTGGGTGTGAGTTTACTTATTGGATTCTTCATCTGGTATATCCACAATCTCATGTTCTTTTCCTTTTCCTTCAATTTTTGGAGTCTTGCATGCCAGAGGAGTACATGCAACAGTTTCTTTTTATATTTTCTTCTTTCTCTCCATCTCACCGGAAGAGGAACCAACTTCAAGTGCCCTTACTGGAAGAGAGAAATACCAATTGAGCCAAACTTTCCTAGCAAACTCTTAAAGAAATTTCCGAATTCTTGATCACAGTTTGCCAAACTCTTAGAGTGTGTGTAGATTTGTTTGCATACTGGTTCATTTTCTTTTCACATCACATTGTTGTTCATCGGTAAGCATTTCGGAAAATACATTACTAGACATACAACCAGAATACCAAACCTAAAAGGGTAACCTGTCTCCTTTGTTAATTGCACGTTCTCCATCAGTTGATCCTTTAGCAGTCCGCACAAATCAAAGTCCCGACCTTCCATTATCATTATGTGAGAGATGTAAACTGCACCAGCCAAGGTTGCTCCTTCTCTGTTTCTAAAAAATATTTTGTAGGATACTCCGTGCGCAATGTACCTTGTTACTGAATCTTTGATTGTTGAAATTATCAATGCCCTTTGATCTCCAATAACTTCAGTTAGGGTTTCGACTTCTTTATTCCAAATAGACTTCTTTCTCAGTATATCCCCAATTTTGCATAATCCAGTTAAATTTCCAATTACTTCTTTCGAAATGAGGTAGGGTTTGTCTAGAATTAGAGTATCATCATTCAATCTGCTCAAAATAAACTTAATGATTTCTGCGTTCTCGAAATAGGGAAACTCATTCCAAATGTCCAAATTCTTGTGTTTAGCTTCTTTCAGCCACTTCAATTCATCAGGTGACAACAACTTCCTTACGGCTGTAATATTTTCACTGTTATACTCATCTAGATTGATTGTTCCTTTGATTTGTTCCATTTTGCCTTCCGAACTCATGTTTCGTTTCTATCAAGTGCACACCAAATTAAATGAAAGATTTCTGAAGTACCTGATGAATTAGGGTTTTGTAGACAAAATGCCTTCACGTCTTCAAAATTCTGTTGCAGAGCGCTCTCCTTCTTTTCTTTGATGCAAAGTGACAAATGAGGCTTACAACTTGCCTTATATAGCTTGCACACTTGTAATAAATGCCTTTGCCCTAGGTGTTCCAGATACCCTGTTTTATTAGACAACATGAGAAAAATTCTTTTGCGCATCTTCAATTGCTTGAATTTCCTTGTGAGTGTTTTCTAGAGCATCTTTAGATCATTAATACAACTTTTGACAATATTTTCGTGATTTGGTACCCGCTTACGGACAGGGGAAAAATGATCTTTTAAAAAAACTCCCCTAGGCCAATGGCCTGAAATCAATTTCCAAAGGAATTACACGAAGCAGGTTCCGGTGCAGAACCATTTCCAGCATCAGACTCATTCTTCCTTACCCATGTCTTCTTTATTTGATCTCTTATTTCGTCCCCAGTCACTTTCCCTTTTCCTTTATCATCTTTCTTTGAGTTTCTGCCTTCGTATATCGAACCTCTTCTACCCACATTTTTGTTTCTGCAGAATCTTGCAATGTGACCGTATCTGTTGCAATTGTAGCACACAATATTTCCTTGTCCAGACCAATCATTCCATTGATTACTTCTTGATCTGCATTGATTACCAATATGCCCAAATCTTCCACAAGTGTAGCATTCAACATTCCTTCTACTAACAGAGTTGTTTGACATAGTTCTACATTCAATTGACTTATGACCAAATTTATTGCAATTGAAACATTGACCAAAGAATGACGAATCACTTGATTTCATTTTACTTCTACATTGAGTAGCCATATGACCAAATTTATTGCAAGCAAAACAATATCCATTAAATTTTTGAGCATTAGGTTGTCTTATCGGATATCTTCCACCTTTGTTCATTTGATTTCCTTCCCTGAAATTTCTTTGTCCAGATTCGAAACTTCCTCCTTTTTCATATCCAAGACCTCGCTTGTCATTTCCACTCTTTTGACTTTGAGTCAGCTCATCAAGCTTAATTGAGCTAATCTTAAACTTCTCCTTGTATTCATTTGCAGTAGTAAGTTCATCCCTGAGAATAACAATCTATTTTTCAAGTTCTTCTTCATTGTTTTTGGATTGTTGCAATTCATTTGCTAACTAAATGAATTCTCCATTTATTCTTCTGCATTCATCAAATCTTTCTTTTAAGGACTGGGCAAGATTTTCCTCATTCTTCTTTCTTTCTTCAATTTCTTTAGTCAACTTCATCACCATAGATTCCATTTCATGCTTTAGGGTAGAATTGTCTCTCGCAAGATTTTCACATTCTTGAGTTATTTCCTTCAAGGTTTGATTTAGGTGAGCATCATCCATGTTTTCGCTCTCTTTTTGCTTAATCTGATCACAAAGATCCTTCCTCTTTTCCTTGAATTTTACAATCTGATCCTTTAATGACTGAATTAATTTCTCAGCAAGATTTGCTTTCAATTCTTGGACTTCTTCTTTAGACTGATCAAGATCATCATGTGCCACCAAAAGCTACTGCTGAAGATTATTAGAGTCCATTACATTCCAATATCCACCTCAAGTTGTCAAACTTCTTCTGAGGAACTAGACTCTGATACCAATTATTGGACTCAAGGGAACACTGAGAGGGGGGGTGAATCAGTGTTCTGCAATTCTGAACTTTATTAATCTGATATTTAAGCCATTTTAACATTCAATCAAAAGAAAGATGCAAACACACGAAGTAATCATTCACAACACCATAAAACAAGGATTTTTTACATGGAAACCCTGTTAGGGGAAAAACCACGGTGGAGGTCAATCCATAATTTGAGTACTAAAATATAAGTCTTACAAAATGGGAATGCACTTGCATTCAGGCTCACTGCTCAAAATAGGAAGGCTCACTGCCTTACAAAATGTTCAGATTAAAACCATTTGAAGGATTGAACTGAAGTAATAACATCTACTCATGCCTGGTTATAGTTCTGGCTCAACTCATAGATTAGATTTTGGACCTTCTGTCTGATTTTGTACTTCACTCTGCTCTGCTCTGCAATTCACATCACAAATCCATACATAAGTAAATTCGCACCACTATCCTCCTAAATTTCGCACCACACACTAACATACTTCACATACCATACACTACCTCTATTCAAATGATACAACCGATCTCTTATATATATCCGCAACCAAAGATTTGATCATCCATATGTCAGCTTTAACAAAACATAGAATACTTTTCAATGGTCGGCTAAATCCACAACTAATTCTTAATGTGCACCACCCATAGTCAGCCATAGCATAATAAGAACCTAAGTAAACACGTTCGAGCACAAAAACATTTAAGTAATTACTCCTTAAACATCCACAACGACTATATCTACCAAGTCGGCTTTCTAGCACTGATAACCAGAAAATCAATACATCGGATCTCCTAGATCATACACCAGTGAATGCACACCCAAATAATTCTTGGATAAGGTAGTACGAACATCAAAATACCTTTCTCTGAGATCCACAACCAAAAATGATAATCCAGTGAAGTATACAGATCAACATATTTAACTTTAACCAGATACCCTGTTTTTCACTCTTCCGGTATTGGCTAGCTTTTTACTCTGTCTGCCGGTATGGACCAATACTAAACTGTGGACCAGATCAATGACTTAGGTTGCCATCAATGACAAGACTAAAAGCCATATGCCAACAGTAAAGGGGTTTAAAATTTTATGAGGGTTTTTGTTTGTAAATTTTTTTCAAACTTTAAGTGGTTTATGGGTTTTGTAAAACCCAGTGTTTTGCATCTTAGAATTTTAGAAAAGAAAATGAATGTCTTTACAAGTTTTTGTTATTTAGACCTTAGGAATGTAATGAAAGGCACTGTTTTATAAACACCCATTGTTTTCCAAGAAGCATTAACACTGTGTTTCACCACTTTGAACAAGTTTACTCATTATCGGTGATAATGCCAAGAAAATGGTGTTCTTGCTATTTGTAATGCACACGTACATATACAAGCTTGAAAACCATGAGGGTTTGGGTATGTTGTGATGTGGGTTGTAGTTTTATAAACACCCAGTGTTTTCCATTTCATTGCACTGCACATCTTTCAAACCGAAAGCATTACTTCACATTGCATAACTAATAAGTAGATGCTCATAGATAGATGACAAAATTTAAATTACAATATAGTTTTTTACATAGTCAACCTAAAAGCAATTATGTAGTTAGTTCAGATTGCATAGGTAATAACTATACCCACAACTATAGGGAACTCCACCTACACAACCAAGTACTATTCTAAAATATATTAATTTCTTCATTCTAGAGTGATAATTGCAGCTGCCAATTGTATTTTTTTGTCATGGTATTTCATGAGAGAACATTTGTTCGAGGTATTTTTTGAAACAATTCACTACTTTATCTATGAAAGCATAATAGTAAGCAACAACAGAGACAAGGCAGTGAACTGTTTGGAAAAATGGTTGAAAGAAATGTGGTCTCATGGTCAATGGAATGCCATGCCAAGCCATAAACAAGGAAATTAAATGTTTCTATGTGTGATTGGTTATCGATGACTTGCCACTATGTTTTGGAAGACATTCTCATCTCACACTGTTTTTATAAAGTAATTACAGATAGTTAAGAGTGATAATTGCAGATATATAATGATAATTAGAGTGATATTTGCAGATGGAGACCCCCTAACCAAATTTTGTTAGAAAATGGGAAACACCTTATATAACAAGCAATGCAGTTTGGCTCATAGATATATATTGTCATCTTCAGTAGAGGTATCAACAATATATTGTGAAACTATACCCACAACCATAGGGAACTCCACCTATGCAACCAAATACTATTATCAAAGATATTAATTCATTCATACTAGAGTGATAATTGCAGCTGCAAATTGCATTTGTTTGTCATGGAATTCCAAGAGACCACATTTGTTTGAGGCATTTTTTCAAATAGTTCATTGCCTTGTCTATGAAAGCATATTAGTAAGCATAATAGTAAGCAACAACAGAGACAAGGTAGCAAATAGTTTGAAAATTGCCTCAAAGAAATGTGGTTTCATGGTGATTGGAATGTCGTGACAAGCCATAGACAAGGAAATGAACTATTTGGAAGTATGATTGCTTATCTATGGCTTGCCATTGTGTTTTGGTAGACATATACTCACCTCACACTATGTTTTCCAACTTGCAATTATAGAATGCATGTATATGGTTGTTGGAAAACATTGTGTGTGATGGAGTTTTTTAAGGTCTAGATAAATTTTTGACTTAGTCCCATGCATGGAATGACCTTTTGCTTTTGAGTTTTAACTGTTTGGTTGCCTAGGGTTTTAGGTTTAAATTTGCTCCATGCCTTAAAACCTTGTCTTATATTCGTGCGTTGACTAGTTATATCAGGTTGCCGGTTATTTTAATAACCACTTGAGCCATTGCGTCCATCGCTATTATCGACTCCTTTTCCTAGGCTTGTTGGTTACTTTTATTATCAATCTATTTTCCTATGGTCGAGCCTAGTATATTCAACTCGTGTCTTGATTGTTTTAATAAAGGGGAGATCGACCATCGACCTAGTTAGGTCCCCCTTTTAGTGACTATTTTTTATTGCATGTGCAAAAAGGGGGCATCTATTGATTTCAAAGGTTAAATCCTGACCGTGCGTGCACACTGCACAAGATTAAGATAACTCATTTTGGAGAGCTGTGTGGATTGCGCGCTTGTGACATGTGTCCCTCGTACAATGTGGGGCCCGAATCCCATTGCAAGCACCTGATGTACCTAAGCCGAGGAATCAACGATGGAGATGCAACAATGTGATTAAATCTAAGCCGTTGAGCGCACATCGTGCAAGCCTTAAAATCATATTTTAAATTCTGTTGCATGGTGTGCACAATTGTGACGCGAGTATTGTCCTGCTGACAGAAAAGGATCGTGGGGCCCTCCAACAAATGACTTGGCATCCGACTGGTGAACTCTTCATCGGTCGATGGGATGGTGAATGATGGTGACATGTTTTCAAATATTTTTTGGCTCGATATGGATTGTTTGATGTGCCACATCAAGATTTGATCTACAAACATGATTTAAAATTAGATTTGCAAATGTTGGAGCCATTGTCTTTTGCGCGAGAAAATAGTACTTGCAATAAATATACCCAAAGCCATCTAAAGAGGACATAATTGCATATAAAGCTAGTTTTTCCACACACTTGAAGATTACAAGCAATCCATAGATACCCTGGAGAATAAAAAACATCTTGCAGAGTTCGTTGTGACCAGAATTGGAATTTCCTATCAGGAAGAAAGCCGTAATTAAAGCGAACACTTTCCCTGTGTTGTTTTTCTTAATAAAGCTGAATTAGGGCATAAATCTATTGTTATAAGCTATCTATTTGTTTTAATTGCTTTATAATTAGGGTTCATGCTTGCATTAGTAGGTGGTAGGCCTAGTCAAATTTCATAGAATTGCATCCCATTGCATGGTGCCTTAATATTTGAACAAGATACTAGGTTTTTCATGTCTTTTTGATAGGACCTCGATTGTTTGGTTTTTATTTTTCCCCCATGGCACCCAAAACCCAAGCATCTGGCTCAGGAACCCCAAGTAGGTATCTCTCCCAGGATGTAATGGACCAATTGAAACCCTCCACGAGCAAGAGGGCGGAGGGAGTTGTTTTGTTTCATGGTTATCATATTCAGGAAGGGTTGAAGGAAAAATTGTGGTATTAGGGATACCAATTCATCGATTTCTGGTTGCCAAATTTTTCAGAATTGGTTTGGGAATACGAATCTGGGTGTCCCTGTTTGTAACTCTTGGAGATTAGACTTGGGAAAGTTGGTGGTGCCAAATGTATACATGGATATTGATCTATTAAAGGATATTGCCTCAAGGTATGACCTTGTTTCAAGAATAGTTAGGTCCACTATAGGGAAAGAACTGGTCAAAATAACCAGAGAGGAGATTGCAAATTTTTTCAACCTACATGAGTGGGATGCAAGCATGATCCCAATTGACCTCAAAAAATTTAGGGAAGAGTATAAGAATACAAAGGTTCTTTTTAGAACAACAATGATACCTTGTCATACCGCTTCCACTGGAAAGGGAAAAAATAGAAGAAAAATCAAGACTGGCGAAGATGAAAATGAGGCTTTTCCCATGAGGTATTTTGCTAATTACTTCAAAAGGATGGTTTTTTCCCTCTGTCAAATCCTTGGCATGGGTGAACCATCCACCATGCCCACATACCTCATGTATATGGCTGCACATCTCCAGTATTCTGCTTACAATGTGGTTTATGACTATACCACCTATTGTCAGAAAGAATGCACCAAGGGCTAAGTACACTTAAGGAGGGCAAGGAGCCAATGAGCTTTCAGTTGTATTCCTTGTCGATACATATGTTCCTTTTCAAGGGACAAATTTTTTTTGGCCAAGATATGTAATTGAAGAAAAGGGAGGGTGACATTGATTTTCCTGTCCAATGCTGGACACAGATTCTAGACAAAGATGGTTCAAAGTTTGACTATGTGGTATTCAACAATGTCTTTGCCTCAAAGATGACAAGCTTTTAGTTTTTAACCCTCCTAGGATTCCAAAGGAAATCCATGATTTCTTGAGGCCTATGGAGAGGAGGCCTGATTTGAAACTAAGTCATAACTGGGGTGACATAATTGCTTACCCTCAAACTATTGTTTTCAGAGTATATGGTACTCATGTGACTCCTTATGTTCTTCCAAGGGACATGCCTTTGAGAATAGGTTTTATTAAAATCATGAGATAGTTGGGCGCCTCATAGACATCACATCTACTAGACTCTCGAAAGAAAGGGTAATTCTTCCCTGAATGGACAGTATTTTCTGATTCTGTAATGGTTAAGGGTGCTTGGAAATATTTTAGCAAGTTTCTAGCACCTTATCAGTTAAAAACAATACACCCAAGGAATTATGATCCAGAAGGATTTATTGCTGGTTTGAAAACAACAAGTAGGGGTGGTCAGTACATACACAATTTCTATTTTCCTAAGGATGTCATCAAAAATGTCATGGATTTCTCTGAACAGGAGGAGAGAAAAGAAAAATATTTGTCTTTCAATAAGATGATGGAGCAAGCTACCAAGAGAGATCCTAACTATGATCTCATGCCAAATGTCACAAATGAATTCAATAGGGTTATGTATGCCATCCAAAAATTTGAAGACATAATTGGTTTCTTAAGGGCTGAGCATGTATTAACAAACAAAGGGAAGTCAATGGTTGTAGAACATAACCCAACAGTGGTGCTTGAGGAGAGACATTCATATCAGCTTGAACCAAAATTAAGAATCTATTCTAGGAGGAAGGAAAAGAAGACGAAACCGCAGACAAAGCCCGACCTTGCTATATCAGAGGAGCCAAGGGCGGTTTCCCCTTGTAGCCCAATGCCATCACCTCCTAGGATGCCTTCTCCAATTATTGTTGATATTGATTCACCTCCCAGGGAACCCCTTCCATCAGAACACCCCCCAACCAAGAAACAAAAGGTTGAGGTATGCAAAGTTGTTGACTACTTTGATTCTAATGAAGACGATATTTTGGTGACTCCTAAGGATATGCAACAAGGTATGCCTTCTCCCCTAAGAGAAGCAGCCTCAAGTTCTTGAGTAGGTGACCTCAAGCTGAGCAAAACAGATTTGAGTGGCCTAAACAATGATGATGATCTGAGACTAGAAGCTTGCAAGGAATTTATGGAGGATGATTCTTTCATCGAAACTAGGGCTTTTAAGAATTTTGTGTGGAGAGCAAGCGTCCAAGAGTACACTAAGAGGGTGGACAAAGAAATAATTCTACACCCCGATCTCCCAGAGGAGGCTGTACAAGCCAATCTGAGAAGTGACATGAAAAAGAAATTTTAGAATATCAAGTTGGATGAAGCTCGAGCATAGTTTAAAGGAGTGGTGTTTTGTTACCACCTGAGTGGGACATAGATGATGCTATTGTTCTAGATATAATAAGGAGGGTTGAAAGGCCTTTATTCTAGACTGAGGAAGAGGCTAGATTGGCACTTCAAGGCTCTGATTTTAGTGAAGAATGGGATTCTCTAGTTATCTGGTCATTATCCGTTGGATCTAAGAAGCTAGTAGTAGTAGAACCAACAAATTTCAAAGGACAATTGATTGTAAAGAGAGTTGTTGATACCCCTGCATTAGGGGCAGCTGATATGACTGTCAATATGGTTGGTTCACCAAGGCGACAGTGGAAAGCATCACCAAAGAGAGAGATACATATAGGGGTAAGTATAATGAATTTATCGAGTATAACCTGAGTCAGCAAAGGGCCGTTGACCTTGAAACATAAGTGGCATTATTGAGACAATAGGTTGAGACTCTTGAGTCTCAAGGGTCTACTAATCCAGGTCATGCAACACCCACATCGCCCATGAATCATTCCTCTCCTCCCCCTCCTGAGGAACCCTTATTAATAATGCCTTATAATATGGGCCAAGAACCGTTGGTAGATGAACAACCAGGTGTGTCAAGAGTGGCCCAATCAGTTGAACCTACCAGGGAGGAACTAATGCTCTAGATCAGTGAATATAAGGAATTGCTTCAACAGGCTCAAAATGCTGTGTATGAAACTAACTCTGAAATCGTTCACATAGTGTTGAAGCATATGAATAGGAGAATCCAAGCTACATTGAATAGTATTCATTCAAGTTATGCTTCAATGATTAAAGAAATTAAATTGTCTAAAAGGGATAGAGAATTAGCTACTCCATTGTTTGATAAATGGATCCCAAGGGTTGAAAATCTAAAGCTTATGGTAGTTGGGGCAAGGAAGGAGGAAGATATGTACCCAAATGTTATCCCAACCTATAGATTTATCTATGAGATTAGAGAGCAGAGTTTTCAAGGTTTTGTTGCTCCTATGGGTGCCAGAATAAAAGAATTGAAAGCCAAATTTGATGAGGCAGATATCTCATTGCTATCTAATATTCAGGATGCCCATGATGGGATTAAACCTTTGTAGGCATGTAGAGATCAAATCGAGACAACTATTGCTTCTCAAGCATCATATATTTGTAAAGGAATAGACATTGATATGTTGAAGAACTCTCTTGAGAAGCTGTCTTTCATCGTTGGTTTATTCCAAGATTTTGACAAAGAGGCTACTTCTGTAATTATAAAGTATGCCCCCTACAAGAAGAAGATGGATTAAATTATCGAGTTTGGTTGGCCTTCAGATGCAAAGTATGAATCATGGAAAAATTATTTTCATCAGTGATTTGGAGTTGAGGACATAATAGGAGAATGCATATACTTGGTCAAGTATAGTACAGGTCTGGCCTCAGAAATTACAATGTATAAAATTATGTTTTCTCCTGTGATCAAGGTATAATGAACGAATGCTGACTGATGCTGACATGGATTGATGCTAATGCTGATTGGGATGGTGACTCCTTTTCTCTCCTATGGATTGCTAATGAAGACAAAAGAGGTTGCAACAGTATGAGGGTTATCATCATTTTTCAAGATGCCTTTTGAAAGACGGTTATATTTGTTGCTGCGAATATTTTTGTCTCACATGTTTCCCCCATTTTGTAAATATAACTGTAATAGGAATATGTTCTAGTGGTCCAATTGAATGGGGACATGTGTACATATTGACCTGAATCTTGTTTTTCTCCCTTGTTCTTATAAAATGGAATTCACGGCCATATGTGAGGGTCTTTTGTTGAATGCTAGACAAGAGCGATGCAAATAGGAAAAATATAGTGATATCATGTTTTGCGTCGGGTCTTAGGTTCTGAGATAGGAAAGTTAACTTTGTCAACTATATGGTTCTCGGGCATGTCAGGAGCAAATATGAAAATATTTTAACTTCTTCATCTCTCCATTGCTACATTTTACGTGGATAATCAATGGGAATATGGTGAAGAATCACTTTGTTGGTTTTCATTGTTTCCTTGCTCTGGTTTAATGAACTAGTTAGAATGCTTTAATTAGAGTGCAGGTCTATGTAAGTTTTGAATGGATTATATAAGTAGTCGATGGATTTGAGTGCTAATATGTGAATCACAATGCTGTTTACTAAGATCATGAATGTCTGAGATTAAATTTTCCTTATAGTTCAGTTTACTTTGTGAAGACTCTGCACCCTAAGATAATACACTAATCTTATTATGTAGAATGCATTTCTTATTGTCTGGTTTTTGATTTGAGAACATTTTTCATAAATACATCCTAATCAATCCATTTGTATTCTGTTTTGTCGTGTTCTCGGCTTATAGTATTTGGTCCTTCAGAGGAATTGCCCATTTCTTGAAGGATTTCATTCTTAAGCCTTTGATGAGAATATATCTGCTTAGATAGACGACATATGAGGAAAATATGGTAAATAAGTTGTAAGAAGATACGTTGTGGGATCACCCTCCCAGGTTTTGCAGAGCCTAAAGTGTAGGAGATGAAGCATTAATACTTCATCTTGTTCGTTGGCCAACTGTCTCACAAATATTCAAGAATAGGGTGTGGCAAACTCATAGTTATTTAGCGGGATTTGGTTGGTTATTAAAAAATCACCAAAAAAATTACGACTCTGCTGGGGAGCTTATACATTGATTAAAACTTGTTCACTCGTATTCCTTGTCAAAATTCACCATGATATGTGGTGCTATCAGTTATAGAGTTGGTCTAGTTAAAGTCTTGTGAAAATTTTCCCAAGTCTTTGTTGGGGTTTTTCTTTTAAAATTTGTGTTGAAAAACCTTGTTGCTTTTACGTGTTGAAATGATTGTGTTAGAAAGTTCAACCCAAAGTACGTCGTATTTGTTAAAGTCTGTATGCATCAATAGAGACTCATGCAAATTGCATGAATCATAATAGAATTGATATAAACTTGTCCCAATCAATTTGGGTGGTGACTCTTACATCTCTGCACTAGTGCGTGCCAATATTTGAAGACATTATGGAATGAAAAGGGAGCACGAGGGAAGATCCAAGAAGGTGACGCAAGTACAAAAAAATCACAAAAAAATGCGAGGAACATGAAGCCAGATGAAGAACTCTGAACAAAAGTTACAACCCGAGCTTGCTAAGGATAAGCAACCACAATGGGTAAAGAAAACTTTTGAGTCAGGTAAGTCTATTGAATCCCCACCCGTTGAAGTGTCTCCTACTTTTAATAATGAAATAAAAAATAAAAAATCTCAAGGAGAGTCACGTGGGACTCCAATGTCTGGGGAGAATTAGGGAAGTTTCCATGTCGAACAAGTGTTCAATAATGAATTAGATATGTCACGAGAAGAAGCTAGGTGGGCATTCTGGAACACAAACAAGTAGTTCCCAGAACTGCCTACCCCTAGGGCTGGGTTTGTCTTCCATGTGGGGAATTTTAATCCCAAGGGAGAACTCCCTAGTACTGGTGTATTGTTTCCTCCAGAAGGAAACTAGGTTGACCAAGCCTTTCATACTCATGATCTAGATGAGCTTGCCTTTTTGGAAAAGGAGGAGGATATAGATAAGGATATGCAAGCCTTGGAGGATGAAGAAAATTAGCTTGCTGAGCAAGAAGAGAAGAATAGAATAAAAGCTTTGAGGGAGAAGGCTGATAGGGTCAGAGCCAAGCAGCTTGAAAGAGATGCAAGGAGACAAAAAATTGAGAAAATGAGAGAAGATGCTGCTAGGTGTAAGGTTGTTGAAGAGGATGACGCTAAGGCAACAATCCAAATCACCAAGGAGATTCCCAGAGCAACGATTCAAATGGGGATTTTCGTTGTTAATACATCTACTACGAGTGTTGCCATTGCCAAGACCCTTGATCCTCTATCCTCTACAAAGAAGACATCCTTTGTAGACCATGGGAAGAAGCCCATGGATCAAAGTAAGAAAAATACCTTTACTCCTAACACTAGCACAAATACCCACACTTCATCTGCTAAGAATCCTGCCACTAATCTAAGATTGACCTCGTTTCATCTTCTGCACCTCTGAATCTCGAGTTATTAAAACTGCAGCTAGAAAATGAGAATTTGCAGGAAGATCTTAAGAAAGCTGAGATGGAGGCTGCTAATGCAAAAATGGCAAGAAAGATTGCTTTCCTCAAAATGTCCATCCCTACACCCGAAACTTCAAGCTCTGGACATAACAATTTTTAATCACAAGAGAAGAAGTCAGATGGACATACACCTGGCAGAGGTGGGGGTGGAGATCAAGGTGGAGGAGGAAATAAGGATGGCATGTCTTACTCTGAGGATGATGAAGATAACAAGAAGAAAAATAACACTAGTGATGGGAGTGGAAAAAGTAAGAAATAAAGTAAATCTGATAAAAAGAGGGGTGAAGAACATACTAACCCCCGTAGGGATAGAGATGCCAGAAGGTCACCTCAGATGGATAGGTATAGGCAACTATTCTTTGCTAATATCCTAGGATACCCAAATCTTGTCCTTGACAATGCTAGGAAGCATCTCCCTAAGTTCACAGGTAACAATGCCTTTAGTGGTGAGGATCACCTAAAGGCTTTCCAGAGTTTTGTAGAAGACTTTGAGTTATGGGATGATGATGTTACCATGAAGTATTTCATGCAATTGTTGATAGAAGATGCTCGGGATTCGTACAGAGGATTACCTGATTCAAGTATTGACTCTAAAGAGGTCTTCTACAAGATTTTCAGAGAATAGTATGGGGATCAGACTGATCCCAGGTTCAGACTAAATGATTTCAACAACATTACTAAAGGCCAAAATGAGATGGCGACTGAGTTCAATGTGAGGTTTCAGAAGGCCATGCTCAGAGTTCGTGTTTATCTCAGGCCTAATGAGAATGTCTGCCTGGTAGTGTATTGCAATGCTTATGACTCCAAGATGTGTTATCTACTAAGAGACAAGAATCCCCAGTTTTTAAGGGAGGCTTACAAGATGACAATCAACATTGAAAACAATAAAAGAGCATCAGGCAAAGTAGGACACAAAGATGATTCTAGGGTGTCAAAAGGGCCTAAGGTCCAAAATGAGAAAACTAGTAAAAACTCAGCCCCTGATGAGAAGATAGATCGGGTCCTTAGTTTGTTGCAGAAGACAACAAAAAATGATAGGCCTTAGTTCTAGAGAAATGAAAGGCCCCCGAGACTGCAAGATTATCCCTATCATACTAATTGGCACAATGGAAAGCCTGTCAACAACAATCAGAAAACTGCTTAGGGTACACCTGATCCTCTGCAGAGAAATTCCACAAATGTTGTTGAAGATTTTCCATGGTGTGAAGCATGCCAGATGCCTCACTCATTGCAATAGTGTGCTGTTGCAAGATCCATGGAAGAGAATCAAGATGACCAAGGGGAATTGGATTCTGCTCAGGGCCATGATCAGATGGAAAATGTGTTTATGATTAAATCAGATTTTGACTCTAATGAGTATTCCTCGGGTGATGATGTTGATATGAGTGATGTGGATGTGCTGAGGTAGGAGGCTAGGGTGCATCATCAACAAGTTTTCTCTAATGAGGATGGAGATAATGACTAAATTGTGTATACTCTGGAAATCGAAAATGTATCCTTACAAAGACCTTCAAATGAGGAGATTGAAAGATACACAGTTGCATTGGCTACGAAGACAAGGAGTGATTATCATTTAATAAATAGAATTGTGAATAGTAACCAAGGCAGTCCACCCAACATTTTTGTTAAATAGGATAAAGTAGGAAATAAAGAAACAAAGACAAAAAATAAGAAAGAGGAAACAAAGCCTAAGGAAGGTAAAGAGGTGAGAATCTGGGCAAAGAAAGGCACCAAAGTGAGAGTTGAAGGAGAAGTTGCTCCTCAAGTTGAGAAGGCCAAGCATGATAATCCCAGTGTCGAGAAGACTTCAAGACATGTTGAATAGGAAAGTCCTAAGGAAATGTCGTTCCCTGGGATACCAAGTTACTCTCCTATGGATATGTTCTAGTTATTGTCGCAAGTCAGAGTCACAGTCCCGTTTTTGGAAATGATGAGAATAGAGGAGCATAAAGAAAAGACTGTTTCATTTATTAATAGTATTGTTACAAGTGGGAAGGATAAGATGATTATGCAGCAATATGAATCAAGTGATAATCAAGAGAAGGACACTGAGGTAAAGGTGGTCATTAATGAAAACCTTGAGATATATTTAGGAACTACTATTACTGCCAATCCAAGCCAAGTCAACCTATTTTATTTAAGCTTAATTATTGATGGTAAAATGCTTAGAAATTGCATGATAGACTCTGGAGCCTCTAGCAATGTAATGCCAATGAATACTATGGAGGAAATGGGTTTGAAGGTGGATAGCACTTATGTAAAATGTTACGCTATGGATTCCAAAGAAGTGCTTGTTATAGGGGTAATTAATAAAGTCCCATACAGACTGGCAGCATTCCTAGAGAAGAAGTTGTTTATGAGTGTTATAGTGGTAGATATCCCACCAACCTATGGGATGTTACTATCAAGACAATGGAGTGCCTCCATGGGTGGAAGCATACAATGTTACCTATCTTTTGCCACCTTTTCTATTGATCAAAAAGATGTCAAGGTTGCGAGGGAGGCAAGAATCTGTCACATGATTGAGCATGTAGAAGACCCAGTAAGGGTTCATTTTGTGGATACCAGTTTGGATACCTTCTGAGTTGAAGAAGAAGTGTCAGAAGAAAGTGTGGATCTTGCACCGATTTGTCAAGAGATTGTAGGTGACTCACGAGGAGAATGTCCTTGGATGATGTATTTTGATGGATCCTATTCCAAAGAAGGCTTTGGTGTAGGAATCATTCTGATTTCTCCACAAGGTAAGACATATAAATACTCTTTCTTGTTATAGTTTGCTTGCACAAATAATGTTTTTGAGTATGAGGCTCTTTTTCTTGGATTGAAACTTGCTTCCAAGCATGGTATTAAGACATTAAGGGTACTGGGGGACTCTGAGTTGGTGGTTTCCCAAGTCAGGTCCCGATTTGTTACTAAAGACAAAAGACTTCGACAATATAGAAATGTTATTTTTGATACTATCGAAGCCTTTGACGCTTTTGGCATAGACTGGGTAGAAAGAGGACAAAATTTCAGGGCATATTTGCTAGCCAACATTGCAGTTAGACTAGATGATGTTACTTTTGATGGTGTTTCCCAAATAGAAGTACAAACATAGCCTGCAATACCAGACAATGTTTGAAATTGGCAGGTGTTTGATGATGAGAATGATAGATTACAGTTTCTCCACTGTGTTGATAGATATGAAAACTAGGAGATTGACTTTAGCTCTTTTGTAGTTGAGATTGATGGGAAGGAGACGTTGTTTGGAAATGAAATAATTCAGTTAAAAACCAACAAGATTCCCCGGGGATTGGTTGCACTAGAGAGGGTTTTTGATGGCCCTGACAAGGCAAATATTAAGCCAAAGTATTCTCATAAAGAAAATTTGGAGGATGTAAATTTAGGGACAAAAAATTCCCCTAAAAAGGTATATATAGGCGAAAGGATGAAACCCCATGTAAGGAATATGCTGATTGCTTTGTTAAGAAAGTACAAGCATGTCTTTGCATGGTTAGATGATGAATTTAAGGCATATAAGGAATATTTGTTCCAGCATGAAATTCCCTTAAAGCCTGATGCTAAACGATTTAGACAGAAGAAAAGGCCTATCAATCCTACATTACAACCAAAGATGCAAGAAGAACTTACCAAGCTGTGAGACGCAGGGATCATCAAGCCTATCCGACATTCATCATGGGTCTCAAATATGGTTGCCGTTAGGAAAAAGAATGGTGATATCAGATTATGTGTGGATTTCAGGAATCTTAATGTAGCATCCCTAAAAGACAATTATCCTTTACCCAACATGGAAGCCATGCTACAAAAGGTCATAGGGTGTAAGTTACTTTCCATGATGGATGGTTTCTCAAGGTATAACCAGGTGATGGTAAGAGAAGCTAAGCAGTACAAGATTGCATTTACTACGCCTTGGAGAACATATGTGTATGTAAGGATGCCTTTTGGTCTCATGAATGCTTGTGCCACATTCCAAAGAGCAATGGATGTGGCTTTTGCTGATTTTATTGACCTTTTTGTGGCCATTTACCAAGATGACCTCATTGCACACAATAAAAAGGAGGACCATTGCTTACATCTGGAAAATATATTTATCAGAGCTCTGGAGTATGGGATTTCTCTTAACCCTAAGAAGTGTCAGTTGGGGTAAAAGAAGGTAATTATTGGGCCATATTGTCACAAAGGATGGAGTCAAAATTGACCCTGAACGGGTGGCAATGATTGATAAAATTCAGCAACCTAAAAATGTGAAAGGAATTTAGTCTTTCTTCGGACAAATTAATTTTGTATGAAGATTTGTTACCAATTTTGTTGAGACTGTAAGGCCTATTTCCAAAATGTTGAAGAAAGGAGAAAAGGTAGTTTGGACAAAAGAACTTGCAAAAGCCTTTCAAGCTATTAAAGATGCTATTAAGGAGGCCCCTATTCTTAAATCTCTTGAATATTCAAAGCCTTTTCAATTCTTTACATTTTCTTCTTTTCATACAGTAACATCGGTCTTACTCTAGAAAAATAATGAAGGTTTCAAACAACCTATTTCTTTCTTTAGCAAGTCATTGCAGTCAGCTGAATTGAAATATGATGCTACAGAAAATTAGGCATATGCCTTGGTTAAGGCTGTAAAAAGTTTTAGACCATATCTGACTAGGGCTAAAGTTGTTGCATATGTTCCTACTGCAATAGTCAAGGAAATATTTACTCAACAAGAGACCACAGTTCATCGATGTAGATGGATAAATAAGATTCAGGAATTCAACATTGACATCCAAATCATCAAGCTGGTGAGAGGCCAGGGCCTGGCTAAGTTAATGGCTAAGATGAACTTGGAAGCCAACCAGGTAAACTAGGTTGAGCATGAAAATGTTGCGCCTATATGTGATATGCAGACATGTGGATGGTACAAGAGAATTGTTGAGTATCTAAAAACCATGCAATGCCTTGAGGGTATAAAGAAACAATGAAAGGACTCTAAAATTACACGTAGTTAGGTATGTTATTATTGATAGTGAGCTTTGGTGGAGGAGCGTTGAATGTGTATTGCTTAGATGTGTGGATGGAGATCAGGCAGAAGATCTTTAGATCGAGATGCATAAAGGTGCATGTGGAGGCCATTACATGGCCAAAATAATTGCTCATAAAATTTTGAGAGCAAGCTACTGGTGGCCTATAGTATTCAAGGATGCACATAGGTTTGGGAAGAGATGTGATGCTTGTCAGAGGTTCACTGGAAATTTAACTTTTTTAGTAAATTTTCCACTTAGGCCAATGTCAGTGCCAAGCCCTTTTCAACAATGGGGCATTGATTTCATTGGAGAAATGTTTGAAAAGTCCAGTGGTGGACATGCTTGGATATTGGTTGCAACTAATTACTTTATGAAATGGGTTGAAGCTATTCCTACTAGGAAAGCAACTAGTAAAGTTGTCACTGATTTTTTAATGAATAATATCTTAAGTGGATTTGGTGTTCTTGAAAGAATTGTCTCTGACAATGCCATGTGTTTTAGGTCTGAGGAATTCATTGATTTCTGTAACCAATATGGTATAAATGTTTCCTATTCATCACCATATCATCCCCAAGGAAATGGACAAGCTGAATCAAGCAATAAAAGATTGATGAAAATTATTAAGTAGGTGATTGAAAAGAACAAGAAAGCCTAGGATTCAAAGTTACAACTAGCATTGTGGGCTGACATGACTACGGTGAAGAAGGTCATTGGGCAATCTCCTTTTAATTTGGTATATGGAGTTGAGGCTAAAATACCTCATAACAATTTTCTAAAGATGTATAGGTTTGTCGAGGAATATAATAGTGACATTTGTGATGAAATGCAGCTCAGGATGGATGAATTGACTGAGCTTGATGAAATAAGGTGAGAAGCTCATAAGAGGAATGAGAAGCTGCAATTACAAGTTAAACATTTGTATGACAAGAAGGCCATTGATAGAAATTTTGATTTGGGAAGTATGGTCTTAATGTAGAATGTAAGGATGGAGGACAAGGGTAAACATGGGAAATTCGATCTATTGTGGCTAGGTCCTTATCTGGTTGCTGATACACATGGAGAGGACTCTTATTTCTTGCAATCCTTAACAGGTGAAATTATTGAGTTGTCAATAATATAGACAGTTCTTGAAATCCTATTTCTCTTAAAATAGGTTATCTTTCCATGTACGTTGTATAGTCCTGTAAATTTTGTATATAGGTTTGGTGTGTTTTCTTTTCCTACTCTGTCTCCTTGTCTTGTCCGAACAGGTCCTAGTTTTTTGCTTTTATCTGTGCTAGTTTGCTTCAACCTAAGATCTGAATTCTTGCCATACCCACCAGGGGTATGCGTCCTCGAGCTAGAGCCACTGATGGAGTTTTTAAGGTCTAGATAAATTTTTGACTTAGTCCCATGCATGAAATGGCCTTTTTCTTCCGAGTTTTAAATGTTTGGTCGCCTGGGGTTTTAGGTTTGAAATCTTGGTTCATATTTGCTTCATGCCTTAAACCCTTGTCTTATATTCATGCATTGACTTGTTATATCAGATTGCCGGTTATTTTAATAACCACTTGAGCCATTGAATCCATCGCTGTTACCGACCCCTTTGCCTAGGCCTGTCGGTTATTTTTATTATTGATCTATTTTCCTATGGTCGGGCCTAGTATATTCAACTCGTGTATTAAACGTTTTAATAAAGGGGATGTCGACCATCGACCTAGTTAGGTCCCCCTTTTAGTGACTAATTTTTATTGCATGTGTATAAAAGGGGGCATTCGTTGATTTCAAAGGTTAAATCCTGATCATGCGTGCACATCGCGCAAGATTGAGATAACTCATTTTTGGATAGCTGTGCGGATTGCACATTTGTGACATGCGTCCCTCGTACAATGTGGGGCACAACTCCCATTGCAAGAACCCGATGTACCTAAGCCGAGGAATCAATGGCGGAGATGCAACGATGTGATTAAATCGGAGCCATTGAGCACACACCGCGCAAGTCTTAAAATCATATTTTAAAGTTTTTTGCGTGGTGTGCGTGATTGTGATGTGTGTATCATCCTGTTGATAGAAAAGGATTGTGGGGCCCTCCAACGAATGACTTGGTGTCTGATTGGTGAACTCTTCATCGGTCAATGGGATGGTGAGTGATGGTGATGTGTTTTCAAATATTTTTTGGCTCGATATGAATCATCTTATGTGCCACATCAAGATCAGATGTACGAACATGATTTAAAATCAGATTTGCAAATGTTGCAGCCGTTGTATTTTGTGCAAGCAAATAGTACTTGCAGTAAATATACCCAAAGCCATCTAAAGAGGACATAAGCGCATTTAAAGCTATTTTTTCCACACACTTGAAGATTACAAGCAATCCATAGATGCCCTGGAGAATTAAAAACATCTTGCAGAGTTCGTCGTGACAAAAATTAGAATTGCCTACCAGGAAGAAAGCCGTAAGAAAACAAACACTTTCCCTGTGTCATTTTTCTTAATAAAACTGAATTAGGGCATAAATCTATTGTTGGAAGTTATCTCTTTGTTTTAATTTCTTTATTAGGGTTCGGGCATGCATTAGTAGGTGGTAGGCCTGGTCGAATTTCATAGAATTCCATCCCATTGCGTGGTGCATTAATATTTGAACAAAGATACTAGGTTTTTCATGTCTTTTTGATAGAACCTCAATTGTTTGGTTTTTATTTTTCACCCATGGCACCCAAAACCCAAGCATCTGGCTCAAGAACCCCAAGTAGGTATCTCTACCAGGATGTAATGGACCAATTGAAAACTTCCACGGGCAATAGGGCAGAGGGATTTGTTTTGTTTCATGGTTATCATATTCAGGAAGGGTTGAAGGACAAAATGTGTGGTATTAGGGATGCCAATTTATCATTTTTTGGTTGGCGACCTTTTCAGAATTGGTTTGGGAATAGGAATCTAGGTGTCCTTGTTTGTAACCCCTAGAGATTAGACTTGGGAAAGTTTGTGGTGCCAAATGTATACATGGATATTGACCTGTTAAAGGATACTGCCTCAAGGTACGACCTTGTTTCAAGAATAGTTAGGTCCACTGCAGGGAAAGAACTGGTCAAAATAACCAGAGAGGAGATTGAAAATGTTTTCAACCTACATGAGTGGGATGTAAGCATGATCCAAATTGGCCTCAAAACTTTCAAGGAAGAGTATAAGAATACAAAGGTTCTTTTTAGAACAAGAATGCTACCTTGTCATACCACTTCCACTGGAAAGGGAAAGAATAAAAGGCAAATTAAGATTGGCGAAGATGAAAAGGAGCCTTTTCCTATGAGGTATTTTTCTAATTACTTCAAAAGGATGGTTTTTTCCCTCTGACAAATCCTTGAAGTGGATGAACCATCCACCATGCCCACAGACCTCATGTATATGGTTGCACATCTCCAGTATTCAGTTTACAATGTGGTTTATGACTATGCCACCTACTTGTCAGAAAGAATGGATCAAGGGGTAAGTACACTTAAGGAGGGCAAGGAGCCAGTGAGATTTCAATGGTACTCCTTGTTGATGCATATGTTCCTTTTTAGGGGACAAATTTTTTTTGGCCAAGATATGCAATTGAAGGAAAGGGAGGGTGACATTGATTTGCCTGTCCAATGTTGGACACAGATTCTAGACAAAGATGATTCAAAGTTTGACTATGTGGTGTTCAACAATGTCTTTGCCTCAAATCTGAGAAGCTTTTTAGTTTTTAACCCTCCTAGGATTCCAAAGGAAATCCATGATTTCTTGAGGCCTATGGAGAGGAGGCCTGATTTGAAACTAATTCATAACTGGGGTGACATAATTGCTTACCCTCAAACTACTATTTTTAGAGTATTTGGTACTCATGTGACTCCTTATGTTCTTCCAAGGGACGTGCCTTTGAGAATAGGTTTTATTGAAATCATGAGACAGTTGAGCGTGTCACAGACATCACATTTGCCAGACTCTCGAAAGAAAGGGTCATTCTTCTCTGAATGGACAATATTTTCTGATTTTGTAATGGTTAAGGGTGCTTGGAAATATTTTAGCAAGTTTCTAGCACCTTATCAGTTAAAAACAATATGCCCAAGGAATTATGATCCAAAAGGTTTTATTTTTGGTTTGAAAACAATAGGTAGGGTTGGTCAGTACATACACAATTTCTATTTTCCTGAGGATGTCATCAGAAATGTCATGGATTTCTCTGAACATGAGGAGAGAAAATAAAAATATTTGTCTTTCAATAAGATGATGGAGCAAGCTACCAAGAGAGATCCTAACTATGATCCCATGCCAAATTTCACAGGTGAATTCAATAGGGTTATGTATGCCATCAAAAAATTTGAAGACATAGTAGGTGTCTTAAGGTTGGAGCATGTATTAACAGACAAAGGGAAGTTAGTGGTGATAGAACAGAACCCAACAATGGTGCTTGAGGAGAGACCTTCTTATCAGCCTGGAACAAAATTAAGAATCTATTCTAGGAGGAAGGAAAATAATTCAAAACTGCAAACAAAGCCCGACCATACTATATCAGAGGAGCCAAGGGAAGTTTCCCCTTGCAGCCCAATGCCATCACCTCCTAGGAGGCCTTCTCCAATTATTGCTGATATCGATTCACCTCCCAGGGAACCCCTTCCATCATAACACCTCCCAACCAAGAAATAAAAGGTTGAGGTATGCAAAGTTGTTGACTACTCTGATTCTAATGAAGATGATATTTTGGTGACCCCTAAGGATATGTAGCAAGGTATGCCTTGTCCCCCAAGAGAAGTGGCATCAAGTTATGGAGTGGGCAACCTCAGGCTGAGCAAAATGGATTTGAGTGGCCTAAATAATGATGATGCTCTGAGACTAGAAACTTGCAAGGAATTTATCGAGGATGATTATTTAATAAAAAATAAGGCCTTTAAGAATTTTGTGTGGAGAGAAAGCGTCCAAGAGTACATTGAGAGGGTGGCCAAAGAAAGAAGTCTACACCCCGATCTCCCAGAGAAGGCTATACAAGACAATGTGAGAAGTGAGATGAAAAAGAAATTTCAGAATATCAAGCCAGATAAAGCTTGAGCATTAGTGCAAAGGAGTGGTGTTTTGTTACTACCTGAGTGGGACATAGCTGATGATGTTGTTCTGGACACAATAAGGAGGGCTAAAAGGCCTTTATTCTAGACTGAGGAAGAGGCTAGATTGGCACTTCAAGGCTCTACTTTTAGTGAAGAATGGGATGCTCTGGCTATTTGATCATTATCCCTTGGATCTAAGAAGCTAGTAGTAGTATAATCGACAAATTTCAAAGGGAAATTGATTGTAAAGAGAGTTGCTGATACCCCTGCATTAGAGGAAGCTGATATGACCCTCAATATGGCTAGGTTCACCAAGGTGACAGTGGAAGGCTCACCAAAGAGAGAGATACATATAAGGGTAAGTATAATGAATTGATCGGTGAGTATAACCTGAGTCAGCAAAGGGTCACTAAGCTTGAAACATAAGTGACATTATTAAGACAACAGGTTGAGACTCTTGAGTCTTAAGGGCCTACTAATCAAGGTCATGCAACACCCACATCACCCATGAATCAATCCTCTCCGCCCCCTCCTGAGGAACCCTTATTATTAATGCCTTATAATATGGGCCAAGAACCATTGTTAGTTGAATAGCTAGGTGTGTCAAGAGTGGCCCAATCAGTTGAACCTACCAGGGATGAACTAATGCTCCAGATCAGTGAATATAAGGAATTGCTTCAACAGGCTCAAAATACGATGTATGAAACTAACTCTGAAATCATTCACACAGTGTTGAAGCATATGAATAAGAGAATCTAAGCTACATTGAATAGTATTCATTCAAGTTATGCTTCAATGATGCAAGCAATCAAATTGTCTGAAAGGGATAGAGAATTAGCTACTCCATTATTGGATAAATGGATCCCAAGGGTTGAAAATATGAAGCTTATGGAAGTTGGGGCAAGGCAAGAGGAAGATATGTACCCAAATGTTATCTCAACCTATAGATTTACTGGTAAGATTAGAGAGCAGAGTTTTCAAGGTTTTGCTACTCCTATGGATGCTAGAATAAAAGAATTGAAAGCCAAATTTGATGAGGAAAATATATCATTGCTACCTGATATCCAAGATGCCCATGATGGGATTAAACCTCTACAGGCATGGAGAGATCAAATCAAGACAACTATTGCTTCTCAAGCATCATATATTTGCAAAGAAATAGACATTGATATGTTGAAGAACACTCTTGAGAAGCTGTCTTTCATCATTGGTTTGTTCTAGGATTTTGACAAAGAGGCTACTTCTTTAATGATAAAGTTTTCCCCCTATAGGAAGAAGATGGATCAAATTATCAGGTTTGGTTGGCCTTCAGATGTAGAGTATGAATCATGGAAAAGGATTTTCATCGGTGATTTGGAGTTGAGGACATAATAGGAGAATGCATATACTTGATCAAGTATAGTACAGGTCTGGGCTTAGAAGTTACAATGTATAAAATTATGTTTTCTCCTCGGCTCAAGGTATAATGAAAGAATGATGACTGGAGCCGACATGGATTGATGTTGATGCTGATCGGGATGGTGACTCATTTTCTCTCCTATGGATTACTCATGAAGACAAAAGAGGTTAGAACAGTAGAAGGGTTATCGTCATTTTTCAGGATGCCTTTTGAAAGATGGTTATATTTGCTCCTGTGAATATTTTTGTCTCACGTGTTTCCCTCCTTTTGTAAATATAATTGTAATAGGAATATGTTCTAGCAATCCAATTGAATGGGGACATGTGTACATATTGGCCCAAAGCTTGTTTTTCTCCCTTGTTCTTATAAAAGGGAATTCACGACCATATGTGAGGGTCTTTTGTTGAATGCTAGACAAGAGCGATGCAAATAGGAAAATACAATGATATCATGTTTTGAGTCAAGTCTTAGGTTCTGAGATAGGAAAGTTAACTTTGTCAATTGTATGGTTCTCAGGCATGTCAGGAGAAAATATGAAAATCTTTTAACTCCTTCGTCTCTCCATTGCTACATTTTACATGGATAATCGATGAGAATATGGTCAAGAATCACTTTGTTGGTTGTCATTGTTTCCTTGCAATGAATTGTGTTTTGATTATGGCTCTGGTTTAATGAACCAGTTAGAATGCTTTAATTAGAGCGCAGTTCTACGTAAGTGTTGAATGGATTATATAAGTAGTCGGTGGATTTGAGTGCTAATATGTGAATCACAATGCTATGTACTAAGACCAGGAATGTCTAAGATTAAATTTTCCTTATAGTTCAGTTTAATTTGTGAAGACTCCACACCCTAAGATAAGACACTAATCTTATTATGTAGAATGCATTTCTTATTGTCTAGCTTTTGATTTGAGAACATCTTTCATAAATTTATCCTAATCGATCCATTTGTATTCTGTTTTTTTATGTTATCGGCTTATAGTATTTGGTCCTTAAGAGGAATTGCCCGTTTCTTGAAGGATTTCATTCTTAAGCCTTTGACGAGAATATATCTTCTTAGATAGATGAAATATGAGGAAAATATGATAAATAAGTTGTAAGAAGATACGTTGTGGGATCACCCTCCCGGGTTTTGCAGAGCCCAAAGTGCAGGAGAGGAATCATTAATTCTTCATCTCGTTTGTTAGCCAACTATCTCACAAATATTTGAGAATTGGGTGTGGCAAACTCATAGGTATTTAGTGGGATCTAGTTGGTTCTTTAAAAATCATGAACAATGTGTTTACTATGAAAGCATAATAGTAGATTTGAATTGTCATGGAATTCCAACACCATGGTGATTGGAATGAAATGACAAGCCATAGAAAAGGAAATGAACTATTTCTATGTATGATTGCTTATCTATGGCATGCTATTATGTTTTGGCAGACATATACTCACTTCACACTATGTTTTTTAACTTGCAATCACACTATGCATGTATATGGTTGTTGGAAAACATTGTGTGTTTAGTATCAAAGCATAATAGTAGATCTAGATTGTCATGGAATTCCAACACCATGGTGATTGGAATGACATGACAAGCCATAGAAAAGGAAATGAACTGTTTGTATGTATGATTGCTTATCTATGGCATGCCATTGTGTTTTGGCAGACATATACTCACCTCACACTGTGTTTTCCAACTTCGAATCACTCTATGCATGTATATGGTTGTTGGAAAATATTGTGTGTATACTATTAAAGCATAATAGTAGATCTGGATTGTCATAGCATTCAACACCATGGTGATTGAAATGACATGAAAAGCCATAGACAAGGAAATGAACTGTTTGTATGTATGATTACTTATCTATGGCATGCCATTGTGTTTTGGCAAGAATATACTCACCTCACACCGTGTTTTCCAACTTGCAATCACACTATCCATTATAATCTTATATATATTTTACCATTTACTTTAGAGTGTTGTAGATATTTATGGTCTATGATTTCATTAAACCTAACAATAAGAATCCATTGCACATTGTGTTGTGTACGCTTCCATGCATCATACCATAATTATTGTTAGGAGTGTATTCTCTGTTGTGCACTTCAATGTTTTTGTTCTATTACATTTTTATTCCTTTTTAGGGGTTGTAGATTGCAAGGTAACCCACAGTGATTAGGTAAGATTGAAAGACCATTTTCATTGTTTGTTTTGTTGCTTGCATTAGAATTACAAGATGAGTATTACTATTATTTTTTTGTGATAACTCTGGAACTTTATGGGCTAAGGATTGTGAAGCAACCCATATCCTCCTAGGTAAGTTTCAAAGATTGTGTTTAGTATTCTTATTCATTTCTTGCATTAGAATTAAATGAAGTCTTTTGAAATAAATCTATTGCTTTATGGGGTTAGTTTACATTGTTTTTTCTTGATATTATTATTTTGTCTCTATGCCATGCATGCAAAATGATCACAGGAACTAGTCTCAAGCACATTTATAAATTAATTTAAATAATTTTCTTCCCTCTCTTTTCCAATCAATGCACCATTTGTTGCATATTTCCTATTTCAACTGCTAGAAGAAAATTGTAAATCTAGAATACAAATATGCAAGTTAGACATCAGAGCTTATAATATACTTGCTTTGTTGTATTGCTATGGAGTTTGAATTTAAAGGCATGCTAAGCTCAAACTAGGACAATCTACAGGTATTTCTAATCTTCAACTATATACATATATCCAATATGTCCATGCATGAGCGTATACATTAGAATAAATATTGACTATTTAATACTGCTACATGCTATTGATTCCCAATTATGACCCTATTTTACATGCCAACAAAAGTAGGTTTCCATAGCCTGACAGAAGAAATCCCTGAAATAAAAGTTCCATTTGTCTTTGTGATATATGATAACCTTGTTTTATCTTTTTGCATAGAAATGAGTTTCTTGTGATATGGATGGTACACCAGCGATGTAGAGTATAATTGTGGTTATGATTGAGGACATAACTTCTTAGGAAATTCTCTGATGGAAGGTGAAATTGATATCAGGTTTGGGCTGGTGCAGTACTGACTTAATGGGTTTATGTTGGAGAATTTTCATACTACATATTACTACATTTTTTAATTATGTATGTTTGATTCTAAAGTTACATAATTTTCTTTGGTGAAAGTTGTCTATTTGAACAATTGCATAGCACATTTTTTCCTTTTTATTGAATTAAAGCCATTGAGAAAAATACAGAGAACCATGGCTATGAGAAAACAATAGCCATAACTAGTATAGATACATATTAGCCCTCCAAAGAAGGGAAAAATGAAAATAGAAACAACAATAAATCTGTGACATACCAATTGGAATTGAAGCAAGAGAAAACTATAAACTTAAACAGTCCCAATTGAACAGTAACCAATCGAAGCATTCAACTGCGTAGGTTATGGTATCGGCTTTGATATCCAATTGATTAGCCACGTGGTTGATAGTATGATGTATTTCCTAAAGTATTGATAATTGGATTTGTTCAAATATCCCTCAATACAATGAATAATTATCCAAGCAGGTTCAGTCTAAGCCAACTTGCAATTCTGAACAAGAATCATGGAGGCTTAGTGTATGACATCTCCAACCTAAGGCATATCACAAAGTTAATGGATTATTTTAGTGACTAGTATCATTAGGGTATTAGGATGGATCTTCATTTCATTAGGACAATCATAGATGCCATGAACGGATCTTAGTCAACCTGATTGGTTGATTGCATATTCTTCAACATAAGTTGGACAATACTATATAAAGGTCAATTTACGTAGACAAGACAATGAACTATTTTTGTGTATGATTTCTTATCTATGGGTTGCCACTATTTTTTGGCAGACATATACTAACCTCACACTATGTTTTACAAATTGCAATCATATTGTGCATGTATATGCTTGTTGGAAAATATCAGGTGTTTACTATCAAAGCATAATAGTAAATATGGAATGTCATGGCATTACAAGACCATGGTGACTAGAATTCCATGACAAGCCATAGACTAGGCAATGAACTATTTCTATGTATTATTTCTTATCCATGGGTTGCCACTCTATTTTGGTAGACATATACTCACCTCACATTGTGTTTTCCAACTTGCAATCATATTGTGCATGCATATGCTTGTTGGAAAATATCGAGTGTTTACTATCAAAACATAGTAGTAGATCTGGATTGTCATGGCATTCCAGCACCATGGTGATTGGAATGACATGACAATCCATAGACAAGGCAATTAACTATTTCTATGTATGATTTATTATCTATGGCATGCCATTGTGTTTTGGCAAACATATACTCACCTCACACTATGTTTTCCAACTTACAATCATATTGTGCATGTATATGCTTGTTGGAAAACATCAGGTGTTTACTATCAAATCATAATAGTAAATATAGATTATCGTGGCATTGCAACACCATCGTGATTGGAATGCCATGACAAACCATAGACTAGGAAATGAACTATTTCTATTGCTTGTCTATGGCTTGTCATGGCATTCCAAGACCATGGTGCTAGAATGCAATGACAATCCATATTTACAATTATACTTTGATACATTTTTTCAACAATCCATATTTACTATTTAGCCATGGTGTTGGAAGCCATGACAATCCATATTTACTATTATGCTTTGATAGATTTTTTGTAAGCATGTGTAGCTTGTTCAAAAGAACCTATTTTAGGCTTTTAGCCATAGCAGCAAGGTAGTGAATTGTTTGATAGATTGCTTTGTTAGACATGCATGGAAAATATGGTAGCATAATGAACTGTTTCATAAAATTCCTCAAAGAAATCTGGTCTTGTGGTGATGGAATGCCATGACAATCCATATTGCAACTGCTGCAATATGGATTGTCATGGAATTCGTTCACCATGGGACCACATTCTTTGAGGCATTATATCAAACAACTCACTATGCTACCACATTTTTCATAGATTTCTACCAAAGCATTCTATCAAATAGTTCATTGCCTTGCCACTATGGTTAAAAGCCTAAAACAAGTTCTTTTGAACAACCTACACATGCTTGCAAAAAATCTATCAAAGCATAATAGTAAGCAACAACATAGATAAGGCAGTGAAGTGTTTGATAAAATTCTTGAAAGAAATGTGGTCATGTGGTGATGGAATGCCATGAAAGTCCATATTTCTGCCTTGCTTCTATATGGATTGTCATGGAATTCCATCACCATGAGACCAAATTTCTTTGAGGTGTTTTATGAAACAATTCATTGCCTTGTCTATGCTACCACATTTTTCATACATGTCTACCAAATCATTTAATCAAACAGTTGAGTGCCTTGCTACTATGGCTAAAAGCCTAAAACAAGTGCTTTTGAACAAGCTACACATGCTTGCAAAAAATCTATCAAAGCATAATAGTAAATTATTAAACATAGTAAACCTATTAATGACAACCCAAAAATCCAATCACATGAACTCAATCAGGTACCCCTTAAAAGGTAGTTTAATTAAACTCAAGCATAGTGAACCTTTGCAGATGGGAGTAAACCTGTTATAAACTTTGCATAATGAACCTCATATAGGGTTTAAGAACAAACTTGCAAGCAATGAAAGAACGTAAAACAAGTTCAAAAAAACTCAATGGGATTCAAAACATGTAATTGATCTGTAACCTTTCATTCTGACCATATACCTTTGATGAAAAATATTATTCTTTTGACATTGGTTTAGATCCTTGTAGAAGCATGAAGATCTCATCAACAAACACCAATCATGTCTTTATTCCAAAAACCTATCCACTAAATACCTTAGAGTCACAACATCAAAATGTATTAGCAATCAAGAATAAAATGTGAATGATGAATGTGCAATCAATACTTGTTCAATACCTTTGACTTTGTCATGAAACAACTCTATCAAAATTTTACAACAACTATCAATACCTTTTGCACCAACACTATGTGAACAAGTAATGAGTGAACAACAAGGACTTTGACATGAATATCAACAACCACTTTGGTTGTAGATCACCAAATGAATGAATAATCTCTTTGAAACCAATCCATGACAACACAATGAAGCAACTCACTCTGCATGTAGTTGGCATCAAACACCTTTTGACATCAATGACAAACAACATCAACATAGACATGTCTAAAAAATGTTGAATTACACATAAGGCATGTGGTCTGTTTGAAGTATACAAGTAGAACACAACATTGTAATTCATATGTTTTTCAGTCACAACAACTAAGAACACTTTCATAACACTTTTCAAGCAAGAAGATACATATTTCAAACTTCTATATGAACATGTTAACACTTGAGATCTGTAAACACCAATTGTAAACCTCAATTGTGTCTAAGAGCTAGAAGATAATGCATGCATGAAATGAAACAAAATCACATTGAACATGGACTCTTGATATGGTTGTTGCCCTCAGTCTTTGATTGCATAACCTTGATATTTCCTTCATATTGTTCTTCGGTATGGTGTGAATCTTGTTATGATAGGTGAAGGTATGTTTGAGCTATAGATAGATAATGATATGCGAGATTTAGAAATATGAATGACCTTGGTGGGTGCAACGAAGAAAGGAATGCAACAAATTGATTAGATGCAAGCAAAGCATATAAATGGCTTATGAAAAGTGTTCAATATGGGAGGAAAGGATATGAAAGGTTGGATATGCAAATGAATGGAATGGAAATTCTATCAATTCATCATTTTTGAGTTGTAGATAGAAAATGATATGTAATATTTATAAATATGAATGACCTAGGTGGACCCAAAGAAGAAAGGAATGCAACACATTGATGTGATGCAAGGAAAGCATATAAATGGCTTGTGAAATGTAATCGATATGGAAGGTTGGATATGGAAATAAATGGAATGGAAAGGCTATGAAGTGATCATTTGTTTCATCATATACTGGAACGATTCCCCCTTTGTTATCAGTTATGATTTTTGTAATCATCATAGGGAAGACTAACTCGATACACACACATAAGAAAGAATCATGCCCCATTCCTCACTCTCCTTCGTACATAACAAGGTGTAGAGATCCTTGAGCTTCCTCAGAATGTGACAAGAAAAGAAAAGATATAAAAAGATAATGATATTGATGGAGACAAGAGGCAAGAGTTAAGATAAAGCACAAGTTGTCATTCATGCAATATGCAAGATCATGATAATGAAAAAATGAAAATGCTAATGCATATGATAAGGACCAGTGCACAAAACAGTTGTATGATAGAAAACACAATGGGTTGTGAATCAATAAAGCCCAATGTTTTAGTATGTTAAAGAGTTTAAGGTTGGTTTAAATGTGTTACTCATAACAATGATAACACAATGATAAATAAGAATTTAAATGATAATGATAAACAAGATCTTATTCCTTAGTCAAGATGGAAACCAAAGGAGATATGGATGGATAGGGATCAATGATATGGGTTAATGATAGGACATGTAAGGATACACACTATATGGAGGATGAAGATAGATGGATGAAGATATGGAATGCTATGGGCAGAGGGAACCAATGCCAAGGGAACCCAAAATGTTTGCTCTTATACAAAGGAGAAATATAGGACCTATGGAGGACTCAAAATATGGCATGTCAAAGTAATAACATGCCCCCATGGTAAGAGGCATGACAAATTATAACGACATGACATGGATATGGAAGATAAATGGAAATGAAAGGAAACATGACATGGATGATAAGTGATATGGAGGATGGAAGACACACGTGGTATAAAGCATGCATTAGATTCAATTTCTTGCTATTTTTCCCCAATACTTTATGCAAGATCAAAGGAAGGTGGATGGATAAAGTGGATATCATGGAATATAAATGAAAGAATATGATGGATAAGTGGAAATAGGATAATCAATAATGTATCATACGAATGGAAAAGTCTTTCCCTCAAGTTTACAAGCAAGGGTATGTGTATGGATGCGAAAGCTAGTGGATATGAATGGATATGAATGACCATGGAAATGAAAGCTGATGAAGGTGTATGGATATGAATGGAGAACTCAATTGTCTCTTTGCAGAAGATAGTACCCCACTGACTAAATGTTTCTTATAGACCATGGCTAACATGTTCCCACTTAAAGATGTTGGTAGGAAAATTGGTAAAGATAATGGAATGGATAGGGGTAGGCATAAGGGGGTTAAGGATTCATGCAAATGATTGGATTAAATCTATGAAATGAGGGATGAAGCTTTTATGGAAGTATGGAATGGAGTTTTTATGAGGGAATGCGAGCAAGAACAACATTGGCACACACCTTGAAGGGTGGTGAAAGTTGAAGGATTGAGAGTGGGTTGGGATAATAAAGTTGGGCATATAAGGACGAAAAATAGATTTGGAGGATGAATAATGGAGGAATGGATGATGGTGGAATAATGGAGTCTTTTCGATTAGCAAGTAGGGATACCAATTTTGATTTTTCTTTTGAATGCATGAATTTTTTTGCTTTCTTTGGAACCCACATTGTTTTCACTTTTCATTTTTCTTTATAGCCTTTTCATTTTTTCTTAATATGCACCTTCCATTCTTGGAAGTGTTTGCTTTTAATTTTGGTGCATATTTTTCTTTATTTTGGCATGTCTTTTTAGTGAGACATGATGATATTTAGGTTTTTGTGGATTCTTATATTTATGCATTTCTTGTTTGGTATCCCAATTGATTGGATAGGCCATAGAGGGGGGTGATCCCACAATAGTGGTTTACAATTTTTGGCCAAACTGGACACCAAAATTATTATTTTTAACTAAATCTTCACATTTGAGCACCTATAGTGGCTAAACCGTGAGGAATTTGAAGATGATGCAAACTAGAGTCTCGTCACATTTTGTCTTTAGATTCTAAAAATATTTTTTTCAAAATTTTTGGAATCAGATTGCACTTCTTTTTCCATCTCCCATGAAAACTGGTTTTTTTTCTTTAGAAAATAACATTTTGAAAAAGTGACGCACACTGTATAACGCATAAATTTTTTTCCATGAAGGATAAAATTCTAATTCTTTCAAATTTAGATTTGTAACTCCAATATCTAGTGCTTCCACTTGGTTAGATAGTTTTTTATTGAATATTTTTTCTTTAATCAAGTTTCAAAGTCAAACCAATTACAATTCAGACATAGCGCGACCATATAACGCATAACTTTTTTGTATATATCAGAATTCATTTTTTTTTTGTTGGATCAAGGACTTCAATATTTGGTGCACTCATATTTTTCAAATTTTATTTTTGATAATCTACTATTTTTCCACATGTGCAGAACAAAGACCTTCATTTTTGGTGAAAAACCTATGTTTAAGAAAACTAAAAAAACAAATACAATAAAACCAAAACATATCAAAATTATATTCGTTGGATAGATTGTTTTGAGGACTGCCTGATTCCAGTTGGGTTTGTGAAGATTTTTCCATTTTCATGTTCAAACCAATCTTCAAAGTGAAAAAATCTAGAGTCTTTTTGTGTTGGAGGGTGGGAAGGTGGGAAAAGGGGGGTTCGCTCAAACTCTGGTTCACTTGAACTAGGGTTCGAGAAAACCCCCTTTCCACAATGTGGAAACATGAGTTCCACATGTAAAGGGGTTCACTTGAATCTTGGTTCGGGCGAACCCCTCAAAACAAATGTATTCTACATGGGTGAGTTTTTTGGAAGTTTTCCTTCTTCACTCGAATTGTAAACCACTATTGTGGCTTCACCTAAGGATTTTATGAAATGAGAGGATTTTGAAGTGGAAGGTGTTTGAATGAATTCAAGGGTATGCACCTTTGTTGTTCTTGAAAGGTCACCTAAGGATATGCATTAGGAACATATGGGCCCATGATGGATGGAAGGGTTCGTGGATACAGTCCAACAATAGATGGCGAAGATGATAAAGGAGGTGGATGTATTGATCTAAAGGGAGGCCTCTTGTGTTTGAAAGAGCTACCAATGCCTTAAGAAGGAGGTATGCAGCCAAGGCCGTAAGAATTTAGATGTGTTTTAATATTAGGATGTGCAGGTGAATGGAACTCATGAAAGTGTGTGGTATTGTACGAGAAAACCAACTTTCATAAAGGTGGATGAACCAAGCTTGTATGTTTGTGGTCCATGAATAGGATCTTACAAAAGTTTAGGATTATCATGAGATTTGAGGGAAATGCTTATACCTTGGGGGTCTTGACTTGTTGAATGGATGGATAGATTTTTTTAATGAATTTATACACTACGATTATGGTATGGAGTTGACATACTTCGATCATGAGATGGTATGGCGTCATGACATGGAATGGAATGATGAGATGAACTAGGATCATGAGAGGGAGTATTTTGATCTTCACATAAAGGGGGATCTATGATGTCATGCTTTTGATCAATGAGGTCAAGTGTGTGACATGGTTGAATTTCTATAGGTGCTATGAAGGTGGAAAAACATGAAATGGATGAGCTAGATAAACATGGGATGGATGAGGTGAAAGTGGGTGGAACTAGAAGAATACGACTACCATTTTGTAAAATAGAATTTTGCATCGGGTATTGTATTCCTTACAACGTGACTCTTGGTGTTACTTTGGTGAAATAAGATGGATAGATGTTGGTTCAGCATGGAAGACATTTTGGTTTCCCTTGTCAATGAAGGAAAATGATGACATGGACAATGACATGAGTTGGGTATAAGTTTCAATGGTAGGTTTATGGTTTTTCTCACTTGATTGAGATTTAGATCTTGAATACCCCATCCCACTATGAAAGATTATACACACCTCCAAGCATATATAGATTCTAATCAACTATGGTCTTCAAACGTATCATTGGATGTTTGATAAATGCACAAACATATGATGGTGAAATGGCTTGCTGCAATGAGCACTTTCTGTTTTGTGCACTATAACAATGTATTTAAGTCCACCTTCATATTGCAGGCTGGAAAACATAGTGGGTTGTAGGTTGTATATCACGCAGTGTTTTCCAACTTGAAATTATACGTAGACAATATGGTTCTAATGAAACTCTTGTGTTTTTTAGACATTAAGAATTTCATGAAACTCACCTAAAAAAATATTACAACTCTTCGGTGGACTAAAATTTGGGTTTCAAAATCGTGATATGATGGTAAATCAAAATGAACTAAATAATTGCATGTTGGAAAATACAGTGTGGGATGTCAGTAGATGCTTTTATGAATCTTGCATTGCCTTTTGATGGGTAGAAAGTTGAGGAACACATGTATTGTGATGTTCATCTGTTGTTAATGCTTCAATCTTGCAGATTTGTAGCCTTTTTTCCTCCTCGCTTGTTACAGACAAGAAAGCTCCCACTTGAAATAGGACATCGATATACAAGAGTAACGATTATCCCTTTAAAAAAAATCCAATCCCATACAATTCACCTCCTGACCAGTCACTTCGGCCAATAGGAAGACCACTTGGCTAAAAAAATCCCCTTTGCAAAATTTGAATTATTGCAAACTCATGCACTAGGAAATACAAATCGCATAGATGGTTGAATTTCATTTTCATATGCAACAAGAGATAGTGGTAACCTTGCATTTCCATTGCTCAACAATTTGGCTGGTGATTGTTGAGTTGTGGAGGAAATGGTATGGGATTGGATTTTGTTTAAAGGGATAATCATTACTCCTGTATGTAGATATCCTATTTCAAGTGGGATCTTTCCTATCTGTTCCGTATCCACTACCGCATTACATAAATTACCTCCTCCACCAACCTCCAATGCAACTATTGTTGTGGCATCTTAAAATTTTATCAATCATGCAACAACACCTTTGAATTTTGACCTATCAATTGTGCAACAACACCTTTGACTTTTGATGTTTAACAGTTGTGCAACAAGACCTTTGACTTTTGACCTATCAATTGTGCAACAACACCTTCCATGACTGTCTTTGTTTTATCAAATTCCAACACTGCAAATAATGCGGGCATTTTATTTAAACACAACAATTGAAGGTGTGATTTTGAAAACATTCATACTATTTTGTAACATTCCATGTTGCAAAACCGTAGGTGTTAAGAAGCAAGATAGTGTGTTTTCCAATACTACAAATAATGCGGGCATTTTATTTAAACACAACAATGGAAGGTGTGATTTTGAAGACATTTATACTATTTTGTAACATTCCATGTTGCAAAACTGTAGGTGTTAAGAAGCAAGATAGTGTGTTTTCCAACATTGCAAATAATGCAGATATTTTATTTAAACACAACAATGGAAGGTGTGATTTTGAAGAAATTCATATTGCTTTGTAACATTCAATGTTGCAAAACCATACATGTTAAGAAGCAAGAAACCCACCGTGAGACAACCCTTTACATTTAAACAAGGAGATTCAAATAACTGAAACCCAACAATGTGTTTTCCAAATTACAATTATTTTGTGTACTTTTTCTTTTCAATCATGTGAAATTTAAACACAACAATGGAACGTGTGATTTTTAACATTGTAACATTCCATGTTGCAAAACCGTACGTGTTAAGAAGCAAGAAACCCACTGTGAGACAACCCTTTACATTTAAACTGAGAGGAGACAATGTGTTTTCTAACACTACAAATAATGTGAGAATTTTATTTGTTCCAATCAGATGAAGAAAGTTAAATGCCATTTTGACTGTAGCAAAGAGTTGTTGAAAATGAGAATGTCAATGGGAAAATAAAAGATTTTATTTGCTTGTATGGTTTTGGGCTTTCTCTTCATTCCAAATTTTCATTTTGAAAAATCGCTGGCTCAATGTTTTTTCAAATCTGCAACCCACATAATGCTTTTTCAAAACCCATCTTCACAACACAAAAACCCACATTTTTTATTCCACTAATCTTCCCATCAATGAAAACCCATCTTCACAACGAACAACCAAAAGAAAAAATTTCAATGCCAACACAAAAACCCAAAAACACACAAAACACCTCTGCATTCAAAAACCCATTTTGACAGTCGTGCTTCACGAAAACCCTTTAACAGTCGTGCTTCACATAAACCCATTTAATAGGCGCACTTCACAGAAACCCATTTAACAGTCGTGTTTCATAGAAACCCATTTAACAAGTGTGCTTCATAGTGCTTCATAGTCCCTACAAAATGGCAAATGGCAGATACATACTTATTGGCACCATAGGTGTCGAATGCATTTCATGGGTTTACTGGGTTCAATCGCTTGCAACTCCATTTTTCTCTCGTGCGCCACCGCCTACAACTCCATTTTCCTCTCATGTGTCGCAGCCTACAACGCCATTTTCCTCCCGTGCGTTTGGCCTACAAATCTATTTTCCTCCTGCATGTTTGGTGACCTACAACTCCATTTTCCTCCCGCACATCCCCACCCACCAAAGTGGAAAATGGTGATGGTAGGTGTGTTTTGTCTAGCTTTTTTTGTTTCCCGTTGGCCGCGCGTCCTTTTCTGGCAATGCCGCCTAATGACATGCGGCTAGCCATCCTTCAAGTCTTTTCCTCGATGCTTTTTGTCCACCGTGTGGCATGGGGTATGTGGGTATGATATCATGTTACATACATAGGTGCTTTTTGTCTAGGAGTTAGCTTTTGCCTATTTATTCTATAGTTAATATATAGTTTTATAATTAATATTATAAAATAGTTTTAAAATTTAAACTATAGTATATTGTTTATTAAATTATATATTAATATATAAAAAAATTAAAAATTATAAATAAAAAATTTATATTTATATTGCATTATTAAATATAATATATTAATTTTAAATTTTAAATTTTTAATGTATATATATTTATAATTTATAATTAATATATTTATGATTTTTCTATTTTTATTTGTATGGATGTACTCAAACGTATCCAGGTTGTTAATTTTTTTTGTCATATCGATGTACCATACCCATGTATCTTATTCTCATTCTGATTCAAATTCGATGACTTAGATGAGGAAGAGTACTTTCTATAATTGCAAATTTATGGTTGGATTGTGAGACAAGTTCCAAGATTATTGATATCCCATTTGATTAAGTTTATGAGACTGCAGGTTATTGAGTTTTGGATATTGCAAATAGAGAGGAGATGACCATTCATGGTCATGATTTGGAGTGAGCACCAAAAGGGTGACTCATGATGGTCACCTATACGCTGATCATCTTTTGATGCAGAGTGATTGCATTGATGATTGGAGAATGTAGATTCATCGTTTTTGAGAGATGGCTAGGGAGAGGCCCTAAGTCAAGATATTGCTGCAACACGTATTTTGGAGATTTTATTTAAATGTTCATTATGGGAGAGAAAGTATAAAATAATGACTATTTTTTTTGAATGTTCATTATGGGGGATTAGTTATTTGTTTATAAATATTTGTAAATTTCAGTTATATTATCAAATCTATATATACAACAATGTATCCTCAAAATGTAATAGAAAATGAAAGCAATAGAATAATTTTATTATACATTATGTAGTTTTTTTCAGTTTCATGACAGTTTCCTATATTCCTTCACAACCAATGTCTTTACGGTTGGTGTTTTGGAGTGTCATATGCCTTATGTTGAAATATTTGTTAGCTTATGAGAAAATATTTATCATAGTCGATGAGGCAAAGAAACCAACCCTTATTTTAATCATAGGCGACATTGAAATGTAAAGTTGTTGGTATTTATTGAATTTATTTTCCTAAAAGATAATAGTGTGGAAAGGCAGACATAAAAAACCTATTTATGCCTGAAATAATTAATTGAAACTGCTTTGTTTTGTAAATGTAGTACCAAATCTTTTGAGGTTCCTTTCATCTTCAATCTATGTGCATGTTTAGACCTAGACAAAAGCATATAATTAGTTTTTATGGTAACACATAGATGTCAAGTTTTGGAATGAGATATATCAGTCTTTATTTGATGGATCTAATGGAATATCCACAACATTAGATATTAATAATTCTAGCCAATAGATTCCAGAAGAACTCACAACAACAACAATGTCATTTATAGTGTTATTTTTTTATAGTAGCACATAGATGTTAAGTTTTAGTATGAGATATGGGTTAGTATCAATCCTTAGTTGATGGATCCAATGGATTAATCTACAACGTCAACCATCAATAATTCTAAGTAATTTCTTCTAGAGGAATTTACGACAATAACAGTGTTTTATAATGTTAAATTTAATAGTACTACAAAAATGTCAAGTTTTAGTATGAGATATGGGTCAGTATCAATTCTTTGTTGATGGATACAATGGAACAATCCTCAAAGTTGGATGTTAATCATTCTAGTTGATTTATTCTAAGAGAATTGTATTTTACATAGGCCATATTAGCAATATAGTTAATTAGTATGGTAGCACAAAGATATTAAGTTTTAGTATGGTATATGTGTTAGTATCAATCCTTAGAAGATGGATCCAATGGAAAGATGTGCAACATTAGGTATTAACATTTCTTGATAATTGCTTCCAAAAGAATTTTCAACAACTATGTCTTTTACATAGGCTATATAACCTTATAGTGAATTTTTATGGTAGCACAAAGATGCCAAATATAGTGAATTTTTATGGTAGCACAAGATGCCAAATTTTAGTATGAGATATAAAGATGCCAAATTATAGTATGAGATATGGGTCAATACTAGTCCTTAGTAGGGGAGAGGGGCCCATAGTGGAGCACCCTAACTTCACGTTTCTCAAAATCCTGTGGACATTTCAAATCATTCCCAATTTTGTACAATAGTTTATTTGGCAACTCACATGCTTCTATATTTCGTTTTAAGGCCACATCATCAAATATGATGCCACATCAGCATGCTTTTTTTTGAGATATCCAAAAAGGCCCCAAAAAAAGGTGACATCGATAGTGGTGCACTAAGTCATGTTTTATTGGTGCATTGATGTGGCATCACATGATTTGTTAGTTTGTGCACTTTATGGGTAAAAAGTATTTTGCAATTGGATATTAAGGTGCTCCATTATGGGGCCCACCGAGGACTACTTTTATCCCCATTATTGGACCCCGCTCCACTATGGGCCCCTCTCCCCTAGATGGATTCACAAATTTTTTTAGGTAGTTGCTTCCAAAAGACAATAATTTTTTTTCTATATGCTATTATTTTTGTGTTCTAGAGATTTCAAAGAAGTTGCCAAAATGATCATAATAAATCATCAGGTCGAGCATTTTGAAACAACACAATTATTTCATACATTCAATAGAGAGAAAATGATGAATCACTTTGTGAGATAGGTTAAATGAGTATGTTAGTCGTCAATATACTTTGCATGTAGTTTAGAAAAGAAACATGGATTGGCTTCACCTGTGCAAATCAATCTTATTGCACATCACATTTTTAATGTTGTGACATATCAGAACATAAGGAATTACAAATTAAAATTTTAGCTTTAATGTAAGATTGAACATCATGTTTTTCATGTCATGACATATGAGAAAATAAGGAATTAAACACTGATATTTTGGCTTTAATGTAATAGTGTATAGGAAAATAAACTTTTTCTAAGCCTAATCTATGATAATTAGATAAAATATTTACATATTATCACAAATCTGTAGAAGTTGTCAAAACCAACTTCAAAGTCCAAGAACACCTGCATGCAAAGAGATACCTGTCACAGGGAAGAGAATGGAGAAAAAAGAAAGAGAGGGTTTGAAGCTCTGTAATATGAGAGATTCTATTATCAGAACAAATAGAATGAAAAATATACAATGGATCAATTCTTAAGAAAGGAGATCATGCAAAACCTAAAAGTAACCCTAATAGGTAGACATTTAATAATTAATATAATTGTTAAATGTCACAATATGCAAACTAAAGGGAAATATTAAGAGAGGAATAAAGGTAACTTAATTAACATAATTAAGTTAAAAACTTTACTCTAACACCCCCCCTTAAGATGAGCAAGAGTGCAGCTACAAACACGTGGAAGAAAGCAAAAGGTAACTACAGTGCATGAAAGACAACAAGGGTCCCAACAACTAGTCCTGATCAGGTACCCATTTATAAATGCAATGCAAACTAAATGAAACGGGGTAAAGGAGAAAACCCAATGGGAACAAAACCCCTCCCCAAAATAGAATGCAAAGAAAGGAATACAATGCACTAATGAAAGAAGGATAAGTTGTGGATTACATGATACCCCCCATAGACAACTTCTATCATATAAGTACATGTACAATGGTCTCCATAGGAAAGATAGAAAGAGAGAAGAAGGCCCCCCCACAATGAAGAAACTCCTGTTGCAATGGTAGATGCATGATGTAGAATCCAAAAGGAGATCCTGAAGCGGCAAATGATATTCCTCCCCTTGGGAAGAAACAGATCCAAAAGACGATGTTGAAGAAACCCTGTGAAGAGTGATGAACCAATCTTTCTCAAGATGTGTGTCATAATAGGATGCTGAAGACTCTCTCTATCTGAACTGAAACAAATAATGTCAAATCCAAACTGATGTGGAGAATCCTAAAATGCAACCTCTAAATGCATAGATAATGGTGGGTGTATAGTGATAACTTGACTGTCAAGGTAGAGGAGATGAATGTCCTCAAAATAATCCTCCAAATCTGCAATATAGGACTCCACAAACAAGAAAGATATGTTTGCAACATAAGAGTCCAAAGTGGCTATGTCTGGAAGATGTATGATGCTCTGCTACACTGAATTAGGAACAACAAGAGATGCTGATGAAGTCTCAATCTGAAGAGTAGGAACTGTGAGACAAGCCTCTAATCCATCAAAACATGTAAGGGTGTCTAAATACTCAAGCTCCTCTAAAGTATCATGATCAAAGGGTGTATTATCTCTCCAAGCAATGTATAAGAGACAATTTGAAGCAAGATCCTCTGGGAATAGAGAGAGATTGGGGTCTCCATAGATCTCCCAAAGACGTGTCCAAAGTGGGTGGGGACAAATAATGTCCGATATAGCCCACACAATGTCATTATCAACACTAGACAAGATAAGTCCTACTATGTGATCTCTAATGATATCCCAAGCTAATTTTCCCTCTGAAGTGGCTGGTTTAGGTATGAGATCATTCAAATACGGAAAAATATTAAGCCACCTACAATGTGTAAGTATGCCCTTTGCCCATGACTCATAATTACCCCATTCCAAAATTACAATTGAAGGGTGAGTAGAAAAACCCATGATAACTCTTCAAATGATAAAATATGAGAAAAATGACCTTACTGCATGTAGATCAAATGAAATAGAGCCTAATGACGCAAACAAGAGGTTCCCAAGTGCCAAAACATCCAAGTAATTAAGCAAACTATGAAAACACAAAAGGCTGAATAAAATATACCTAGGGAAAAATCTGGGAAAATAAGTTTGACCATTGTGTAGAGCACTGAACCAGATTTCTGATGCCTATTCGTTTGCACAAAATGAAGCTCAAACGTAAAAGATATGCTTCCTGGAGTGCAGAAATCAACATTTGTCTTTGACTATGAAAAAAGACATGCAAACTGCAAAAATTTGAAAAAATACCCTACCATCAGAACGGGCTCAGAACCAGCTTTCTGATGCCTATTTTCATTCGAAAATCTGAGCTAAAACGCCCATGATATGCTCGATTCCATAAAACAGCTCCAAAATGCCCAATATGCCCTTCAGAGCCCTCAAGGGCTAAAAAATAAGCCCCTGGTTGCCTGGGCGGACTAGGCGGTTGGCAGCTGGGTCATTCGGTGGAGCCCTTGGTCACGGATGTGGCCACTCAAGGGGCTGAAGACCTGGCGGGGGCCGATGGTAAGCGGCCGGTCGCTGAAGAGACCATGGGTGGAGGCTTAAGCCCGTGAGGGCTGGTCCATTGGGAGCGCGATGACGAAGGCCAGAACCACTGGCGGCGGTGGTGAAGGGGAGGCCACTTAGCGGCAGATGGGTGGTCGCTAGGCGACGAACTCCTAATATATTGTGAGCACAAAAATTTCTATGTTTTTTTAAATTTTTTATATATTTTTTTGATTTTTTTTGAAAACCAAGCTTCGTGAAGCATGCCCTGGGGCCATATGGCCTTGGGGCAATTTTTTTTTGTCTCTCCAGTCGACAGTGTCCAAAATGGAAAATTTTTATATGAAAATAGGGGTTTTTGGGCACTGCAAACTCAATGGCGAGGTCCGTTTTTCCCAAAAATGCCCAAAAAATTAGGCGACCTCCAGATCCTCAAAACTTCAGCCTAGAAACTTGTGAAAGCCAGATCAAACCCTCGTAGCTCCAAAGTCTTCAAAACAAGAACAAGCTGCAGCAGGTCCATGCTTTGATACCATGTAGAAGTTGTCAAAACCAAATTCAAAGTCCAAGAACACTTTCATGCAAAGAGATACCTGTCACAGGGAAGAGAATGGAGAAAAAAGCGAGAGGGTTTGAAGCTCTGTAATATGAGAGATTGTATTATCAGAACGAATAGAATGAAAAATATACAATTGATCAATCCTTAAGAAAGGAGATCATGCAAAACCTAAAAGTAACCCTAATAGGTAGACATTTAATAATTAATATAATTATTAATGTCATAATATGCAAACTAAAGGAAAATCTTAAGAGAGGAATAAAGGTAACTTAATTAACATAATTAAGTTAAAAACTTTACTCTAACAATCAACCTAGACTAATAATTATAAGTTGCATGGTATTTCTATTGGTTAATATTTTGTAATTAATATCAAGTTATGAAAATAAATGCAATGGATAAAGGTACTTGCTCTATGCTTGAAGAATAAATGTTATTTGATGAAGATTTCGAACTTCCCTATTGCTGGCCTAGTAAAACCTACCTTTTTATCAGTGAAATGCCTTAGATCTTGTGTTGAACTTGTGCTTTACATCAAGTTAATTCCATGGGTATGAATTTATTTTGTAGTCATGGATTCGTCCTTTGTGCATGGATCAAATCTTGGTCAATGTGTAGTTTTGTTCTATGACTTGCCTAATAGATCTATGCTTCCTTTTTCTCTTTTATGATATCTAAAGACTAGAGATATATAAAAATAGCTTGGAAGGACTGCGGTTGTGTCCCATGAAGACATGTTCACCTAGGTCAACTATCAAAAATATGTGCACACAATTGAAGATAGTAGGAAACCACCCTAAAATGATGTATGTAGATTCATTATTCATTTTAATGCACTAGTTGAAGTGTTTCACGATTAATTACTCCTTGAATGCGTCTAGGATGTGAGAGAGATGATAAATGTCAAATGGACATAGACAAATGCTTTTAAATACAAGCACATGGTATCAAATCGCGTAAATGTGTGTTTATTTAGCTCACAACAATTAGTAGAATGGGTGGGATTCAACCAAGCTTAAATTTGAATTAAAAAAAATGGGGTTATGTTACTATATGGTCAAGTTCATTTCTACAAAAATGCCACAAAATGCATAGTGGTAGGATCTAGGTGGGGAATGAACATTTGGATATTGTGCAGTCATTACAAGATAAATGAGGGTTGTATTAGTAAATGTAGATATAAGTTTGGGAAGGTGTGTGAATGGGGATAGGTGAAGGGTAGGGGAATTAACTCAACTTTGCACAAAATTGCACCATCTATTGATATGTAAATTGTAAGTTATGAAATTAAAATAAAACAAATAAGCATTGAGAATAATAATATAAAATACAATTATTCTAAATTCAAGCAAACCTCTGATTGAGCATTCAATGTAGAGATGTGCTCATGATATGGAATGTAGATTCTTTCAATTACTATAGCATAACATTAACATCCTTTGAATGTAGATTCTTTCAATTACTATAGCATAACATTAACATCCTTTGAATGATAAAAATAATAGAGTATTGTTGCATTACAAAGTGACTTTAAAATGATGAGTGAAGGGATTTATTTGTATAATTGAAAGATTAAATGAATAGATAAGATTTTATCAAATATTGCATAGATCGATTGATTGCATGAGAGAGGATTAAATGCATGAGGCAATTAAGTGATTTCATGTAGAAGAAAACAACATAATCAATTAATTATATGCACATGGAGTTATTTTAAGAATGCATGAGAGAAGGATAATTTGGATGAAGTTATTTGGATAATCTATGAGATAATAAATAATCAATTATTTTCATAACTAAATAATTATGTTTGCATGGACTTGGAAATAGAGTTATTAATTAATTTAGAAGATAATGCTAGAGGATAAAGAGGGAAATTGACCAAATAATAAGGTAACAATAAATTAATAATTAATTGAGAGGATAATGTTGAGAAATAATTTATCAATAAATTAACCAATTAAAAAGATTAATTAACTAATGGAATATGATGACATGGGGAATTAATTAATTAATCAATATGGTGATGTAGGGGGAATTGACTAGGATGAACTAATATGTATAATTGTTAATAGAAAGTGATAATTTAGGTGTCTAAATTTTACTCCTCTTTGAGACGATGTTTGAAGAAACATTGTTTCAAATAAAAGAAAAGTAGCTAGAAAGAAATAGATTGAATGAGATGAAGAAAGTGATGCAATTAATGGATAAATATGATGGTTATATGCACTAGTCAAGTGGAGAAAATAATGAAAGATTGAGAGGTGAGATGATGCTCCCTCAAGAGGTTAGCCATGTAAAAACTACACGAGTGAACTCTTCAAAGGAAATATATGAAGCAGTTAGATGGAAGAAAATAAATGAGGAATGGAGAAATGAAAAAAGTGATGAGAGGTAAAAAATGTGATATGGGTAAATAGATATATGATTATGGGCGATTGATTATTTTTGAATTCTTTGTTATTATGACATGTGGAGAGTAACCTTATTTTGTTATAGCAATAGATGTTATGCACTAGTGTATATAATATCAAAGTGACAATGTATCTAATGCATGGATTGAATCATAAGAAAATAATAAACAAGAGGATGCCCTAGCACTTGCAAGGCATTTTATGCTCTTGGTGGGTCTATGGGGAGACAACCAACATACATAAAGAGGAGTTCCTACCACATCTGAAGGTGTAATATTGGTGGGTCTTGTGAGGGAACAACCAAAACGTTTTGCACATAGAAACAATAGACCATGATCCAATGTATACCAACTAAAGAACACCATGATATATATTGATCATGGCGAATATGAGTAGGCATAGTATGGGTCAAAAGATAAATCAAAAGATCAAAAAGATAAATCAAAGAAAAAAAGATAAATTTTCAACAGATATATAACAATATTACCTCTTGCCAAAGTGCTAATAGGATAAATGGATTAGGATTTGTAAAGGATGATAGGGTCTCAAGGAGAAAATATCCCTCAATTACTTTAGGGATCAAAGCTCAAGTGACAAGATAAAGATTGAAGAATATTTGCACAACTTGATCAAACAAACACTAAGCTATTCATGACAAGAATAATGAAATTACTTAATTACAAAGATGAATGGAAAGATTAAAATTTCTAGTATACAAAAATAGGAAGTGCATAAACCACATATTTTACCCTCAAGAGGATTAGCCCTTGACCACAGATGATATCACGTCATGGGGATGTTTGCATTCCATCTACCATCTCTAGAAAAAATAGAGAATGAAGGTCCAAAATCCAATAATTCCAACTTGTCAAATCTATACATCTGCACATACATAGAACGAGAAAAATGTTGGAGGATATTTCGAGGCTTGCCTCAGTTAAACCCCCATTTGGGTATTTTCACCTCCACGAATAGCCAGGTAGATAGAGATAGCTAAAAGCACATGAAATAAAAGATGTGTGATAGAAACAAACCCCACAAAGGAGGAGAACCCCTATCATGAATGTAAAAGATGAGTGATATAAACCAACCCCACATGGAGGAGAACCTCTATCACAAATAAGATAGACGAGATCAAATAGATAATATCAAATAGCCAAGATAACAAGAGAGAATTACCAACATCTAGTGGCTCACCTCTTGGCTTTATAGACGTGATAATCTTACATGCAAGAGAGACTTGATTGTTGCTTGAGGAAGAAATCCCAGAGAGCTTCACTATGGAAGAAAGAAAATATTAGAGAAAGCAAGCGAGAATGAAGAAGATAGCATAAAATGAGAGAGAGGGTGAGATAGAATGATATTGCATGAGAATAAATGAGAATGATAGGGAGAATGAGGTTTTGTGAGGCTACATGGATGAGAGGAGATGTTACACATGCTTCCTTGCTGTTATGATGCGTGTCATAGGGAAAGGACATAAAATATTTTCATTTGAATCTCGGAAAATTCGGGTACACAAGCATGGTGTGGAGACATCCGTGCGATGCACAAGTTTCCTACTCAAAACTTTGAAAAATTAGGCATCTAGACTATTAGAGCTTCATAATTGTTGCCTATGAAGTCGAAATCGTGAAATTCCAACTTATAGTTTTTTGTCATAAATGCGGCAAGCTAGAGGTGTAAGTGTGAAATTGCCACAAGGTGCAATTTTGTGACATTATATATTTCCCCCACATTAGTGAGCTGATTTTTGAGAAAAAATCAGCTACACTAAAGTAGCTTAAGAAGACATAAATGCTAAATTTAAAATTTTACCTTTTAACAAAAAAAGATATTGTAGAGGCCGCAAAGGTCGAGCAAGAAGATATTGACGATGCCGCTAGGGTTTGATCTTGGCGAGAAACTACAACACCTAACATGAAGGTTCGTTTTGCAAGCTAAAAATTGAGTTAGATTCAAAATTAGAAGAAGCTATTACAGTGAGAGGAATGCTTAGGAAAAATTTCAGTGAATTAGAAGAAAAATTTGATGAAGAAGTGAGTATATGTCCCCTCCTATTTTTTCCCCCAACTAGGTGGGTGAAAACACGAAGGTCGGACGTCCAAGGAAAATTTCCCATGAAAAATGGGAAAAAATGACCTATATACTCCCATTGTAGGCCCATAGAAGGTCATTTTCATTATTTATTGCAAGGATTTTGTTGAATTTTCTATAGAGTTTTCAACAAAATGCCTCACAAACAAGACTTCCGGCTTCTGAGGAATGAGTAGTTGTGTACCGATGTGGAGAGGGGTGACCCACTAGATGAGGTATGAGAAAATTTTCCCCTTAGCCTTTCATTTTAGTTTATTTTTTAGCATAGAAGAACTCTAAGCAACGTAGGAATCCAATCGACATGGCGACGTCTTGTGGATGCACTAGTGTCTCGCACGATGACGCTTGTCAACCACGTTGGAGTCCTGACTAGGTGTTGTTTTCAACCCAGTAGGCCTTGTATGTCAGCATGTCATGCAAACGTCTGCGTGATGCGTAGGTGTCTTAAAGATAGAGTTATAAAATTTTAGATGATGTAGAGTAGAGATAGATTCTCCTTAACATAGTGTTTTAATGGTTTTGTAGGAGTTTTCTAAGATCCATAAGCATAGTGGGAGTGCGATTCTATCATTGTTGAGGAGTCACAACCATGAAATTGTACCTAATGATTACACACGATTGTAGTAGGTCAGGTTATGGTGGGTGTACACCATGTCGGAGATCCGCTTCCACATGCCTATGTTGATGGTGCTTATGGAGAGGTGGTATGTAGATACCTCATATTTTCATCTCCCAATAGGGGAGATGACTGTTACATTGGAGGATGTCTATCACATCCAGTGCCTTCCCATTCGAGGAGAGTAGGTAGCATAGAAGGAGGGTTGGACAATGCATGATGCATAGGGAATGCAACACTACTACATTAGTTGTGTGATCCCAGAGGACACCACAAAACACATTTACCTGAGGTGGTTGGAGTAGGGTCCCATGAATATTTCACTAATACATCACGTGTGATGATCACGATGGTGGAACTGCATGTTGTTATTGATGGGTGAGGCTCTCACTTGCATGCATGCCTCATCCATTGTATTAGAGAGATGGAGTAGAGGACCATATTTTCTTGGGGTCAGAGCATGCTTTCTCTTTTATACCACAACCTCAAGTGATACCTCCATTATGAATACCATAGTGTCACTTCTTGAATGCTTCTACAGGTGTGGGAATTCACACACATTAGGTGCACACAAATGACCAAATATCCTTGGGGCCTAGCATAAGGTGAGCCTTGAGCACATAACTACCCATTATTGTGCAATTGGTGACTCGATGAATTACTATTTTGGAGGTAGAGATTTGATCTATTAAGGAGTGATGATATTTAGTGGAGACCATATAGGCAGATGGGGGTTTGGCCATCTGATAGGAGATGGTTGCGGAGGATGTAGTAAGACTGACTCCTTGCTGGTTGATCAAACCACATTGTTGTACCATACTATTGACATTAGGTTGCATGATAGTTCAACCAGGTGCAAGACATCCCACCAGTCGCTTTGATATACATATAGTCACATAGTAGTGTATCTAGAGCTGAAGATCATTTATGTTCGACTATCATCAGTGTCACACTCAACAATGATGATGGATCAAACAAGGATTAACTAGAGGCCCTAGTGATCGATGACGTTAATGTATGAGTTAGATTTGCCAAATGGTGGCTGACAATAGGTCCTACTTTGATTTTCTCAGTTTATGCTCCTATGGGTGGTGACATTAGTGTATAGGGGTATGGAGGCAAGGCAACAAGTAGTGAAGAGGAGGGCTAGGAAACAAAGGCATGAGCAAAAGAGAGGCCGAGGAAACAATGAAAAGTAGCATCACTAGTGCATGTTCCTATGGTCTCAATCACACCACCCAACAACCTTAAGGTTGTACCACCCTCGACAACTGCTATAGGGCTGAGCATCACTTCTAGTAGCGATGCTCCACCCTCATATCTACACTAGAAAGTTGGGGACCTATGTATGGATTTGGTTTGACCTATGTTATCTCTAATCATTTATTTCATTATGATCTCATATATATGTGTGTGTTTGTTTTGATGATATGATGCTAATATTGTCCACTTTCTCTATTATTGCTTTGTTCACACAAGAGTGGCTCAATTTATTTGGGCAATGCATCTTAGAGGTGGTCCCAACCATCCCAATTTATTTGGGCAATACATCTTAGCGGTGGTCCCAACCTTCCAAGTCTAGGGATCAATTCTCCAAACCTACAAGCCACCCATAGCAAGGTGCCACACCTAACTATTTGAGCCTGTAGTGCATCTAAAGATGACCTACGAGGAGACACAAGTGGAGGTGGTCTAGTAGACCGTTGAGCTTTCTGGAATGACCAAGCAGTGGGATCAGAGGGGTGCAAAGCTCCTCTCTGTGCCTGCCTAGAGAGACTAGGGTATGACATGAGCTGAGAGTGTCGATTAGGCCTATGATGCTTTGCTGAGCCAAGCTGATAGATCTCAGGAGGCAGTTGGAGGTTGTAGAGATAGTACCCATTGATCCTTAGACACAACATCTAAGAGATGAGCTATGAGAGGCCCAGGAGTGAGAGGCTACATTCATAGAGTGCATCACATCCCTATGGGAGTAGGTAGTAGAGTGATGAGGGGAGGTACGAGGATTGTGGTCGTGAAGAATGTCTATGTCATGATCACACCGATCTCACTCACATGCATCCAACAACCTCCTTTACCACCACAAACACCAGAGGGTTCTAGGAGCCATGCCCCTAGTGGCTAGAGCCAATTTTTTTGTATCATATCATCATTATATAACATTTTTGATGTAGAGATTCATATAAAATTATATAGACACCACATATATTTATAATTGTGTGATACATGTACATGATATTTTGATGAATATATATATATATATATATGATATTTTGGATCGGTATATGTGTTCTTATGTGTATGTTTCCTTTTTATGTATGATTATGCTATGGATGTATGTTTAGATTAGATGCTAACATGATCTAATTAAACACACATTGGATGCATGTGTAATTAAATACAATGATGATCTAATCAATGTTTAATGATATAGATAGAACACAATGCACATATACATAGCATAAAAATAAAACACATGTATATATAATTCATAATTAAAGAAATTAACTACATACACATGTTTGCATCATAAAACACATTAAAAAGTTATCATGTTAATGAAGGAATGTCATAGCATAATGACCTACAATCCTTGAAAAGGGATGAGCATCATGCACATGCCACATAGAATTTATACATAGTATCGACAGAGATGCATTACATTGACTGGTTCTTTTAAAGGTGTACCATCCATATAAGACAATCCATATGCACAAAAACCATACATGAAGGTGATTATGTAAGGTCCTAACTAATTAGGACTAAATTTCCCCTTTTGATCAGGTGGCTCATTTACATTTCTCTGATTCTCATAGAGAATGAGATCACACACCTTAAAGGTATGAGAAAGAAAACCTTGATTATTATGCTTAGAAATAGATTTTTGATAGGCTTGTAGATGGTCGAGGGTCTATAACCGATGCTCATATTGAGAAAATCAAGGTGGTTTAGATGCTCAACACGGTAAGTATCATCATCAATTAACCCTTTAAGGGAAACTCGCAAAGATGGAATTTCCAACTCTAAAGGCATTATAGCCTCAGTACCATACATGAGGTTATATGGGGTTGAACTAGTAGTCATACAAACACTCATGCAATAGGCCCATATGGTGTAATTTAATTGAGTATGTCGGTCCTTACCATGTTTGTTTACTATTTTATAGATAATTAGCTCAAGAGTTTTACTAGATGTTTTTGCTTGACCATTAGATTGAGGATATTAAGGTGTAGAAAATAGATGTTGAATGTGATTTTTTTTAAAGAATTGCTTTACCTCATTTTTCTTAAATGAAGTACCATTTTCAAAAATAAGGGAATATGACAATCCAAAGTGAGCATTAATATTGTTTATAAGAAAGCTACAGATTTCTTCAACGTTAGTGGATCGAAGTGGAATAGCTTCAACCAATTTTATAAAGTAATCAATAGCTGTGATGATGAAGGTATGTCCTTTAGAAGGAGGTGATATTTTCATAATAATATCCAACCCCCATTTTGTAAATGGCCAAGGAGAGGTATGATTTTGAAGCTCTTGTTCAAGAGATTTGATAAGATTACTGTGTTGTTGACATTGACGATATTTCTTGAAAAAGGCAAAGGAATCTTGCTCCATTGTTTTCCAATAATATCCCATATGAATAAGTTTATGCACTACTGATTTACCACAAAAATGTGCATTCCAAGAGCCCAAGTGATCTTATTAAAGGGAAAGGGGTATTTTAGCCTTAGTGAGACATCAGAGAAAAATACCATTGTAAGATTTTTGATAAAGAACATTAGACAAAACAATGTATTGAGATGAAATATTTCATATCTGGACACGAGTTTTTTTAGTCACATCATTAGAAAGTTTCTAGTCTTTGGATAATTATAGATGTGAGAATACCATTCCCATGAGTCTACGTGATCACACACAATACTATCATGTTCAAGTTGATATGAGATAGTGGGAGAGTGGAGAATCTAAACCACAAAGTGGAACTCATCTGCACCATCAGCTATATGTACAAGGGAAGTTGTGCTTGCCATTGCATCCATGTGATGATTTTCCCTCCTAGGCACACTGATTATAGTAAAAGAAAATCGCCCAAGAAAGTATAAAGCCAAATCTTGGTACTGACAAAAAATTCTCTACTTAGCTTGATATGCACCCACGATTTAATTTACAATAAGTTTAGAATCACCATGAATGTGGTATGTTTAATATTCAATTCTATCATGACACGTAAGCCGACAATAAGGGCTTCATACTCAATGATGTTATTGGTACAATGAAATTCCAATCGAAAAGATAGAGGAACTGGCTTACCTTCAGTTGAGATTAAAATTACACCTGCCCCAAAGCCAATTTGACATCTCGATCCATAGAAATACATTTCTTGCATAGGTTCATGGTTTAATGCAAATAGGTTTTCATCTGGAAATAAATCCAAGCTAAAAAAGGAACAAGATTAGGGATATTTTTCCAATTGATTGGCAATAGCTTGTCCTTTAATAGATTTATGAGTTACAAACTTCATATTGAACTTAGAGAGTAACATTACCCATTTTTCTAATCTTCTAGAAAGATTGGTTCTAGTAAATAAATATTTAAGATCACATTTTACAATCAAATGGGTTTATGTGTGGAGAAGATAATGTCGTAGCTTTTTTGTTGTAAAAACAAGAGTGAGACATTTTTTTTCCATAGCAGAGTACCGAGTTTCATAATCAACCATAATATAATTAATGTAGTAGACCACTCTTTCTTTGTCATCATAATCATGTTGAGCTAACACATCTGCTAAAGCATGAGGTGATGCAGAGATATACAACAAAAAGGGTCCATCCTGCATAGCCAACATTAAGATAGGAGGATTGGATAAGTACATATTGATAGATTCAAAAGCCTTGCCAAATTCATCATCCCATAAAAAACAAACATCTTTCTTCAAAAAACATGTGAAGGGAAGAGTGCGATCAACCAATTGAGACACAAATCTTGTTGGTGTGAATTAAAGTCTTGTACCTAGTTAATTCACTCACTAGGTAATTAAGGGACTTATTCACATGATTAAGGTTACTTAGGATATAAGATTCCTTCTAGAAGTCTTAGTTGAATTTTCTAAAACTTTTCTTATCTATGCATCATTTCCTAAGTAGTTAGTTAGTTGTCACATGCCATAGGATTAAGACATATGTCATAATCATGTTCAGTCCTATTCCTCACCTTTCTTATAAAAGGAGGGTCATTGTACTCATTTTTATCATACTTCATACCTCATCTTATTGATAGGTCTTAATATCAAGCAAACTCATATTCTTGCATACCCTCTTGTAGAAGGTTTTCATTGTTTATGTAGGTGGTCTTGGGTATTGAGCTAATCTTTAGCTTTTACATGGTATTAGAGCCAAGCATTGTAAAACCCTTCTCAGATTTGAGGGCTGAGCTATTACTTGTGAGAGATATTGATGATTTATAGTAAGGTTGAGTATGCTCTTGCCTTGCATCAATGGTGAACCTGGGAATAAAAAAAACTTGAAAAAAATACCAGATTTGAGGTAGTCTCTATATGAGGGTTTTCTTGGAAGGTCATTTTTAGCTCGTGTTGTAGGAGATATGAGCTTAGATTCAATTTCAGGGCAGTTGAGAAAGTTAGGATCGACTTTTGTTTCGCATAAATATGATGTTTTTGGCCAAAGTTATGAGGGTTTGAAGATTTGCAAGATCTAGAGGTTGCAGATTTTTTGGTGCACTTTGAGCCCAATAGGACCTCACCATCATCTTCAAATAACCTGAGAGACAAATATTCATATATAACACACCTATATTTGGCATCGACTATTCATGAGGAAAATTTTTTTTACTTGGGAAACCATATGACCCACCTAGGTACATGTGCTGTTAATTTAGCATAATACAAAATAATAATTTTATTATGTTCTGCATTAAATATATTCAGGATTTTAATTTTTTTTTTTTATCAGGCTATTAAATTTTTTGGCATCAACATATATGAATTTCTCTGCAGAGGTTATATGCAAAATCTTCGTTGTACATTGTTGTCAACCCATATGTAGAGGTTGTTGGCCTTGATTTGATCGACCTCTCGCTGACATATTCTCACCACCGCCGGCCATGTCTTTTTGGATCCCTCCATTGGATTTCTTTACTTTCCACCCTTGGTTTTTTTTATAGCACCAGACACTATATCGTTGGTGGCACCACCGACGACACCACCATTTCATCATCCCATTATTGCCCATTAGGTGACAACTTTATTTTTTGCTTTGACACAACCTGTGGTCATATGGAGGAATAGGAGGTAGCCCATGGGGGCTAGAATTTTGCACTGGTTAGTAATCAACTTTTGCATTGGTTTAACCTTCACTGTACCTGATTTTTTGCCATAACATTTAGTCATGATATCAAAATTATGCAAACAAGATATCATTGGAAAGCTGGTTTTGTATATTTCATAATGGTGCAAAGTATTTTGCCAAATTTTTCTACGGGTACAAATTATAGCCAACTAAAGTCAATTCTTCCATTTGGACTCCTGAGCTCATATTTTTTCACTAGTTTTCCAGATTTTGGAGATTTCAGCAGCATTACGAAGGTGATTCAGAGCTCTATCATTTTGTCCATATATTTTTTTCAGATTCAACTCTAGGTATATTTTATCGAGTTTTTACAATTTGAAGCATTTGCTTGATATCTTGGATATACTGAAATTTGGAGAAGGTTTATTTACATTGGGAGGCTTCATTTTCAGTTGTACATCATATTTGGGAGTTTATATTTGCTATTGAAGGTCAATGTCTTTGTAATCTTGTAGATCTATCATAGTTCATTATAGGGTTTTCATTCCATCCTTCTTTGATTATGTTGAAAAAAGGAAACTATAAACAATGGAGAGATGGAATCATAAAACATCTTTGATGGCTTCATTTGCTACCACATTTGTATAATCTTGTTCTCCCTCCTGGTACTGATAGTAAGAAATTTGCTTGGAATTGCAAAAAGGATCATGTCTTAGGAGTTATTGCACTGCATATTGATGTTTCCACTTTGAATTATATTGATCATTTTGAGTTTCCTTATACTCTTTGGAATAAAAATTGCAAGATACATGGATATCTTGATACTCAACCATTCCCAGATGATCCTGTTTTTGATTGTCTTGTGCCTCTTCATTTTTCAGATAGGAGACCCTATGATCATGCTACTATGTAGGAGTTTGAATATTTGGAATACTTTGAATCTTCTGAAGAGGTTGACAAGGGTTCTTCAGACCTTCCTTCTTCTCCATCAGAGATAGTTGATGTACCTTCACCTTCAGTGATTCATTGTGCAGAGTCATTGATTGAGGCTTCCATCATTCTTGTTCAACATGACCATTCATTTTATGTTGGTGATTCATTGAGCACATCCAATGATTCATCACAACAGGTATCTCATTGTCTTCCTAATTAGGATTCCTATCTATCAAACATTGCATCCTTGTTTGTGGAATCTCCCATTTCAGATATGGAGGACACATTTGAGGGGTTATCTCTCCTCTTTGCTGACAGTCATTTCGCAACTGTTGTCAACCCATCTTTGTCTTTGGACCTTGTTCAACATCAGTTTCCACATAGTCTTAATTTGTCACCTAATTTGATTGTGGAATATTAATCTTCAATGGAAAAGGAGACACATGAGAATTTTTTTGAGAAATCATCATAATTATCCATATTCATCCTTCCTTCAATTCCTAGCCAAAATGGGAAGCATCCCTGCATTTGTACTTGGTTTTGTTTCTTCCAAAATGGAGACAATTTGTTTGTCGACATTGGATTATGTTAAATTATCTTCAGGAACTTACCATTTTTGTAGGTGATTACACATTATGGGGGGGCTACATAGTCTCTCTCTTTCCCTCTTATCGGGGGCTATTGATTGTAATGCATCTATGCAACATATGGTGTACTTGGGGGTATCATGAAGTCCTCCATCCTTCCTCACATGATTTTCTTTTTTCTCTCTTTTGGAGCGGAGTTTTGTCCCACTAGGTTTTCTCCTTTTCTCCATTTGTGAAAGATTTATTTTGCATTTGTACATGGGTACCTAACATGGCCTAGTATCTGAGACCCATCTTTGCATCTTTTTGCATCATTTGCATAATAATCTTTTCCCTAAGTTGCACTTAAGGGGGGATGTTGGTGTGAGTTAAAGTCTTGTACCTAGTAATTTATCTCACTAGGTAATTAGGGGAATTATTCATATGATTAAGTTTACTTAGGCTATAATATTTCTTCTAGAAGTCTTAGTTGGCTTCTCTAGAAGTCTTATCTTATCTATTCATCATTTCCTAGGTATTTAGTTAGTTTTAACATGCAATAGGATTAACACACATGTCACAATCATGTTCAATCCTATTCCTCGCCTTTCCTATAAAAGGAGGGTCACTCATTTGTGTCATAATTTATACCTCATCTTATTGATAGGTCTTAATATCAAGCAAGCTCATATTCTTGTATACCCTCTTGTAGAAGGTTTTCATTGTTTTTGTAGGTGGTCTTGGGTATTGAGCTAATCTTCAGCTCTTACAAATCTACAAATGGCCTGAATCTTCCCTTGTAAACTATGTAGTTGAGAGATGTGTATTGTGATGTATTCTAAGAGTCTGATAGTGGTCATGTTGCCTCTATATATCTGGTAGGTGATACTCCTATGAGAAGATTTCTCTACAAGTATATTTGTAATCTTTGTGATTTCTGAATAATATATAGGGAAGATTTTGGAGTGTGGTGTTTTTCTCCCAAAATGGTTTTCCCCATGTAAATCACTCTGTCGTGGTATGCATGATATTTATGTTTATTTCTATTTAAGTTTTTATAACTACTAGATAAAGATCTATATTTTTTTTGTATTATCCTCCTCTCAAGATTACTGTAGGAATTTGTTTTGATACCTTAGCTTCCTTACACTAACAAAGGGTTTGATGTTGCTGAAAATTTCAAAACAATGCCTAATGAGGAGTATCTACATCATTCTAGTGATAGCAATCCAAATTTTGAGTTGGTATATCCCATACATTAAAAACACCAGTTTAACTTCTCAAATAATTCAGTAGTAGAGCATGATGGAATGGAGCATGATGAATATTTTAAATTGACACTTAGTAATGACTAATTTTTTGAATATGGTATTGCCATGAATTTTGATCAAAGTGATTGTGAGGAGAAAGTATATTTTGAAGATCATATGGCTCTTGAAAATGAAGATACTTTAACATCTTTGTTACATGGAGAATCAAGTCACTTGATTGAACAAAGACCTCAAGAGTAATGTGAATTTAAGAATTGAATCTTGGTCACTAATGAGAAAGAGATTCAAGTCCTCATAAGTTTTGAAAAAACTCACAAGATCGTTGAGATCCTCATGCAAAAATTTCAAATTATCTATGACCAATGACCAATGTCATAGTATAGGTTAACTAAACCTGATCCATACAGATTCGAGGCATATTTAATCCACTAAGCATCAATCCCAATAAGATATTCAATATCAATAAAAATGAAGAAGCCATTAAAACTGACATGCTAAAACACAAAATCTTGAAAAACATCTATTCTAAGACATTGAAACTTATCTTATTGGGGGAGTGGTGTTGCATTGATGTGGAATGGCAACCCTTTCCCAATCCCTTGGATAATATGAGCCTTTTCAATCATTTTTATGGATTAAAATCGATAGAAATTGATGAAAAAGATGAATGAAAACATGATGAAAGCTAGATTAATATGATAAATGATAAGATGTTTGATGTGAGTGTATGTAAACCCATGCTAAATGTAAATAAAGATCAAAGATGAAATCGATTTTAAGGAAACTATGCTAAAATGGATGTAAACTAAGTTAACATGGAAGCCATTAATGGATGCTTAAGCTAATAATTCATGAAAATTAATCTAAAATGTTATCAAATGTAAAATATGAGTGCAATTGGATGTGAGTTTCAACAGCATAAGTTTTCTATCAAAAGATGGATGGATCCCTATTTAATAGATGCAAATTCTATTTATAGAATATACAATGAGAAACCGATGGTCAAGATTGAAAGAACCAATCAATGGTCAAGATGGAGACATGGATCCCCATCAAGGGTTGAAAATACAAGTTGATATTTAATCAAGGGCTGAAAATCATGCAAAGAAGCACACTTTCAAAACTTGCTCAAGAATTTTGTTGAAAGTTTGTTACAAAGAAGAATATTCCCTTTTTTGAATGAGTGAAAAGGGAGAATATTCTCATGCAAGTGGATGAGGAAAATTAGCATTTAGAAAATTAAAAAAAAGTTTTAATGTGCAAAGGGGAGGGATATTCCATAGGAATATTCCCTTTTGGAGGAATTTAAGATTTAACATTAAATAATTAATTTATTTAATGAAAGGGGCGGGATTAGGATATTTAATTAAATAATTAGGATTATCTAATTAAATAAGAGGACATAGGGGTTAAATTAAATAATTTGATTTATTCAATTTAACAAGATGAAATGTTAGTGTGAGAGGGGATGAATTAACCCAATTAGGTTAATTAGGTTAATAAATGAAAATGAGACATTTAATTAAATAGCTAGGCTAATTTAATCAAACAAGTGAAAATAGGATGGATTTTAGGGCAAAGCGGTGTCAATATATCAAATTCAAGTGTGTATATCATTCAAGACATTTTTAAGTGTCTACATTTTGCCCCTCTTTGAAGCAAGGTACCTACTACATTGGTTCAAAGACTGATTCTTTTCAAATTAAAATTGCTGCTCAAATAAAAAAAAATTTAGATGCGCCACTATTGCCCCAATAGAAATAATTAAGCTGGTACCCCACCCCCTCGAGATATCAAGTAATTTTTTTGAAATTTTGGGTTGATCTCATGAGAAAGATTGAACATAGGTCCAATTCAAAGAGGTTTAGAAAGCTTAGATGTTTGATGTAGACATATTTGATGATGTATAGATGATCATCAACCATGAGTAGCCTCATGTATATTTTTATTTATCTCACATATTCAACACTTGGATATAAATGTTAGTAAAGTTAGAAGTAGAAGAATGAGATGAAATGGATTGACCATCGATTTCAAGATTGATTCAAAAGTCCAACAAGTCCATGATCCATCAAGACTTTACTAGATGTGGTGATGGGAAGGATGATTTTTCTCATATTTGAGATTGGGATTTTCTGTCATTCCTTATTTTTGACATAACACATACCAAATGCATCTTGGTATTGATAACCAAGATGGTGTTGTGTCTAGTGTAATGGACTTTGACTCTGAAAATATATAGGATAGTTCTTGTTCACATCTTGAAATACAAAAACCTTGTTGGAATGTAGTTTAGAAGTTTAGAATATCTCGGATCAAAGCATACACAATAGTCAACAAGGTATTCCAAACAACCTCCCTACACACAACTAAGAAAGTATGCACCAAGATTATTTTAAAAATACCCACAAGCACAACAAACAAAAGATAATGATTGATGCCCCATTTTTTTCTCTCTAAATTGTTGAGACATAATTAAGAGGTCCGCGGAATGGGTCAATAAGATAAATCATAAGAAAAGAAAATCAACCAACAATTAATGTTACTATATCTCTTGCAAAAGGGTGCGATGTGTGCTGAGGATAAATATCCAAAGTGATATCCAAAATGATGCCCATTTTCAAAAGGATATATCCTAGGAAATGCATTTTATTGGATGATGATGGGTTGATTGGTTGTTTGAAATTCCATTGATATAAAGTTTGATTGACATGTTTGATAATGATCAAGAGTTTATTTTGTTTCTTTTTAAAGGTTTTACTTTTGCTGATTGCTGTACTTGTTTTCTACTTGTGTTACCAAAGGGTGAGTGTGATAATCAGTTTATTATGGATGAGATTATCATGGGTGTAAGAAAAATGGGATGGGTGGTTTTAGGATTTTTGGAATATTTCAATTTTTTTGATGTTTTGAAGCTGTTTTTGGTTTTTTTTTGAATGTTTATTTCAGGTTGTTTAGGGTTTTACAATTTTTGAATGTTTTGGGGTTTTTCTAAGTTTTCAAATGCTTTGAGATTTTTTCCAAGTTTTCAAATGTTTTGAGCTTTTCCCAAGTTTTCAAATGTTTTGAACTTTTTCCAAGTATTCAAATGTTTTGACCTTTTTCCTAGATTTAACCAAGAACCTAACCTAAAAGACTATCCTATGGGCCTTGGGGGCTTATCAAAGATGAGCCTTGCCTACGTTATACATGTAGAGACCACATAGTTTGACTGAATTTGACTTATTATTGATGAGAGATGAAAATTTCATAGATTTCTAGTTTATTATGATGGAATCCTAAAGGACTAACCTAGGGTGTCTCAGGGGCACACCAATGATGGCCTTGCATACGTTCAAGATCATAGACTCATAGTTCGATTGAATTGAATTATTATTGATGAGAAATGAATAGTTGATGAATTGTTAGTTTATTGTGATGGACTCCTAAAGGACTGAATCATTGAGTCATATGTGGGATAGATATCACAATATGATATATATTTAATGCCAGTACGGTGAAATATTGCTAGAAAATATTGATGGGTTTGGACTTTGTTTTAAAATAGTATCTTTATACACTTGTAACAGTATCTTGTGTGTTTCACTAGTAACATTCTTATTCTTGGCCTAAAAGCGGGGTTTGTTGTTAGAACTAGTGGATGGGTGGTTATATTTATACACTTGTGTGTTTCCCTATGCGATTAGGGATCTCTCAATTTTGAGGTCCCTAGGAATAAGCTCATCATAAGTGATGATATATTGCATCTTTAAGTGGAAGGATAGATCTAAATCAACATTTGTTATTATAATCCCCACTTGTTAGTTGGGAATGGGCCACTTGCTTTTACTAGATCTTTGCCTCCACCTTTGCAAGAAATTAGCAAAGGATTCTCCTTTGTTTTTCTTGAGTGTGTATAACTCTTTTAAGGTTACATCCATGTCAAGATTGAAGGAGAAGTGATCTATGAATTTATCAATGATTTCTTGGAACGTTTTGATGCCTTGAGGCAATTGTGAGAATTAATCGATGGGGGGGGGGGCCATCAAGCTTCGTGGAAAGAGGTGCATCAAGTAGGAATAATTGTAGGAAACCTCCATACACATGACGTTGAATTATTTGATGTGATCCAAAGGATTCCCTCTCCCTTTGTATTTATCAAATTTAGGGACCTCAAAACTGGGAGGGTAAGATACCATTGTGATGTTTCAATTGAATGGGTATGGACATAATTTTTGTTGTGCATGGGGCTTCTTTGTCTTGCACATTTGAATATCCTACATTTTTTGTGTTAGTGCCTTGAGTTAAAATGTTAGGGTAAGTGCAAAAAGATGGGGGACCAAAAAGGGGGCTTAAGTGGCCACTTTTTTTTTTGAAATCAGGAAATACTCACCTTGGACGTGAAATTGAGGATAGTTACAATCAAAATTTTGAGATGCAACAAAAACAAGGATCATAGTGCTCTGAGTCTACTTTCTAAAATACTAATTTATTTTGAAAATGGTTGAGATTAAGGGGTTCAAAAGAGGGATCCACATAAATTGGTGCTATTTTTTCTAGAAAAACATAACATAGCAACTTTTGTGGGAACGTAGCACGGTGAACCTTTTTTTAGTATTTTAAAAATCGCTTCAGTGAGAAATTAGCTGATAGTATGTAGTCGATGCGTAAAAATTTTGACAAATTTTTAATGAATATTTGAATTTTCAAAGTGGACACTTCTTGAATTTTTTTTTGGCCGTGCTACCCCTACAAAATTTGGAAACTAATTGATTTGTTTTTAAATATTTGTAGAATGGAGTCTAGTTTCTTAAAATGTAATTTATTTTAAATTTTGATGAACGATTAATTTATAGTGAAAAAAACACCAAACACTAATTTTTTCCAAAAAAGAGACACACAAACAAGAGAAGTTATAGATCAAAGGCTTAACAATATCAAAAAGTGAAAATAATTAAATCGTTGGATAACTAAGAGAGATAATAACATTACTGAGGTTTTCAGTTTTTTAGACATTGAAACACGTGCAATCCTGATGGTGAGCACAAACTTGATTATGTAATATATTGTAGAAAACACGTTTTTGGTCATTGGGAAGGCCCTCCAAGCTTTTGGGTTGGTATTCCAAGGAAAATACCAAGCCCAAGGCTTGGGGATTCCCAAATAAATATATAACACAAGCGTGTTATAATGTGCTCACGCTATATCTTAGGTTTGACATGGTTTTTGTGTTTGTGCGGGACATGTCTAGCAAGACATAACATGAGAGCATTATAATTCGCTCATGTTATGTCTTTCTTTATGTTAAATGCTACTCTATTGAACGCATGTTTATATATTTATATGTTTGTATGTACATGTATGCTTGTATATATATATATACATGTTTGTATGTATGTATGTATGTATGCTTGCATGTATGTATGTATGCCTATATGTATGTATGTATGTATGTAAGATTGTATGTACATATATACATGTATTCTTGTATGTATGTACACATGTATTATGCTTGTATGTATGTATTTAAAGGGAGGGATAATTTTAAGAGAGAGAGAGAGAGAGAGAGAGAGAGAGAGAGAGAGAGAGAGAGAGAGAGAGAGAGAGAGAGAGAGAGAGTTGAGAAGTAGGGTGGGAGGGAGAGATGGAGGGATACCTGAGAGAGAGAGAGAGGTAGAGAGGTAGTGAGAGAGAGTCTTGAGAGAGGGAGAGGGGTTTTAAGGGAGACACTAAGAGAGAGGGAGTGGGAGAGAATGGATTGGAGTGAGAGGGACTTAGAAAGGTAGGGTGGGAGGGATGGAGAGAGAGAGAGAGGGGGTGGAGAGGGAGAATTGAGAGAGAGGGGGGAGAGAGAGTTATGTAGGTAGGGTGCCAGAGGGAGAGACCTGAGAGATAGGTAGTGAGATGGAGTGTGAGATAGAGGGAGTGGGAGAGAGAGGGAGTGAGAGAGTGAGACCTGAGAGATAGGTAGTGAGATGGAGTGTGAGATAGAGGGAGTGGGAGAGAGAGGGAGTGAGAGAGAGAGACCTGAGAGAGGGAGAGGGTGTGAGAGGGAGTGACTTGAGAGAGAGGGGGAGGGAGAGAGGGGGTGGAGTGAGAGGGACTTATCTAGGTAGGGTGGGAGGGATAGATAGAGAGAATGGGGGGAGATAGAGTTTCCTAGGTAGGGTGCCAGAGGGAGATACCTGAGAGAGGGGATGAGAGGAAGAGACCTGAGAGATAGGGAGAGAGATGGATTGGGAGAGAGAGGGAGTGATGGAGAGGCAGTGGGAGGGAGATAAAGATAGATAGATAGAGGGAGTGAGATAGAGTGGTAGGGAATGATTGAGTGATAGGTACATAGAAAGAGGGAGAGGCTAGATAGAGACAATTAGAGAGGGTAGGAGAGAGGGAGGGAGAGAGAGGTGAGATGTATAGATAGAGAGAAAGGGATAGGGGTTGAGGGTATAGGTTTGAGGGATTAGGGTGGAGGACCTATAGGGTTGATGGATTATGGTATTAGGTTGAGGGTATAGGGTTGAGGGATAAGGGTTGAGGGTAGAGGGTAGAAGGTTTAAGGGTTTAGGGTTGAGGGTTGAGGGTTAAGGGTTGATGGTAGAGGATTTAGGGTATAGGTTTGACGGTATATTGTTGAAGGATTAGGGTTGAGGGTCCAACATATAGGGTAGAGGGTATAGGGTTTGAGGGTTTAGGGTTTAAGGGTTGAGGGTTGAGTGATTAAGGGTTGAGGGTTGAGAATTGAGGGTTTAATGTATAGGGTAGAGGGTAGAGGGTTTAAGGTTGAGGGTAGAGGGTATAGGGTTGATGGATTAGGGTTTAGGGCCCAATGTATATGGTAGAGGGTATAGGGGTTGAGGGATTAGGGTTTAAGGGTTGAGGGTTGAGGGTTGAGGGTAGATGTTTTAAGGTTTTAGGGTTTAAGGGTTGATGGCTGAGGGTTTAGGGTTGAGCGTTTAAGGGTTTAAGGGTTGAGGGTATAGGGTTTAGGGATTAGGGTAGAGAGGGAGGGATGGATAGAGGGAGAGATGGAGAGATATGTAAGATAGAGAGGATATAGAAGAGGAGGGAGGGAAAAATATATATGAGGGTTGAGGATCCAATGTATAGGGTAGAGGGTTGTGAATTGAGGGTATAGGGTTGAGGACATATAGGGTGTTTGGTTTAGGGTATTGGGTTGAGGGTATAGGGTTGAGGGATTAGGGTTGAGGGTAGAGGGTAGAAGGTTTAAGCGTTTAGGGTTGAGGGTTAAGGGTTGAGGGTAGAGGGTTTAGGGTATAGGTTTGAGGGTATATGGTTGAAGGATTAGGGTTGAGAGTCCAATGTATAGGGTAGAGGGTATTTGGGTTGAGGGTTTAAGGATTAGGGTTGAGGGATTAAGGGTTGAGGTTTGAGAATTGAGGGTTGAAGGTTTAATGTATGGGGTAGAGGGTAGAGGGTTTAAGGGTTTAGGGTGTAGGGTTTAGGGTTTAGGGTTTAAGGGTTTAGGTTTTAAGGGTTTAGGGTATAGGGTTGAGGGATTATGATTGAGGGTACAATGTATAGGGTTGAGGGTATAAGGGTTGAGGGTATAGGGTTTAAGGGTTGAGGGTTGCATTTATATGGTAGAGGGTAGATGGTTTAAGGGTAGAGGGTTGAGGCTATAGGGTTGAGGGTCCAATGTATAGGGTAGAGGGTATAGGGGTTGATAGATTAGGGTTTAAGGGTTGAGGGTTGAGGGTTGAGGGTTTAAGGGTTGAGGGGTTAAGGGTTGAGGGTTGAGGGATTAGGGTAGAGATTTTACTTGGGCTTAAGGGTACTAGGGTTGAGGGATTAATGTTGAGGGTAGAGGGTTTAAGGGTTGAGGGTTGAGAGTTTAGGATTTAGGGTTGAGTGTTTAAGGTTTTAAGGGTTGAGGATCCAATGTATATGGTAGCAGGTTGAAAATTGAGGGTATAGTGTTAAAGACCTATATGGTTGAGGGTATAGGGTAGAATGTTTAAGGGTTAAGGGTAGAGGGTAGAGGGGAGAGATATATAAGGAGTGAGTGAGTGAGTGAGAGAGACTTGAGAGAGAGAGAGAGAGAGAGAGAGAGAGAGAGAGAGAGAGAGAGAGAGAGAGAGAGAGAGAGAGAGAGAGAGAGAGAGAGAGAGGGTTAAGGGTTAAGGGTTAAGGGTAGAGGGTAGAGGGGATAGAGATAGGAGTGGTGAGAGAGAGAGAGAGACTTGAGAGAGGGAGAGGGGGTAGGAGGGAGATACTTGAGAGAGAGAGGGAGGGAGTGGGAGAGAGATAGGGGGTAGAGGGTTTAAGGGTTTAAGGTTAGAGGGTGGAGGATAGAGAGAAAGAGAGAGAAAATAAACCTATAAAAATCAACTTTCTCATAATGCGAGCATGTTTTGAAGTAGTAGAGATATGGTCATTTGTTTAGCAAGACATAACCCGCTCACATTATAACATGAGTGCATTTTGTCCTGCTCTAAAATGGTAAGAAAATCATTATACCCATGATATCAAGGCCCACATTCTGCATATTCTCTTGGTTATGTGTGTGTTGCGATAATTTTTTTTTTTGACGATTTTGTGAAGTGTGCATGCAAGTTTTTATGATCTTTCCACCACGTTTACATGAAATAGCAGAACTTTCAAGTTGAAAGACATAATATCAATTGAAGTCTGAATTCCATTCAAGAATGATATATAATTGAAGTCTGGAGGGGAAAAATCTTCTGAAAAAAGTCAAATTGTTGAGGGGTTTGAAGAAAGAAGAATCAAAGGCTACATAATTGGGTAGAAATCCTCTATTCGAAACTATGGTTTTTTAGCTATGTGAAGTCTTTACACATTTTCTTTCATTCTATTTTGGCTTGCTTTTATTTTTCCATGTGATCAATATTCCATGTTGATTATTGTTTGTTTGTCATTATAGCATTAGCTTATCAATGCACATTTTAAAATACATAATTCTTTACACTTGCCAGTTACATTTTCAAATCACATCTCTTTGCGACATTTTGTTAAAAAATTGACTTACCTTGTGTATGATTTCACATTTTGTATACACATATATATGACAAAAGTTATAAGTATAATAATACATCATTTCACAATCCTTTACTATGGATGTGCATACCCCTCTCCAAATATTTCATTTTCGTATAGGCATTGGGGGATGTTGGAAAATTTAGTGGAATTTGGTTTTACACCTAGAAATTGCATATGCTTGAAATTTTCTATAGACTTTTCAATAAATCTATTTTGTGTATATCCCACAATCATTCTATTCCACAAGGACATATCTCATTGAGTTATTTTGTCAAATAGTTATACCAAGTACCTGATTGCCTTGTCTATGCTACCAAAATCTCCATACATGTCTATCAAAGTATTTTATCAAACAACATAGACAAGGTAATCAACTGTTTGAAGAAATGCCTTAAAGAAATGGGGTCTCATGGTGATGTGCATTTTTTCAAACAATTGACTGCATTGTCTATGCTACCAAATTTTTTATACATATCTCTACAAAATTGGAATATACTCCTCCCACATTGATCTAGAGCTTTGAATCTATTTTGGTTTTCATCTCTATTTCTAAATTTACCTCATCACCAAACTTTCCTCGTCACTAATGTTGTGATATATTTTAAATGTTTCCTTGATTAGTCTACCTACAAGGGATTCTAACCCTTCTCTTCACTGTTTCAAGACTCTTTATTCAAGGCTAAGTTAGCAACATGTGGAAAGGTGCAACATATCTTACAATCATGGCATGCCACAAGACCACATTTCTTTAAGGCATTGGATCCAAAAATTCATGTGAGCATTGAGAAGCTAGTGAGCTCACTAGCTTGCCAATGTGGTAGGGTTGACAAGGTAGGGGAAGTGTGAAAAAATGCATCATATTAATCACCATGAGACCCCATTTCTATGATGCATTTTTTCACACTGTCCCTAATTTTTCAACCCTACCACATTGGCAAGCTAGTGAGCTCACTAGCTTCTCAATGCTACCACATTTTTCATACATTATGAAAACATTGTTGTCAAAAAATTCATATGCCTTGTCCATGCTTCCATTTTGAGCTTATCTTGCAATCATGGCATGCCACAAGACAACATTTCTTTAAGGAATTGGATCCAAAAATTCATGAGACTCCATTTCTATGATGCATTTTTTCACGTTGCCCCTACCTTGTCAACCCTACTGCATTGGCAAGCTAGTGAGCTCACTAGGTTCTCAATGCTACCACATTTTTCATACATGTATATGAAAAAATTATTGTCAAAAAATTCACATGCTTTGTCAATGCTTCCATTTTGAGCCTATCTTGCAATCATGGCATGCTACATGACCACATTTCTTTAAGGCATTCCATCCAAAAAATTCATGTGACCTTTTTCTATGCTAGAAATACTCTTCTATAGAATAATTGCAAGTATTTTGTATGAATCCTTGAATGACATATATTTCATTTATTTGTATGGATTCATTTTTCAGGAACTAATATTTGTCTCATCACCATGCTACAAGTAAAATTATCTGCCATACCAAGGAAACAAAGAAGGAATAAACAAATAGACGAAGAGTCTGAAACTAATAAAGCAAAAAAATAGAGAATGGATGAGGGAATATCATTAGAAGAAGAAATTGGATACGATTGATGAAAACAAGCTAATTGAAGAGGAACCTCAACCATCAAAAATAGAAATGGAATTGGCAGCACAAAGGGAGTGAATGCGAAAGCATCGTGCTAAGATAGATTCAAAGACCATAGTTGGAGACACACCCTCTACCACAAGTGAATACAAAGGGACACCATATACCACAAGTAAATATGGAGGGACACATTCTAATATAAGTGAATATGGAGGGACACCATCTACCATAAAGTGAATATGGAAGGACACCATCTACTGCAAGTGAATATGAAGGGACACCATCCACCACATCTCAATTTGAGAGTATATCATCAATCAGATTTGATGAAGAAGGTATGCCATCATCACCATGTCAACCCCAAGGTATGTTGTCTATTCCACCCTCGATCGAAGGTACACGATCTAGCCCACCTCACTTAAATATTGATGAAATTTCTAATGTTGAGATGTATGTACCTAGGAGAACACCACCTAGAATTTTGCGTAGAAAGCCAAAGTATTTGATTAATATTGATGAGAATATTTTGACGCACATGAAAGGTAATATTATAGAATGCACTTGTAGAAGATATGCTAATAAGATTTGGAAATTATTATTTTAAAGGCTAAATGAGATTGAAAGATTTCAACTATTTGTTGAAATGATGCGGTGTATAAAGTATAGAAACATCATGAAGATTCTTGGGTTGATAACATTGAATGCTTCAAGTGAAAACACTATTGTGAAGAATCTAATGAATTCTTATGAGAGTGTGGCTAAGACCTCATGCTCAAAGGATAGTAATGTCACCTGACGTGTCATTACATCAACTTTGGTAAGTATTCAAACAAGGATATATCATCTCATTAGAAAGATGAGTGAACAATTAAGAATTAATAGAAAAAAATTATCAAGAGCCATTCAAAGGAGGTGAATAATTGAGGGCACCGATTCAAATGAATTATGGGAATTCTCAAGGAGACTCCCATAAAAGGAAAACCAATTATTTAAGCATTGAGAACACTAATTGAAGACTATTGGAAGAATAACACAAGGCCATCTCCAAATCAAAGGGATGTGGTATGAAGGAGAATTGGTAGTCGAAACCATGAGCCACATCCAAAGCATTTTTTGGATACAACTCAAACCCTATTTTTTGGTAAATTTCAACAGGATTATCCTCAAATTCAAATTTGTCAAAGATATTTTGAAATTCTTAAACCTTTTTATGTTAAGATAAATCACACATGCACTACTTGTTGTTGTAGACTACATATTGAATTCTCTAACCATTATGATGTTTATCGTTCTATATGTTTAGATTTGTATACTAATGATGTTTTGCAAGATTGTGGCATACATGCCCCACCAACATCTTCAAGAGAGTTCTTATCAATTTTTTTATGTGAAATAGAGGATGGCCAAATATTCTATAGGAAACTATGCTTGGATGGTTCATGTTAGCGTTGCGGTGGATTGATACACATGTCAGTATGTCAACATGTGGAAAGCACACATGAGGTGGGAAAAAAACTAGTAGAGTTTGGGAAGTATAAAAAGTGGCATACATTACAAAAGATGGCAATCAATCAAAAAGGTGTGATTTGGTTATTCAGAAGATTCCAGTGTATCGGTTTATATCCCTATTTCATGACAATATAGTGTATGAGTATTGAGGGAATACCCATAGAGCTCGATGATTGGACACACAATTCAAGTTATGTAAGGACACCTTTCTAGTTGGTAGCATAGTTTCAATTGTCAACTTTGTAAAGAACTACAATCTACAACCATAGTGTGAGGTGTAGTCACAATATTACAACTCCACAAAAATTTCAATATTTCTGCACATAGCATTCATTCATGCAACTGATAGTATAGAGGACCAAAGGATAGTATTGAGGGAGTATCACTTTTATATTAGTGATGATCACACACATTCTCCATATTTTGTGCAAGGTTGCTTCTGTTGTTCTACAATGATTTGGCTCAGAGGGGCATAGCATATGGTTGGCATATAATATGGTTGGATAATTGTGCAACATAGTTCAAGAACTCACACATGTTCTACTGGTTGAGTAGGATGCATGTCATTACAGGTGTTCAACATATGTGGAACTTTTGTGAGCTCAGGCATGGAAAGGGGGAGCATGATGGTACAAGAGCATGTGTCAAAAGAGCATTAGCACGAGAAGAGTTAAAGTATGAAGACAATACAAAGTTGATAGATGCAAAATCAATTGTCAAGTGGTGTAATGTTTTGATGGGTCCAGGTAATGAAGTTACATCTTTAGTTTGCAATTTTTTTTGGTTGATGGATGATACTAACATTCACCATATAAAGATTGTTGTACACCGATAGGATCGAGTGAGCTACACTCTTTCCTTAGCTCAAATGCAGGTTCATGGAGTATCCATACACAGAAATGGAATGCTTTTGTTCTTCATGTACAATGCAAGCCTAGGATGATTGAAAGTCAAAGGAGTGGGTTGAGAAATGGTCGTTAATTTATCTTAGCCCACTTCACACGTATCACCCTCTGATGGCATTGAAACTAACACAGATGGAATCATCAGTTGACTTTGACCACATATCAGATCTAGTTCAACCAGGTAATATATCTACTTGCATATTTTTTGAAATTCCTATTGTTATCTTACTTTGTAGTGTATTTATAATGTTGACTAATTTCATCTAATTTGTTGCACATATCAATGTAGGACATTTTTATGCAGTTATTGGAGATGAAAACAATGAAAAGGGAACAAATTATTACCTATGTCGCTGTGTTGAGGCCAAAAAGAATTTGGAGGCCCCAGTAATAGATGGAGAAAACATTGAATACCCTACAAGCCCAGTTGTTGTTACTGGAATGTGGCTTAGAAGGTACCCACATAAGAGTTAAATTTTGGTTGTTTTAGGACTTTGACACACATTGTAAGATTCTTCATTACTCAAACCTTATCATGGTATCCAATGTTTATTTGACCAAATATGGGGGTAGACCTTTGAACAAGACCTTGTTGAAGGTGTGTGAGTCTAACCATGAGACAATAATTGACACAATAAAGAGTAGAGTAGACCTGGATGGTTCTTTGGATTAATTTGTAAGTATGCACATTGGCTCTTATTAATTTGTAAGTACGCACATTAATTTGTATGGTGCCAATGCTATCATCTAATGTTTATATCATGTATGTATGTGATTAGTGAATTTATCAGACTTGAAAATTTAGCATATTTTATGTTTAGAACTATGACAAAGGATACAAAGTTCAATGGTATTTTATTTTTTCTCAAAAAAATGCAAAAAAGTGATGTAGGATATTCTCTATCCATTAGTAAACTAAGTGGAAGATTAAATTGTGTTTTTTTTATAACAGGTTACAAGTTTCCAAAAGGTTCGAAAGTAATTTAGTTTGGTTACGTTCTATTCATTTTCTATTCATGAGAGGTTGTTGTGTGCAATAGGTATCTTGGAACTCCTAATGAAGATGTATGGCAAAGAGTGACTAAGTTGAGAGACTTACATGCCTATCCTCAATGGAATAATCAAGATTTAAGCCTTGCTATTATCGACTTGGAACCAAATGGTATGGATTTGTTGTCTGTAAGTTCCTTCCATCTATTTTTATTTCATTTCCATTAGATGCTCTTTATTTTTCTTCTTTTACTTTTCCTATTTGAAAGTAAACATAAAAATTGATTGGTGTCTCCTTGCAGAAAATGTTGATTTATGAGCCATCCAAGAGAATCTCAGCTAAAAAAGCAATGCAACATCCTTATTTTGATGATTTTGAAAAATATCAATTCTGATTTGAAGCCATTATAAAAGTGTGTGTGAAGCTTAGCGAGGGAATTTCAAGTTATTCATTTGAATTTAACCTCATCATGAGCACCTATGACGTAGACATTATAAGAGCATCTCGAATTTCAAGTTATTCTATTCATGAGAGACTCTTGTGTGCAATAGGTATCTTCGAACTCCCAATGAAGATGTATGGCTAGGAGTGACTAAGTTGAGAGACTGACATGCCTATCCTCAATGGAAGCATCAATATTTAAGCCTTGATGTTTATGAATTGGAACCGAATGGTTTGGATTTGTTGTTTATAAGTTCCTTCCATCTATTTTTATTTCATTTCCATTTTGGATTCTCGTTCTTTTTCTTCTTTTACTTTGCCTATTTGAAAGTAAACTTATAAAAATTGATTGGTGTCTCCTTGCAGAAAATGTTGATTTATGAGCCATCCAAGAGAATCTCAGCCAAAAAAGCAATGCAACATCCTTATTTTGATGATCTTGAAAAATCTCATTTATGATTTTAAGCCATTATAAAAGTGCATGTGAAGCTTAGCGAGGGAATTTCAAGTTATTCATTTAAAGTTAACCCCATCATGATCACCTCTGATGTAGACATTATATGAGCATCTCAAATGTATGAGTGACATTGTAAAAGATCTGTGAGAACAAAGTACCTAAGGCATCCTTGAATCATATTTTTGGTTATTATGAGAGAATATTATAAGTTGAGCTTGTGTGCACGAAAATGGGGCACATTGATTCAATATTTGATTTAAGTGGGGTGTTGGAATTCATATAGTTTGATTTTTTTCTCATGATTTTGTATTACGACTTGATAGTTTTGAGAAAGCATTGTGCCTACAAGTACAAGCACTTGGGTTTTAAAATGGTGTATGAAGCATATTAGACAATTGTAGAACAAACATAAGAATTAGGACTACCAAATAAATCTAATTTTATTGTAAACATGATATTATTAATATAGTGAGTGTAATAACCATTGATGGTTACCAATCATTATTTTTCTTCTTTTACTTGCTCCCTATTATAACTATCACCAATTGACTAACATATTATAAAAAAATAATTTATTAAAACAAATCAACCTAATGATTATATATCAATATCAATATAGCATACCATCTATTCACATAAACATTTGTAATGATATTTAATCAAATTTTGAAATTTATTGCTGCCCTCAAACATTTGTAATTCATGCAACGTAATCCATTAATAGTCCAAATTGTAAAAGGGAAAAAATCTTTGACAGAATATTACTCGGAGACCATGTCAGTTATGAGAATTTTTTTTGAGGAATCAAGATCACGTAGGGCACCTCTATGATAAACTCTCTCATTTTTTGTTATCTCGGAGTCATTTTCTCGTGGTGTCCAATTTTCACTTGATGGAAAAAGTGTCAATTGCAAGCAACATAAAGTCGCAAAGTGATTCAACTTTCATTTTGCAACCTGTGTGACCAAAAGGATTATTCCAATGCATCCGAATAGGTGAATTTACACTAGGCATGATACTCTTTTTCACCCAAACACACCGAATCATTCTGAGCTACGTTCAACCAACTCAATCCCTTAAGGGTCCAAATTGCAAAAAGGTAGCAATCTTTGACAACTTGTTACTCAAAAAATGTGATGCTTATAAACTCTTTTTCTGAGCCTATGATATTTTTTTGTGCCCCTCTACAATAACCTCTCTCGGTTTTTGTTATCTCAGAGTCATTTTCTTATGGTGTCCAGTTTTCACTTGATGGAAAAAGTGTCAAATGCAAGTAGTGTAAAGTGGCACAAATTTTGTTCTACAACTTGTGTGACCAAATAAACTGTTCCAATGTGTATGAATATGTATGTTTATGCTATGCATGGTTCTCTTTTGCACCCAAACACGTTGAATCACTCTGAGCTATGTTCAACCAGCTCAATCCCTTAAGGTTCCAAATTGCAAAAGGGAAACAATCTTTGATGGCCTATTACTCAAAAATAATGATGCTTATGAACTCTTTGTCTAAGTCTATGAGATCATGTTGGGACCCTCTATAATAACCTCTCTCAATTTTTATCTCAGAGTCATTTTCCCATGGTGTCCAGTTTTCACTTGATGGAAAAAGTATCAAATGCAAGCAGTGTAAAGTTACAAAGTGGTGCAACTTTCATTCTGCAACTCGTGTCACCAAATGAACTGTTCCAAAACATCTAAATGGGTATGTTTATGCTGGGAATGGTCCTCTATCACACACAAATATGCTGAATCACTCTGAGCTATGTTCAACTGGCTTGATCCCTTAAGGGTCCAAATTGTAAAAGGGCAACAATCTTTGATAGCCTGTTACTTGAGAATCATGACACTTACAAAATCTCCGCCTGAGCCTATGGGATCATGTTGGGCCTCTCTATAATAATCTCTCTCGATTTTTGTTATCCCGAAGTCATTTTCTCGTAGTGTCCAATTTTCACTTGATGAAAAAAGCGTCAAATGCAAGTAGTGTAAAGTTGAAAAGTGGCGCAACTTTCATTTTGCAACTTGAGTGACCAAACAAACCATTCCAACGCATCTATATGGGTAATTTTATGCTAGGAATGGTCCTATTTCACACCCAAACATGTCGAATCACTCCAATCTACATTCAATTGGCTCGATCTCTTAAGGGTCCAAATTGCAAAAGGACAACAATCTTTGACGACCTATTACTCAAAAACTGTGATGCTTACGAACTCTTTGTTTGAGCCTATGGTATTGGTTGGGCCCCTCTACAATAATCTCTCTCGGTTTTTTTTTATCTCATAGTCATTTTTCCGTGGTGTCTAGTTTTCACTTGATGGAAAAAGTGTCAAATGAAAGCAGTGTAAAGTTACAAAGTGGTTCAACTTTCATTCTGCAACTTGTGTGACCAAAAAAACTATTCCAATGTGTCTAGATGGATATGTTTACACTAGGCATGGTACTCTTTCTCACCCAAACACATCGAATCAATCCAAGCTACGTTCAACCGAATCGATCCCTTAAGGGTCCAAAGTGAAAAATGGTTGTAATCTTTGATCGACTAATACTCAAAAACCGTGACGCTTACAAAATCTTCATCTGAGCCTATGTTGGGCCCCTCTACAATAACCTCTCTCTATTTTTGTTATCTTAGATTTATTTTCCCATGGTGATGACTTTTTAATTGATGAAAAAAGTGTCAAATACAAGCAATGTAAAGTTGCAAAGTGGTGCAAATTTCATTCTGCAACTCGTGTGACCAAATGAACTATTCCAATGTGTTTGGATATGTACGTTTATGCTAGGCATGGTCCTTTTTCACACCCAAACATGTTGAATCACTCTGAGCTACGTCCAACCAACTCGATCCCTTATGGTGGCATGCAAAACAATCAAAGAGAGAAACTTTCACATGACAATTGAGAAGTCTAAGTTTTCCATACCAAGAGCATATGATCATCCTGAAGTCTAGCAAGAGCAAGAAATTTTTAATTATCCTCATTTCCCTTAGGAAATACATTTCTCAAGGATCTTAAATAAGCCTTCATACCAAATTTGAGAAAGCATGATAAGCCCATGGTTGACAATTTTGTCATTAAAGTGGGTACTAATTCTATATTATATATATCATATTTCTTCTTTATCTTTAAGATTCTCTAAGTTGGCAATGGTTTCACCAGGCTGTGAAGGGTGATCTTTTCTTTATTCATTTATGCCTATGTGGGTTCATTTTCCTTATCTCTCATAGCAATTTTGGGTGGATTATTGCTTGAAAGTACTGGGAATGCTTTGGTTAGATTTATATCCATTGATCCGATGGACATAAAAATATATCAAAGGGTTTTCTTGAAAAAATTTGGTTGATAGTTAGGGAGCGAGCATGTAAACAAGCCATTGATTATGAAAATATTAGTGTAGAATATTTTATCTGAAATATTCCTTTAGATAAGTTTGCTAGTTGTTATATTTTTACAATAATGATTGTTTACTTATGCAATCTTGCATGGAGTTGCATGCCTATTTTCTAGTTGGAAGTTGTAGTTCTATAAGGCTCATCTCTTGATATATATATTATACTAATTATTAATCAACTATCAAGTTAATAATCATTTAATTTATTTACAATTAATCTTTTCTTTTCGATTTCTACAATTTTGTAATTTGTAACTCTACTAGTATTCCTAGAAATATTGAAGTTGTTTAGCATCAAATAATAAAGTTGTTTAGCATCAATCAATAAATATTCAAGGCAAACCATGAAGGAAAACAATGATCAATGCTAGGGCTAACCAATTAATAAGTATACATGAGAATATAAGTCAAGCATACATGTGAATAAGGGAATCACAAGTACTCAAATACACATAAGCCTTGAATTATACACACAGATACATAGTATACACAAATTAATACAAAGTATATGCATGAATACAAGGTATAAACATGAAAACACATAAGTCGCAAGTATACATTGGAATACACGTAAGTCACAAAGTACATACGTAAGTTGTAAAGTATACACTTGAATACACATAACTCATATCTATTGAACCATTGATTTATAATGAAAATATGGACACCATCGATAAAAAAAAATTGTATTAACCAAATAGCCATGTAGGCATATATCTATATGTATAGGAGTGAATTTGCACCCCTTACAAAAATTCCCCTTTCACAAATCCTCACCTTAGAAAATCAAATCCGAAGAAAAAATTCCACATCACCCAACTGCCTTCCTTCCATTTGGCATCTTTCTATTGTGTTGGTGGGATAATATTTGTTGGGGACACACGTGTGGCATGTAGACATCCACACAGTGTGCTGCCATCCCTGATGGATTCCTACATCTAAAGTTGGTAGAGGCGTTACACTGTAGATTGGGGATGAATTGTAACATCCCTCTTCAACCAATTGACCCCAAAATTCCTTATTCTTCCTCATTATTCCTTCAATTTGATCCATTCTCACTCCATTTGAGGCTTTGAGCAATTAATTTGAGCTCTACACACATTATCAAGCCATCTCTTAGCATTTCTAGCATCCACTTCACTCTTAAGCAACATTTCAACACTCCATTGCTGTAGTAGGACTCCATCAACTCCACATAGCAAGTGTGAAGCAAGCCATAGAAGTGTGGGATTGGAGTCTTGCAAGACCTCCCTTCACCACACTTGAGGCTTTGGTGACCTTGCCAAGTCCGCATTCTCCTCCATTGGCTAGTGAGCTTTTGGGTGGAGGTGGAGAACGTGTATTTGGAGCTAGTTGGAAAACTGACGCATTGGTGAGATCATCTTTGTTACCCTAGATTTTATCTATTTACTTTATCATCTTCATTTTTAATTTTCATATCTTATCATTCTATTTTGTTCGTTTAAGAATAACCATCTAGGCTGATAGCTCATTTTTAGGTAGTTTATATTGTACTTCCTATATTTTGGCCGTATAAATGCTAGCGTGTCCTAGAGATTCCAGCACATTGTGCTATCATCCTAGAACTGCACTGTCATCCTTGAACAAAGAACTGTCTAAGGTGCACTATCGACTCTAAAAACCAACTCCCCTAGCCTAAACTTGGATTTTGGGTCTGAAGAGTGATAGAAGTACTTTATAGTCCTCATCATTCTTGTCCTCTATCCAAAACACCCCTTTAGAATGAGGTAAGTTAGGGCAACCCTCTTCTCTTGACTCTCCATGAATTGGAGCCTTGACGTGGTTGGTTCCCCTCTCTTACATTTTTGGTGAACTCGATGTGAACAATGTCTGCTCATTTGTTAGTGTTGAAGATTTTCCCTTGTACCTTGTGATTATTGTACCCTTGAGTTTTGTGATGGTTTATGAGCATCACAACTCAGTCCATGACCTTTGGGTATATTGTTAGAAGTGTATGGAACCTTCCAATGGAGAAGACGAAGGTCACTTCTGGTTTCTCTACAGGCCTTTTTTTGGATCTACCATTGGTATTTTTTCCCAAGATCAGTTGTTGAGGGGTGAGGTAGGATTCTTGAATGAGACCAACCATGTCCCAACTCCTCTTTCATCTCCTACACCATCATCAAAAGATGAGAATGAAGCTATTCACATTCCTTCATAATATATCTCTACCCTTAGCAAAGAGCTGGGCGACTTGGAGAATCACCTAGAGAATAACCCGAAGCTAGCTAGATCCACTAAGGTTATTAGCGAGATAAAGTATATGGAGGGAAAATATTGAACATGCATATAGCTCCTAGCTAGCTTCTAGTCTGACTAAAGAATGTGCTCCTCTAAATAATGCTAACATTATACAAGGGGCCACTCTCGAGGAACATGAGATACAGTTAGGAGTGTCGATGCCTCCCACATTCGTGTATATGGTTGACATGATCCCTTCAATCAGTGTCCCCCTACCTCTGAGAGAACTAAAACTATCAAAGAAAACAAAATACCCTTAAGTTTTAGTTTCACCCCTCCTATCATCTCTAGTGGTGGAGGTTTTGACGGGTTAAGTGGTGGGGGAGTTGGAAATGGTGGTATCTTTAGCAATGGGGGTGGTACTGGTGGCGGTGGCTTCAGAAGTGGAGGTGGCTCCGGTGGAGGTCCTACTAGTGGCGGTGGCTTTGACAATGGTTTCGACAGTGGCCACGTTGGCGGTTTCAGAGGTGGCTCCAGTGTTGGTTCTGGAGGAGGTCCCATTAGTCCTATATCATCTAATGACCTTTTTCTGAAAACTCTTCTTCAGAATATGGACAAGATGCAAAGCCAACTAGCAAGTCTCTCCCAAGCCTCTGCCCAACCTATCTTTCAGCCCTTCTTCCAACATAGCCCATTTCCACTAGCAATCTCAATTACTCCCTTCCTACAAGGAATGGAGATTCCCAAATTCAAAAATACGGTGGCAAACGGGACCCAAAAATGCATGTGTCTGCATTTAATTCCCTATGCACAGATTTCTTCCATCATAATGCGTTGAATGGAAAAAATTATTCCTCTGATCTCTTAAGGACACAACACTTGAATGGTATTGTTCCTTACCAAATAATTCTATTTTCTTATTTGATCAACTTGTAAATTAGTTTCACTGAAAATTCCAAGCTAACATCAAATTGGATATGACCCTTTTGGATCTCATCTAATGTAAACAAGGGGATGATGAGAAGATAACTGATTTCATAGCATGGTATCAAGTGCTCTTCTCATAGATCTTGTACCCGCTGCCCAATTCTGATGTGCATAAGGTATTCATAGGGAACTTGCAAAGACCTTGGCATGAAAAGTTTTCCCTTATGAAATAACCTTATTTCGTGCATCTATGTGCTGTGCTATGAGAATATCACTAGATGGTAGTCCAATTCAGGGGATCCTCCTTGCACTCCCTTTTAGAAGGAAAATCCATAGTATCAATCTCTGGAAAGTGTAAGGATGTTGCGAATGTAGTAATCGCTATGAATGATAACGACCTCTGACACAATAGAAAGTTCATAAAGTTAGTAGAATCTTATTCTTCTATATTACATAGGTTGTTGAAGGATAAGATCACAACCTCGGAGAACCCTAAGCCTCTTAGGGAATCTTACCCTAGTTGGTACGATGCAAATTTCTTCTGTCACTATCATCGAGTTAACAAACATGATACCAAATGTTGTATGTGCCTGCATCATGAGATATAGGATCACATCAAGGATGGTACTATTCATCTCGATGGAAATAAACACAGTACAAACAAATCAGTGGTGAAAGTGAATAGTGAGTTGTTGATATACACAAACTCGTTTTCGTCGCATTCTGCCAACATGATTATCGATCCCTCTAATTCTACCACATGGCATGAGGCATATGTTAACATGGTTATAATTACTCTTGCATAACCTAGGACTAGCTCATCGGACATGACATTCATATTGCAGGAAATGCCCTTGAACAACAAGCCCTCTCCCCTTTACATTCCCGCTCATCTCAATGGGAACATTGTGATAGGGGTCCTAGTTGACCCTGCGAGCCGAGTGAATGTTGTTATAGAGGAGACATTATGGCTATACAAAAGGAGTACAAAGAAATGAATTCCACCATCCGAACGCATGATGGGCTTGATCTTAAACCTTATGGTTCGATAACTCTGTCCATCCTAGTTGGACCTAGGGCTGTAGACATAGTCTTCAATGTCATTCTGAAGTTGGATTTGTTCAAAGTGAAGTTAGGCATACCCTAGCTAGCTTCCATGAATGGAATCACCTCCGTCATTCACAAATATTTAAAGTTCTCCCATGAAGGTATTCTGCACATAGTGCATGACACTGGGTACCAATCTTTGGTATCCCATGGGGGATATTCATTGGATCACTTTTGGCCCCCCCTGGTCGGTCCAATTCCTCAAAGAACATACCTACTTTATAAGAGTTATGTGAAGTATAAGATTAGGGGCAAATGAAATCCAAATTTGACCCTTCCAGTAGTGTAGCAACAAGCTACCTCCTCTTCTCGAAAGGGGAAGGAGAAGTCTGCCCATCCTTAGGGTGCCTCTTTTGCTCCCTTTTCCAAAGAAGAGTTTTGGATGAATATGCCTAGTTTTTACCCTATAAGTTCGATCATATCAGCTTGGAAAAAAACCAAGGTTCGAATATCTCATCTTCCTACCACACCTCCTAGGCCTTGGCCCTAATTATGGTAGAAGGAAGGGTCCCCATGGGAAATCCTCTATGTCTTGGCCTTCGCAGCCTCCTACCGCTCCTCCCAAAGCAGTAAATGCAAAGAGGCCTACTACCGAGGCACTAGAGCTGACTCCCCCCATTGTTTCTCAACCTACTCTTCCTATAGACACATAAAAATGTCCTTGTAATAATTTATATCCGTTGCATATTTCAGTTGATCATCCACATAATCATATCACCATATTCATAAAATCATTAAAATATTATAAATATTATAAGCACTTGTTCATATCATTTAATCATTTATCCATTAAATCATTTATAAGCATCATTCATATCATTTAAACATATTTCATTAAATAATTTAATCATTGATCCACATTTCATTAATCATTAATCATAAATCATTAATTTATCCACTTCATTAATCGTTAATCCATAATCACTTAAATACATTTCATAAATACATTTGCATGGATATTTATCTATTTCATAAACCAAATTGCATTAAAAAATTTCAAATTCATCAACCATTTATCCAATTAAATCACTGACATGCATAAATGCATTTTCAATCATTTAAATTCACAAATACACCTTACATTATATCATAAATCCATCATCTTCCATTTGAATTAATTGAAATATGTATTTTCTCATCTTATTCCTTTATCCCACATTCTTCTTGAAATGTGGATTTTTGCCACCAACAAATCTATAAATACTTGTCTCTCCTTCACTTTTGAGGACATGAATTTCAATCTTATTTTGATCACATTCGATCCCATAGAGATTCTTGTGATTTTGCTTGTAAAATATGAGAGAAAATGCAAGATATTGTGGAAGAGGATAGCAATGGAGATAGATTTCATTTGAATGCATATGTTTGGCTTCATGTAGTTTAGTTTCATGTTTTTGCATATGTTGTTCATTTAAGAATTGCTCCATTGAATGCCATATTACAAGGCTGATTTGTGTTTTATAGAGTTAATCATTTAGCTCTTTCATTTTTTCAATATGCACATTATGGTGAACCCAACTTGAATAATATCATTTGCTATACCATTTAAAAAAATCATCTGCTACTGAAAATGTCATTTACTGTTAATTTTTGCAAATTAATTTCAAACAACGTTATTGCTAACATCATTCACAAATGATCTACATTAAATATGCTTAGAATATTTTGTTTGTGAATCTATGCTTTTACATTATATATACATTTTACAGGGGTAGTTCAAACTGGAACACCTGAATAAAATCATTTTTGAGTGGTGTTAAACAAGATAGTGCATTTGCATACATTTAAGCCAAAATGCATCTTGATGAAACCCTTGTTTAATCAGTCGGTCATATGAATGTTTGGAAAATAGAGAAATCAATACAAAAACAATTAAAGATCATCCACACATGTCTAAAGTAACCGTTTGGTTTGTTTTCCACTTTCTATCCATTTTTGAATGTACCCTCAATCACTAGCATTTTTTCAGAAAATTCTATCTTAAACGTACCCTGCAAACCTGTCATCTAAATGAATCCTGCAATCAGATACTATAATCATGCTATCCTGCAATCATTCCATTTTTGAGCATACGCTGTAGTCAAATTAATTTATTCTGCAATTATGACGTTTTGAATGTAACCTCTATTCATGGAAAATCATGTTGATGGCAGTGGTAACATGTTTCATGTTGTAGTCATAAACATGGTCATGCGTAACTCTTTTAGAATAATATTTAGAGAGATTTAGAATGGTAAACTATTTTTGTAGATTTAGGGTGGGGTCTCATGGGGGGGCTTTAATATCTATTTTTAAGGAGCAGGAGGTCTCATGAAGACAAAAAAAAATTACAACATGATTAATTGGAATCTTTCCCTGAAGAATAGCAACTCCTACTTTTTAGCATTGCAAATGTAAGAGGGTGAAAAAGAGGTAGGGCTCAAAATTGCCCCTACAGTTTAGAAATTTTATCTGCCATTTGTCAATCAACTCAAGTTTTAAATTCCCACCAGAATAAAACTTAAAAAAAAATGATCTATATTTACTTTTTTTTATCTCTAATTTTTATCTTGACAGTTAAAGAAACTCTATCCCCACGCGATAGTTTGACAGTAGTGAGTTTTACATTTTACTATGGAATGTGACTCAATAGGGATTTATTTTTTGTGTTCTATTTTTCTTTCTACAACCCTCGACAAAAATAGGGGTTTTACGCATGCTAAACACTATTATCTTTTTCCATAGATAATCATAATCAACACCGGGCAGTGGCACCGGTCATGGGCTCTAACTTTTTCTTTCTTTTCATAATAAGGAAATAATAATGGTCGTCTACTGGCCTATTTGTCTATGGATAGATCTGGTGGGTTTGTTTTGTTTCTTCTTAAGTTGAAAATTTGAAGCTTAATATTTTAAGTGCTATTAAGTTCATGGGACCACCAGTTTTAAAATATTCCTAAAAATTCTCAGCAGCACCCGTTGAAATTTTTCAGGAAGCCTCCCTCCATGGGACCCCACCCTTAGGATAGTTCTTAATTTAGTTTTTTTAACTACTAGTTAATTTAGATTTTAAATAGTTCAGATTTAGTTTTTAATGAGATTTAGGATTGTTTTAAATTTATAATAGTTCTAACATAAATTTAGAATAGTTTTAAATTCAATTTAAAGTGGTTTTTAATTTATAATTAGATTCACTTTTAGTTTTTAATTAGTTTTTAATTTAGCTTTTAAATTTCAGATTAATTTTTAATTCTTAGATTAGTTTTAATTTTGAATAATTTCTAATTTAGCTTAACTTTTAATTTTGGCTTCTAATTGTAGATTAATTTAGATGTAGAATAGCTTTTAATTCAGTTTAATTTTAATTTAGAATAGTTTGTTATTTAGATTAACTTTTAACTGAAATTAATTTTTAATTTTAGATTTTTTTTTTAGATTCTAGATTAATTTCTAATTTTAGATTTGCTTTTTAGATTAATTTTTAATTTAGATTAACTTTAAATTTAGAGTAATTTCTAACTTTAGGTTAGTTTCTAATTTTACGTTTTAGATTAGTATCTATTTTTTTTCCATAGTTTAATTGTCAATTCATGGGCTAATTTCGGGCTTTCTTGTAGGTTCGCTTGACAAGAGACTTGAAATCAAAACATACGCTTGTCAAAGAAAGGATGCATGAAATTACTAATGAGATTCTGGTGGAGGAAGTTCATCGAAGACTTGAATTTGAAACCGATTGTTTTTTAGATTAGAAAACATTTCAATTGGTGCTTTAAAACGAACAATTGTCTTCTCATGTAGATGTAACTAGGAGGTCAATGAACACTGTTTGCTGCGCTTGAAGGGGTGGTAGGTATTATGCTCTCATCTTGTGCAAACTCGGTGATAAAAAAGACAGACCCATCCACTTTTGTGTTACCTCTTAGAGGGCCCACCTTGGTGGGAAAAAGTACTCACCCCAAGGGAATGACCCAAAATGGTAACAGACTAAAGCCAAGCCCTTCCAACCACTATAAATAAATGTGCTTCTTGATTAAAGTCAATTAGCAACGACTGCAAATGTATTTTTCTGGCAAGTGAATCCCCATAAAACCTGTAGAGCATAACCTCTATAGGCTAAGAATCCTCCTTATCAGAGCTAATCTTTTCGCATGTATAACCACTCGAAAGGATGCCCTTACTAGACACCTCTTGTTTGTAGCTGCCAAAAACCTTCTATTTGTTGGTACAGGAGGGACCACCTCGCATGTTGTCCCACATTATTGCGGCTCTTAATAGAGATGAAGAGTTCATCATCAGAGATTCATGAGAACTCGAAGCTTGGTTGACCTGAGAAGTGAGTGATGTATTGGGGGAGCCAGTGTGGCCAAGCTTCTAAGTCATCCGCTAAGAGTAAGCACAGCTGGATTACTCCAAGTGGGATTTGACAAATATTGTCCTTCCCAACCTCAAGATTTGTTCTTGTATTTCTAAAATCAAACAACATTCATGATTAAAAAAACTCAAAAACCTTTTTGTCTATGGTGTCTTGTGTGTGTGTATTCAAAACATTGTCAAAATAAATCAAACATCACACCAAAATCTGATAACATTTCAACTTTGACACAAACTAGGCCAACATTTTTTTTTCCAAACAAGTTGTTTAAACCAAATATTTTCTCACTTCATTCCCATCATTCCATCACATTCATTTAGCTTACTTGCATCACTTAAACACATATTAGGTTGAATATACCCTTTTGAAAACTTTGGAATAGGGAAACTTACCATATCTTGTCATAGGATGATTGCTACAAAGAAAAAATGTCATTGACCCTATCATTTTCCACATTAGTCCTTGTCATTTCAGTGTAATCTTTAAACTCATCAGTCTAGTTTAAGGCTCACCTTGTCAAACTTGTCACTTGCCATACACTCTCCTTGAGGTCATTGATAATTTAACTTGGAAATATTGGACTATCTTAGGTTGGCTAGTAACTCTTTCCTTAAGTTTCACAACAAAGGTGCATAGTTCATACCATAGTCATCTCAAATGCATATCATATTTTTTCATAACGCTTTGCATTAGCATCATTACCCCTTTAGACTTGTTCATACTTTAGATTATAGTGACATTGTCACTACCCTCACTTAGACATTCTAAAAATACCAAAATAATCCAAAAAAAATAGTTGCATTGCATTTAGGCATACCATATATCAAAAAAATCCAAAAGCATAGTTTAACATCACATCACCTTGCATTGCCTACCTTCATTTTGCAATTCTCACATGGTTGAAACAAGGTCACAATCCAAAAAAAAAGAAATGGATCCCACAAGTGACCCATTTTCCACAAATGACTCATTTTTTAGTCCTCATCATGAGCTCAATTTCAAATCAAATTCAACCCAATCTACACCACAAAGAGACATACAAAGAAATCAATCAACCAACTCCCTTGAAAATTTAAACCTTGAGCAATTCAACAAAAAAATAACCCTTGAGGAAATTGAAAGAGCTCAACAAGACCCAAGAGTCCTTCGCATCATTGAAGAACTTGTCAATGCAGAGCCCAAAAAATGCTTTTATGCTTTAGCCAAGAAGGGTGCGAAACTTCCTCAAGGGTTTGATGTCTCAACAATTGTAGAGGGAGGAACATATCAATATTCATTCATGACATCTTCACCACCAATGACAAACACAATACCTATGGGAACTACAACACACATGGCTACTACCACTACACATACCCCTACTGTCTCTATAGGTGGGAACAAAATAATTTATACCACATCATAAGGGATAAATTTCATATTTGGCAATACCCCAAGAAAAAATTTCACAAATCCACTTCTTCAAAATCAAGGTTCTACATCTCAAGGTCCCATAATTACAAACACAAATCAAGGTTCCACATCTCAAGGTCCTACATCCATACTCCACAATATCAATCAAGGTCCTATATTCCAAACTCAAAATCCTCCTCCACCAAGCCAGAATAAAAATCCACCATATAAATCAAGGATGATCCATATTGTCCCTCGAAGAATACCAAGAGAAAAAATAAACCAAGGACCTCCACCATCATTAAACCAAGGACCTCCACCATCATTCAATCAAGGACCTCCACCATCATTCAATAAAGGAACTACCCCATCATTTGATCAAGGCCCTACACCATCCTTCAATCAAGGACCCACACCATCATTTTCCAACCAAGGACCTACTTCATCAAATCAAGTACCTATCCCATCTTATCAAAACATTAATCAAGGACCCACACCTTCTTTTCAAAATATAATACAATCTTCTACACCTAACACCAACCAAGGTCCTTCATTCCAAATCCAAAACACCAATCAAGGGCCTACACCCCAATCCCAAAACAATATGACTTTTGGTACAAATGATAATTCCAGTCCAAATCAAACCAATGTCAATCAATCATTTACACATCAATCCCAACAAGGTCCCACACTTCAAAATTTCAACCTGAATTCAACATATGACCCAAATAACATAATACCAAATCAAACCAATATGACACCATCAATTGTAGACACTTTGAGAAAACAAGTACAAACCCTCGAACAACGAATGACAAATATGCAATTGGGGACCAACAAGAAGACCTATTCCATGGAGGAATTATGCCCCTTTCCGTTCGATCAAAATCTATACATGCCACCGTTTCCCCCTCACTTCACAACACCACCTTTTCCTAAGTATAAGGGGATAGGGGATCCATTAGAGAACATTTGAGAATTCAACACATCATGTATGGAAGTCTCATATGATCCTACCTATTTGATGAGAATATTCTTTCGAAGCCTCATAGGGCCAGCTCTAGATTGGTTTGCAATATCCCTCTAGGGATCAAAACATGGGGAGAACTGGCCGATAAATTCATTAAATTTTCTTTCAACATAAAAAATGATGTCACCCTTGCAACATTAAGCACAACCAAACAAGAAAAAGGGGAACCGCTTACTTCATTTTACCTGAGATGGCGAGGGTTGGTTAGCAAGTTCCCTTGTCAGATTCATGAGAAGCAATTGGTTACCATGTTTATCAAGAACCTAGACAAAGAAATGATGAATAGACTACAAATTCAATGATGCACCACATTCAATGAAATCCTCGAGAAAAGCATCCTTATTGAAAAAGGTCTTGTTGCAAAAGGACAAATCAAAATAAACAAAGAGACTCTAAAATTCAACAATGAGAAAAATAAATATTGGTCCCGAAACAAGAATGTCACAAATAAAAGAGTTGTTGACACCAAAATGATAACCAGAGGTCCAACCATTCATCTCAGAGGTCCTTCCACATCAAATACAACCAACATGCAAAATCCTCAAACATAAGGTCAAACATTGAATGCAGTTCAAAACACTCAACAACACAGAGGTCCTCCTTGAACCAAGAGAACATGCACTCAATTGGTCCAACCCATTGAAACAATCTTAAAAATACTCTTGCAAACCAATACCATCTAATTACTAGATATCAAAAACTATTAGCCTACATTGGTCAAGCCTGATTGGTGGAAAGAATATGAATACTACGAATACCATCATGGGAAAGGACACAATACATCCTAATGTTGGACATTGAAATATACCATTGAAGACCTTATTGAGAAAGGAATAATTTTAGTAGATAATTCCCATAATAAAACAAATGTTGATCACACCATCTTCAAAACTCCCTTGAAAGACCATGATAAAGGAAAGGCCTCTAGTTCAGGTACTAATAATAATGCCAATTATACTTAAGATAAATTTGATTACAGTACCATCATCCTTAACCTGAGACCTTTTGATGATCAAATTTCCACCATCACTATAAAAAATCCAAGCTCAGACTGTGTTGTTACTACCCATCGTAGCAAAATAACCATTCCGGGGCCTTCTCCTAATCCACAACCTAAAAACCAATACAATCTCCTCGACCAATTAGGGAAGACTCTCGTTTAGATATCCATCTTGGATCTCCTTCGTATATCCCCACAACATAAAGCCATCTTGGATAGATCCTTACAAGAGGCATCTATACCTGCCAACCTAGATGTCAACGAATTTCAGGTCATGGTCGGATACCTAGCTATGCTACACCATGTCACATTCTCTGAACAAGACTTCTCTGCACAAAAATATGACCATAATGATGCCTTACACCTTGAAGTCTATGTGAATAAACACAAAATCAGACGATTCTTAGCAGATGGCGGAGTAGGACTGAATATTTTCTCACTAAAATTAGTGAAAGCATTAGGGTACTATGAGAATAATATTGACCCCACTAAGAAAATCATGATCAAGGCTTATGACAATGTTGAACGATCATCCAAAGGCATAATCTCACTTCCTATAAGAGTTGGACCTGTAATACAAGATACAATGTTTCATGTCCAGGATTTGAATCTGCACTATAACATTCTCCTTGGACGCCCTTGGATTCACGCTATGATGGCCATCCCTTCCAACTACCACAAATGTTTCAAATTTCCCCACAATGGAACTGAAATTACTATCCTAGGTGATCCAAACCCATTCTAGTACTGCTCTAATCTAAAAGGAATCACCAGAAAACAAGTTCCTATCAACAAGGAGCCTTCATCTTCCACTTCACCTCATCATATTAATCCATCTAGCCTTGTCAAATCAACCATTCCATTCACCTCACTTGTAGCACCTAAGATTCAGATCCAGGATAAAGGATGTGAGGAATATGATATGAAAAGGCTCTTTTGCATCAGAAAGCTACCTAAATCACCAAGGTTCTATGGAAAGCCACATCTCTTGCATCTTAAGGTTGTTATCTACCATCCACCTACCACTCTCATTCAATGGGGAGAAATGTCTAAAGAATCCTTAGATGACCACATTCTCACATAGTTATATAAGGACGAGGAAGAGGAAATTCAATCTAAGAAATTTCCAATTGAACAATATCTAAAAGGGTCCCAAATAATGAAATGATATGGATATGATGGACACAGTGGTCTTGGATTACATAATAAATAAATGTTGGAGTCCTTAGAACCTCCTAAATTACTGAAACACCAAGGGTTAGGGTTTGTAGCAACAAAAGTGATTATCTCGGGTATCGGATTACCTTCAAGTGAAGTTGTTGGTGCTTCAAATGAGATTGAGACATACGAGGACTCTTGGGATTATGATATAGTTTCCAGTGAATATGAATGGGATTCCTTATCCTCCACTACTTTCATGGACCTTGATAAACTATTTGAGGAAATGCTTACCATTGATTCCTTGTGAAACCCACCAAGTACTTGTCCAAAGAAACCTTTGACAAAAGAAGAGTGGCTCAAACACTAATTTTGGGAATCCATTGATCCTGCCTCTTGGGAACTTGATGAATCATCCTCAGTCTTCACCCTATCAGCCTACACCATGACCTTTGACAATACCGATGATGTCTTACCTCTTGTCTACCCTCAACTCATAGATTGGGGTCAACATGAATCGTCGAGTTTGGACATATTCAAAAACGATGAAGTAATTGTTGAGTTTAAGGAACTTCATGAAGGAATACCAAGTGGGGATCATAAAGTTGGTTTCTTCATACAAATTAATAGTGCAATATACTTCGGCGAGGTTGTCTCATCCTCTAGTCACAAAAGTGAAAATGAAAAAAAGTAAAAATAAAAAGAATAGGTCTTCAGGTGAAAACCGAAAGACATATGTTGACTGTGAAAAAGTAAAAATAAAGGAAATATTCAAAGGTGAAATTATACTTGAGGCGCTTGAGGATGGAGGACTCAACAACCTCCCTTTAGACTAAGAGAGATCGCCATTTCTTATAATGGAAACAAAAGAAGTAAATATTAGAACACAAGAAAATTCCAAGATCATACAACTAGCAACATCTTTGACCACCAAGGAAAAACTTGAGTTCAAACCATTCTTTTCAAAAAGATAGATCAATTTTGCATGGTCATAAGTTGACATGCCTAGATTGGACCCAGAGCTTGTTTCACATCATCTGCCATTACTACCAAATGCCAAGCCATACAAGCAGAAATTAAGAAAAATGCATCCACAAATTTCCCTCTTAGTCAAAGCTGAACTAAAGAGATTACTGGATGTTGGATTCATACACTCAATTGATTATATAGAATGGATATCAAATATTCTTCCTGTCTCAAAACCAAATGTCAGATAAGAATATGCATAGATTTTAGGGATCTCAACAAAGCTTGTCTTAAAGATGACTTTCCTCTACCAAATATTGATATCATAGTGGATCTCACTGCCAGATATGAAATGCTATCACTCATGGATGGATTTTCAGGTTATAATCAGATAAGGATCACCCCTAAAGATCAGCCTAAGACAACCTTCACATGTGCTTGGGGAACTTTCTATTGGAATGTCATTCCATTCAGACTCAAGAATGCCAGAGCAACATATCAGAGAGAAATAACAACTATTTTTCATGATTATATACATGTACTTATGGCAGATTATGTTGATGATCTTCTTTCAAAATCTTTACAATGAAGTGGTCACCTAGCTATTTTAGATAAAATCTTCACATGACTTGAAAAGTACCAACTCAGACTAAATATGAAGAAGTGTGTTTTCACGGTTCAATCAGGAAAACTCCTAAGGTACATTGTCTCCTGTAGGGGAATAGATGTTGATCCAAATAAAGTAAAATCTATCTTGGATATTCCACCTCCTATAAATATCAGTCAGTTAAGAACGTTGTAGGGAAGAATCCAATCAATCCATAGGTTTTTGGCTCAATTAGAATTTGTCTTCGCAACACAGAAGTTGAGACACTACATGTTTAATCACCAGATAAAATTGGTCGCCAAAATTGATCCTTTGAAATATCTTCTTAGTCAAGCAGCTTTAACAGGACACTTGGCTAAATGGGTAATGATCTTGAGTGAATATGACATTGAGTACGTTGACCAAAAATCTATAAAAGGACAAGTGATAGCTGACCAACTTGAATATGCACCGATGAAGAAAAATCACCCTTTGATATTTGACTTCCCAGATGAGTCAATATTTGTCATAGAAACATCAACCATGTGGAAACTCTATTTTGATGGGCCTTATACAAGCCATGGTTCAGGAGCCAAAATTTTATTCATCACACCTCAAGGAGACTCCATTCCTAGATCATTTTGAATAGCATTCCCTTGCACAAATAACATTTTTTATTATGAAGCACTATTGACAGGACTTAGGATGGAAATAAAATGGAAAATAAAAGGCCTTCAAGTTTATGGTGATTCACAACTAGTAATTAAGCAGGTCAACGATGATTATGACACCAAAGATGAGAAGTTAATGACATACAAATGAATGGTCGACAATTTTAGATTGTACTTTGACACTCTTACCTTTGAGTAGATACCAAGAGTTCAGAACAAAGCAACTCATGCAATGGCCACCATTGGATCTCTTTTGGACATTCCTAATAATGCCTCACAATATGAGTTCTTGGTGGAACAAATGTTGATCCCTACGTTTGAGGTTCCTAAAACTAAACTCGTGTGTGAACTTGTTGGTCTTGAATCTTCTTGGTATAAAGACATTTACACCTATTTGCTTCACCAAATTATCCCCTAACCAATACAAGACCTTTATTCGACGAGCCTCTAAATATGCCATCATCGGAGACACCCTTTATCATCGAAGCCTAGATAGTACCCTTCTTCGATGTCTTGACTCAAATAAAGAAAAAATATCCTTATAAGAGGTACACCAGGGTATATGTGGAGCTCACTCTGCTGGTCCAACCTTAGCCAAAAATATTATGAGGACGGGATATTATTGGCCTACAATGGAAACGTATGCACATCATTTTATGCAAAAAAGTGTCAAATTCATGGAGACCTAATTCATGCACCAACCCAGTGCTTACAACCACTCACCTCACCATGGCCATTCTCTCAATGGGGACTCGAACTCATGGGAAAGATCCACCCTACCTCTACAAATAGACATAATTTTATTCTTGTTGCCACTGAATACTTCACCAAGTGGATTGAAGCCATTTCACTGACCTATATTACTGGGACACATAGCCAAGTTCATTCTAAACTACATCATCTATCACTATGGAATCCCACAGTCCATCATTATAGATAATGGTCATCCAACACCACTTCTCCACCCCATACTACCCCCAGGGTAATGGCCAAGCTAAGGCATCTAACAAGACTATTTTGAAAATATTTAAAAAGATCGTTAATGATGTTGGTCATGATTAGCACCTACAACTTAATCCTGCTTTATGGGCCTATCATACAAGTGTATGTACCCCTAACAGAGCCACTCCATATTCCCTTTTCTTTGGATCTAAAGCAATACTTCCTATAGAGGCTAAGTTACCATCTCTGAGAGTATCTATGAAAGGACTTATTGACCAAGAAGAATACCGTGTATCCCGTCTACAATAGTTAAAAATACTAGATGAAAAGAGACAAAATTCCTTGACACATTTGCAAGCATATCAAAATTGCCTTCGATGTAGCTACAATAAAAAGGTTCGGCCTAGAGCCTTTGACATTGGTGATTTAGTCTTGAAAGAAAACCTAAAGAATCAGATAGACAAAGAAAAGCTTGGAAAATTTGAGCCCAATTGGTTGGGTCCTTACATCATCACAACAACCTACGGATCTGGTGCTTATCAGCTTTCCACTCCCGAAGGAGAACCATTGCCTGATCCTATCAACAACATGCATATTTGCAAGTACTATGCCTAATTCTTAGAGTACTCTTTCAAAAATACAAAAAAAAAAATAGTAAAGAGAAATAATTCATCCAAAAGTGAAAACCACTTCGGTGGTGCTTTGGATAAGTACCATGGTGAAAACCTGGAAAATAGGTGCCATGTGTAGTCAATCTATGCTCTTCCATCTACTTTAACTCTATCTAGTCTTCTATCTTTTGCCTTCCCATCCACCCACATCACTTGTCCATAATAAAGCTTTAGTATCCTTCTCATGGCCTGAGAACAACCGAAATTTGGTACCCTTTCCTTTCATGATCATCCTTCACCTTCACCTGCTACTTCCCCTCACCCATAATAAATTGGTCCTATATCGAACTGGGGGAAATTCCCCAATCTACGTCTACATGGGAAATCAGGAATGGTATCAGCCTTGTAAAACCATAAAAATCCCTAAAAATCATAAAATGTCCTAAAAAAGTCATAAAAATCATAAAATGTCCTGAAAAAATCCTAAAAAACCTAAAATGTCCTGAAAAAATCCTAAAAATCCTAAAATGTCTTGAAAAAAATCATAAAATCATAAAATGTCTTAAAATAAAATCCTAAAAATCCTAAAAGTCCTAAAATGTCTTGAAAAAAATCCTAAAAATCCTAAAAGTCCTGAAAAAAGACAAAAAAAGAAAAAAATCAAAACATTCCAAAAAATCCAAAAAAATAAATAAAACATGTTGAAGCCCAAAAACGTTTAGAAAGATGTCACAAATCCAAAAACAAAGTCATTTGAATTCGAGTCTGATTTATTTTTGTATTAGTAGGGTTTAACTATGTTGTCTCTACGCATTTTCTACGTAGGTAAGGTTCATCTTAAATGAGCCCCCAAGACATTAGGTCAATCCTTTTAGGTTTGGTCAAACAATAAAATCATGAATTAGTCTTTGTCAAATAAAGAAAAGTCAAGTTGTGTCGAACTACGAGGTCTTTGCGTGTATAACGTAGGAAAGACCATCAATCGATGAGCCCCCAAGTCCACATTAGGTCAATCCTTTAGGGTTTTTCGAGTCAAGTCATCTTCTTTGGTCCACAAGAAATCACCATCACTCAAACTAGATCACAAATCAAAGCACACTAACAGATCCAACAAAACAATCCCTTCATTAATATATCAAAACAATCAATCAATCAAATCTTTGGTCTTATATTCGAATGGGGAATCATGTTGGTTGTCTCATTCAGCCTTGTCATTTGTCTCTTATCAGGATGTGTCCTTCCTTAGATTAGACATCAAATTAGTCAACTTGGTTAATTGCCTTAAGTAGGATATGTCTTTCCTGTAGTTAGGCACTTATCAGAATGGTCAAATAGTCACCTTCCTTAGATGTGTCTCTTGCCTTACACATGAAATTTCTTTCCTTCCATTAGGCATTGTCACATTGGTCAATCTTTATCAGACTTTATCAAATCAGTCACCTTTGTCACTTTGGTCAATCTTTCCTTAATCAGGATGTGTCCTTCCTGAAGTTAGGCTCAATCAAATTAGCTAGTCAACTTATCAAACCTGGTCACCTTGTCAATCATTGTCAAATATTATCAATTAAAACTTGTCAACTTATCAATCAAACTGTCAATCACTTGGTCATTTCGGCCATCTTGGTCAAATTCAATCTAATCAAATCACTCTTGTCAACACAATTGACAAACATTATCTCATTGGTAAACACTTTGTTGGTCTAGGCTTGTTTTATCTTTTGATTGGTTTTTTTGAATTCATGTTACTAGCTACCTCACGGATGCCCCATGAAGGATTTATAGGAGCGATGATGTTTCATGACTCATCTTTTATTTGATTCTTGTCTGTGGTTTGTCTTGACAAAAAGACTAGGGCAACTTGGCCCTTAGTTTGAGTTAGGACATTCCTTGTCTATGACTTTCTGTTTTGCAAATGGATGACCTTGCACACCTTGGTCTATGTCATACCATTGTGTTTGTTATCCTTTGTAATATTTTACCGCTCTATGATGATAAAGAACTTTGTAAAGAACAAGAAGCTTCCTCACCTTCATTTCCTTCATATCTCTTTCTTTTCATCTATCATTTCTTCCATCATCCATTTTCATTTATCATTTCATTTCTTTCTTCATCATCCTTATCTATTTTCCTCTACCATTTCTATCCTTCATCCGCCAGTCCTATCATCCATTTTGAGAGCACACTCGTGTTATTTACACCCGCATGTCATCTTGAGGGGGCATACCTCTACCTCCTTGTCATACTTCCTCATTATTTCTTACACCGGGGCATATCATTTTCTTTGAAAAAATGCAACAAGTTGTATTGTCTCAAAGGGGAAAAATGTAGACACATAAAAATTTCCTTGTAATCATTTTTATCCATTGCATATTTCAGTTGATCATCCGCATAATCATATCTCCATGTTCATAAAATCATTAAAATATTATAAATATTATAATCATTTATTCATATCATTTAATCATTAATCATTTATCCATTAAATCATTTATAAGCATCATTCGTATCATTTAAACATATTCCATTAAATAATTTAATCATTGATCCAAATTTCATTAATCATTAATCATAAATCATTAATTTATCCACTTCATTAATCGTTAATCCATAATCACTTAAATGCATTTCATAAATACATTTGCATGAACATTTATCTATTTCGTAAACCAAATTGCATTAAAAAATTTCAAATCCATCAACCATTTATCCAATTAAATCACTAGCATGCATAAATGCATTTTCAATCATTTAAATTGACAAATGCACCTTACATTATATCATAAATCCATTATCTTCCATTTCAATTAATTTTAATTAATTGAAATATGTATTTTCTCATCTTCTTCCTTTATCCCACATTTTTCTCGAAATGTTGATTTTTGCCACCATCAAATCTATAAATACCTGTCTCTCCTTCACTTTTGAGGAAATGAATTTCAATCTTATTCTGATCACATCCGATCCCACAGAGCTTCTTGTGAGTTTGCTTGTTAAATCTGAGAGAAAATGCAAGATATTGTGGAAGAGGATAGCAATGGAGATAAATTTCATTTGAATGCATATGTTTGGCTTCATGTAGTTTAGTTTCATATTTTTGCATTTGTTGTTCATTTAATAATTGCTCCATTGAATGTCATATTGCAAGGCGGATTTGTGTTTTACAGAGTTAATCATCTAGCTCTTTCAGTTTTTCAATTTGCACACTTCCTACTCCTATTCATCATCCAGTCCCTCTGTTGGAAATGACTGTAGTAGACAATCCTATGGATGAGTAGGAGTCTTCCGTCCCTTTGTAGCTCTCAACCTCTAGCTTGAAGAGTCGCAAAAACTACCTTGCGCGTGAGCAAAAATGCTGATGAAAGGACTTGGTGGCTAAGAAGGCTGCTTTGCAGAGAAAGGTTGAGGAGTCAACTACCCCTATATCAACACCTCCTACTATGTCCTCCTCTCTCCTCCCTTCTACTTTCATTCAATCTAGTTTAGTCACCCTCCTGGATTCTGCTGTGAGTACGAATGTGCTTGACCCCAAAAAGGTGCAGGTGTTCATCACTCCTTTGATTGTGCCATCCTTGTTGATGTCTCTTCCAGACATCTCACCTTTCCCTAAACCTGTGGAAATGCCAAATACTTTGGTGGTGTCTGTCATGAATTTCTCCTCCTCTTCCTCTGTGCCTCTCGCCTCGTCTGTGGGGAGTTCCCATACCTTGACAAAGCCGAAGGTAGAAGCGGGTCCTTCTAGCAATGAAGGGCATAAGGGAAGCCCACCTTCACCAAAAGTTGGTCCTACACTAGCTTTTTTCATCCTAGTGAGGGAGCCAGCTCTGACTTCTCTTGAGTTTTTCATCGCTCTCGAGTCACTCGACGGGCTTAGTGGTGAATCTTGGGTGCTTCCCTCTCCATCCATTGAGGTATAACATGGAACTCCTATGAAGTGCATGTTTAACTCTTTGGATGAAGTTTTGGCCTTGTTAGTGATTTTCACAAAGTCACTAACCATACCTCCACAAGAGCCTGGTGGAGAAGACCTTGCGGGGCCTTCTTCCTTGGCCATTGTTGTGAGAGGGTTGGAAGCCCCTCCCCTTAATATTCCACCACTGTAGGATCATCCTCCTTCCCCTTATGGTGATCTAGAGTGGGAAGTGGATGACCTCTTGGTCAATGAGTGTTAGAGGGAGGCCTCTTCTTTATCTTTAGATTATATGTGTGTGTGTTCTAGTGTGTTTCCTCATAATTGTACATGTTCCTGGATGACCCTTTTCACCCTTGTTGGTGCTTGGATACATGAGTTATTTTGTGTCATAAATATTCTTCTATCTATATCATCATTCTTCCATGTTTGTGTTTGATTTTTGGCAAATTGGGGACAATGCAAAGTGTTGGGGGCATTTAGGCTTCCCTTCCATGTTGACCCATTTTTTTTCCCATGCATTCTTCTTGATCTGGTTGGGAATTGATGATCTTTCACCTTGCATCATAGTTACCGATTATTTATATAAGCATGAGTATATCTGATCCAATGAAAACATATCCCCCTATATCCTCTATTTATCTCTCTTTCACTGTTTTCTCTTCTCTACTTGAGTTTTCCCTTTCATGTGTGACAACACCATTTCCATGATACTTCAATTTTTTGAAAATGCATTTGTTGCCAACAAATCTTTTCTTGAAGATTCTCACAAAAATTTCTTTTTCAAAAATTGCATTCACAACTAGGACCCCTAACTGAACATGTTTCCTTCATCATGGGTTCACAAAGAATGAACTTGAGAAATTTCCTCCAAGGTGGAAGCAGCTTTGGCCTTCCCCTTGCGAGGGGGCATTTTATTCCTTTCGAATTCCTTGATGAAGTGAACATCTTTCGAAAGGATTCCTTGATGGTGAATTAATTTGAGAAAAAAATGTCTCTATTGCACTTCCAAATGGCGCTTCCCTTGAGTGAACCCCTCTTCACGTTGGGTTCTTGAGGGACCCCTTTAAAAGCTTTCCAATTTGTTGATAGTCTGCATGATTTTCTACTTGAATGCTTGCGTGGCCACTTTTTTTTTGGACATGCTTTATCTATGGGTAAACATGTCACTTTGTAGGTGCACCTGTAAAGTTGCTTTTCAATTCAACTCTGCAGAGTCCCCTTCTTTGGGTTTCCTCCATGTAAGAGATCTTGGGGGATGCCTCCTTGCAGGTTTGTGGGCCTGTAAGACACTTTTTTCTTTAGGTTTACTCCATGTGAGAGATCTTGGGGGATACCTTCTTATTGTTCTGTGGGCCTGTAAGGCACATACTTCATGTGGATTCCTTTATGAGAGATCTTGGGGGCCGCCTCCTTATAGGTCCGTGGGACTATGAGATACTTTTATCTTGTAATATTTTTCCATCGTTGGTCTGAGGGCCTTCAGTGTACCTTGTGTAGCTTCATAGTTATGCAAGGGTATAGAGTCTTTTGTTTTAAATCCTCGAGAAATGTGAATATTGAGTCCTTTTCCTGTCTTGCAATTTTGAGCTCGCCAAATCATAGTTTTCTTCCTCAATGGTTCAAGTATAAATTTATAACCCTAATAAATCTTCGATCTACTTTACCGAAGCACTCATCAGTACTCATGCTCGCTAAAGTGGGGGAAAATGTATAGGAGCGAATTTGCACCCCTTCCACAAATTCCCCTTTCACACATCCTCACCTTAGAAAATCAAATCCGAAGGTGAAATTCCATAGCACCCAACTGCCTTCCTTCCATTTGGCATTTTTCTGTTGTCTCAGTGGGAGAATATTTGTCGGGGATGTACATGTGATGTGTAGATGTCTGCATGACATGCTGCCATCCCTGATGGATTCTTGTGTCTGATGTTGGCAGAGGTGTTACACTCTCAATTGGGGATGAATTGTAATGTCCCTCTTTGACCAACCGACCCAAAAATGCCTTATTCTTCCTCATTCTTCCTTCAATTTGATCCATTCTCACTCCATTTGAGGCTCTGAGCTATTCATTTTATCTCTACACACATTCTCAAGCCATCTCTTAGCATTTCCAACATTCGCTTCACTCTCAAGCAACACTTCAACACTCCATTGCAACAAGAACACTCCATCAACTCCATATAGCAAGTGTGAAGTAATCCATAATAGTGTGGGCTTGGAGTCTTGTGAGACCTCCCTTCATCATAGTTGAGGTTGTGGTGACCTTGCCAAGTCTGCATTCTCCTCCATTGGCTAGTGATATTTTGGGTAGAGGTGGAGAACGTGCATTTGGAGCTAGCTGGAAAATTGGCACATTGGTGAGATCATCTTCATCAGCCTAGCTTTTATCTATCTACTTTATCATCTTTGTTTGTAATTTTCATATCTTATAATTCTATTTTGTTTGTTTAAGAATAACCAACTAGGCTATTAGTTCAATTTTAGATAGTTTATATTGTACTTCCTATCTTTTGGTCATACGAACACCAACACACCTGATAGATTCCAGCATACCACACTATCATCCCAGAACTACGTTGCTATCCTCAGACAAAGAGCTATTTGAGGTGCAGTATCGACTCCAAAAACTAGATAGCCTAGCCTAAACTTGGATTTCAGGTTTGAAGAGTGATAGAAGTACTTTAGAGTCCTCATCATTCTTGACCTCTATTCAAAACACCGTTTTAGGGAAACCCTCCACTCTTGGCTCTCTGTGACTTGGAGCCTTGATGTGGTTGGTCCCCCTCTCTTACATTTTGGAAACAAATTCTTTCCCTTTGTTGGTAAGCCAGATGGCGATAAGTATGTCACTCGTTTACTTTGAGGTCAAGGAGTGCTCCTGCTCCTCCTCCTAAGGTTTAGTTCTCGGTCAAGCCTTATCTATTACAATAACAAGTAAATAAATTAATATATAGAAATTATAGTATAACAAATTATATCTTTTACAAAATAATCACTTACCACCTCTAGACAATCACTCTCCTCGAGGGAAATATTTGCATGCCCATGTTGTGGTGTGTTGAAGCCCTATAAAAACCATCCAAAGAGAAATTAAACTATGAATCAATAATGGTTTGATTTTTCACTAACTAACAACTATAACAATGAATGCAAATTGAAATTTAGTAATCTACCACATACCTCCATGAGAGGCATTGAGGAGTCTATAATAGATGAAACACTAAGCTCCACTTCCCTATGAACATTTGGAGGTGTATCTGCTTCCAACATCTAAAAATAAAACAACAAATTATTCAATCATGAAAACTACAATAGTGATGCACATCATGACTTATAATGTATGAGATAATGAACAAAATTTTGAGTACTTATTGAACTATATATTTCTAATTATCATGCTTACTATTTTCCCTATCCATAGCTTGTTTGAAAGCACCTATTTTAGGCTTTTATTCATAGTAGCAAGGTGGTGAACCATTTGATAAAATGATTTGGTAGACATTTACGAAAAATGTGGTAGCATATAGAAGGAAGTGAACTATTTGAAAAAATTCCTCAAAGAAATGTGGTCTCACGGTGATGGAATGCCATTAAAAACAAATGTGTCATGACATTCCATCACCATGAGACCGTATTTCTTTGAGGAATTTTTTCAAACAATTCATTTCCTTCTCTATGGTATTATGCTGGGATGGGGTGGATGGTATAGTGTGGTCTTGGTTATGAGATGGAGGGCGATCATGAAATGAAAAGGGATGGGTGAGGATAGGAAAAAGTGAAATAAAAGGTGGAAGGTTCCATGGATTGGTAAATTGAGGATGATGATGATATTGCTTACTATTATGCTTTGATAGATTTTTTCCAAGCATCTATAGTTTGTTGGAAAGCACCTATTTTATGCTTTTAGCCATAGTAGCAAGGAAGTGAGTAGTTTGGTAAAATGCTTTGGTAGATATGTATGGAAAATGTGGTAGCATAGAAAAGGCGACAAGCTATTTGAAAAAATTCCTCAAAGAAATGTGGTCTCATGGTGATGCAATGGCATTCCATCACCATGAGGCCATATTTCTTTGAGGCATTTTTTCAAACTACTCACTGCCTTGTCTATGGTATTGCTTACTATTATGCTTTGATATATTTTTTCCAAGCATCCATAGTTTGTTGGAAAGCACCTTTTTTAGGATTTTAGCCATAGCAACAATGAAGTTCAAGTATTTTTATAAAATGATTTGGTATACATGTATGGAAAATGTGGTAGCATAGAAAAGGTGGTGAGCTGTTTGAGAAAATACCTCTCCATCACCATGAGACCACATTTCTTTGAGGATTTTTTTCAAAATACTCATTGCCTTGCCTATGTTATTTCTTACTATTATGCTTTGATATATTTTTTCCAAGCATCCATATTTTTTTGGAAAGCACATAATTTAGGCTTTTAGCCATAGCAGCAAAGAAGTGAGTAGATTGATTAAATGCTTTGGTAAACATGTATGGAAAATGTTGTAGCATAGAAAAGGCGGTGAGCTGTTTGAAAAAATGCCTCAAGGAAATATGGTCTCATGGTGATGGAAACCACATTTCTTCGAGGCATTTTTTCAAACTGCTCACTGCCTTGTCTATGTTATTGCTTACTATTATGCTTTGATAGATTTTTTCCAAGCATCCATATTTTGTTGGAAAGCACCTTTTTTAGGCTTTTAGCCATAGCAGCAAGGAAATAAACTGTTTGATAAAATGATTTGGTAGACATGTATAGAAAATGTTGTAGCATATAAATGGTGGTGAGCTGTTTGAAAAAATGCCTCTAAGAAAAGTGGTCTCATGGTGATGGAATGGCATTCCATCACCATGAGACCACATTTCTTCAAGGCATTTTTTCAAACTACTCACTGCCTTGCCTATACTATTGCTTACTATTATTCTTTGATATATTTGTTTCCAAGAACCCATTGTTTGTTGGAAAGCACATTTTTTAGGCTTTTAGCCATAGCAGCAAGGAAGTGAACTGTTTGATAAAATGCTTTGGTAGACATGTATGAAAAATGTGGTAGAATAGAAAAGGCGATGAGCTGTTTAAAAAAATGCCTCAAATAAATTGGGTCTCATGGTGATGGACATCACCATGAGACCACATTTCTTTGAGGCATTTTTTCAAAAAACTCATTGCCTTGTCTATGCTATTGCTTACTATTATTATTTCATATATTTCTTCCAAGTATCCATAGCATAAACAAGGCAATGACCTGTTTGAAAAGATGCATCAATAAAAAGTGGTCTCATGAAATGCCATGACAAGCAAATGCAATTGGCAGCTACTCCTAGTTATTACTTATGCTATGTGAAGTAATTGCATCACTGCTTATGTTGAATTTCTAAACAACTATATTGTTGTTAAAATTTTGTTATCTATCAACATCTAGTTATTAGTCATGGAATATGAAGTAATGATTTGATTTTGAAAGATGTGCAATGCAATGTAATCAATGATATGAATATAAAATACACAAATATATTAAGTACAATTTATTAGTTAAATTCTTTATTCTATTACCTGCGTGAAGGTTTGTCTAACTCCAGTGGCACTCAGAGGTGTTCCCATGAAACCTCCAATATTATCCTATTCAACATCCAAAATCGGATATTATAATATCATTCATATAACAATGCTATTAACATGTAATAAATTTATAATTGTTTACTAGTTACATACCTCAATGGTAGATGTAGTGGAGTAATAAGTAGGTGTAGGGCCGGTGTATCCAGTATCAACACTGTGACCCTGAAATTTTATTAGAATCATAAAAATAAATTAGTTAATCTTGCATTTCAAAAATGAAATTTAATAAATTTAATTTAATGAACATGCTAACATTTACTTGAGTATTTATGCCATAAGCCTCATTCAAAATGTCAGCTACCCTCACCATCTCCATAGTTGTAGTTGTATCCTATGTAGCAACCTCCTGAGTGTCAGTGGGATCATATGTACAAGTCGCTCCGCAAACCTAATACGAATGGGGTGGAAGCCTACCACTTGAAGAATCCCTTGGATGGCATTGTACTATAGGAGTGGCATAATGGATGAAACTCTAGGTCAAAGAGCTGATAGCCTACAAATTTGCTACCTTGACACTCTCCTTCACGATGGAAGTGATAACGATGTGTTCATGAGTCGGCCTAGCGAGAGGTCGTCTCATTTGTCACCTAGGATCCTGTTGTGCATCGGGTCTATCTTGAGCCAACCCCCCACCTCTCCCTTGGAAGTCCCTCATATTAGAATAATTCAATATTTCCAAAAGGTGCAAGGGGAGAGGATAGGCGCTTCCAAGAAGAAATGTATACTTGCACGTTTCTCTTCACCCAAGATCACACAAAGCGCAAGGGGAGTGGATATACACTACAAGCACTAGAAAGCAAAGCAAACACTCATTCATTTTAACCTTGAAAATCACAATTAATTCATTTTAATCACCAAATGGAAGTTTTTGATTGTCTTTTTCAATTTTAACCGATATAGAAAAATGAGGATATGTGATTCCATTTTAACCAACTTTTGAAAGTGAATTTTAAGCCTGTTGACGCAAAATTTTGTAAGGGGCAACAGTCTTATGGGAAACTTAGCTACTGGGGGACATAGTGCACTTAGCTAAGTGACCTCCATATTTTATCGAAGTCGGCTCTTCATTTTTAGTGGGGGGGGGGGGTAAAATATTGAGAAAGACAATAGGAAATATTAAAATCTAGACTAAAGGTGATGTGCCAAATCATGAATGAAACTACTTGGGCATAGTGTTGAAAGAAAAGGCTCGAACCATAAACTATTGTCTGTCAAATAGATTATCCATAAGCACTTCAAACATAAGAATACCCTTAAATTGCATAGCATAATCTTATACAACTTCGGCCAACACAAAAGAGTTCAAACATGATATGTATTTATTAAGCTATAGAAGATTACAAAAGCTGAAGAACAGACATTCATATGCTATAGGAAAATAAAAGTACAGTCTAAAAATCTTATCAAATGGATGAAAAATAGAAAAGGCCGAATTGATTGGCACAATCTGCAAACTTCAAGTTTAATAAAATATTACAAAGGTTATTCCTAGTGCTCGGGAAGTTTTTCTTTATCCAACAACAACCTAATAAAAGAGAAGAAGAGTTGCTTAAATAAGCCAGCCCACCACCTGAAAGCCACATTGAGAAAGATGCTGGCAAAACATTGACGTTCCAAATCTCGTCGAGCTAGCACCGAATAGGAAGATTGCCTAGCAATGCACCAGTAAATCTGTCCTCTGAGAAAAGAAGGCCATGCAGCAACAAAAAAGGACACACAACATTGAAGAAGAAAATGCGATAGAAAAAGATAATAAATGGCATAAGCGAAAACTCCCAGATAATCAATGCACAAGAATACATAACGCGTCGAGCACACGGAGGCTGGCAAAAGAATGAGGGATGCCCGAGAAAAAAGCTCCGAGAGGAAGCCACGTGGGTGACACAGAGCGAAAATAACTGCATGGTGGGCCCAACTTGGGAAACGGCCAGAGAAAGCCACGCGTCACACACATGAAACTCGGTAGAGGCAAAGCGATACAGAGTGGCAGGAATCTCCATTAGGAGGCCACGTGGAAAATGCTGAAAAGCTACGAGCGATAAAAGACAAGGCAAAGCCATGAAGGAAAGATAACTGAAAAAGCTAGCGGTTCATGAAATAAAGTTCACAGTTTGGCGACTCACAGGGACATTTCGCCTACGAAATGAAGAACCCCAGAAACCTTGGTTCAACATCCCATTATCGCTCACAGCTAAGAGAGGGCAGCTTGCAGACCGGTTTAGACCTCATTTGATGGTGCAGAGAGGGCTCGCAAATTTTCGTGTGCCAATTGGAGATCGATGAATGCCTTAAAAGGTAATTCGCTAGATACCTTCGCCTCCAATTCAAGCTATAAAAAGAGTTGCGCCAGCTGATGCACGATACCTTCAATATTTTTAGCGGTCAAAGACTGATCAAAAGATTGGAAAATAGAGAGGTCCTGCTTCTTCTTCTTGATCCTTGCAATTATGTGCTCGACACCTGCTAGCGCCTGATCCGCGATGAAGGGCGACGAGAGGCCTCACTGAGTTAAGTGGGAAAATTTTGCTCACATGTCACTGGTAATTTGATTCAATCTGGCTCTGCACTCCACTACATGCAGGACAACCTCGTTCATGGAAATGAGAATGTTTACGCCCATAGCTACCATTGTCCGATCCTTAATACCTACGCCACTCAGAGCCTCGTCGAAAGCCATATACAGCTTGCCCAATAAAATCCTGGCCTCTGGAACTTTATCAAAAGTCATCTCCTACACCAGCTATATTGTTTCACTAACTATTCCACATAGGCTGGTTGCCTGCGCCATAAACTTCAGGGTGGGCTGCAAAGTAAGGCATAATTCCTTGACCTTATCCTAGTACAATGCATATAACTCCTTGGAAATTTCGAATGAGCTCATTTTTGCTATAGGAGGTTAGGCTCTCAAAAGATCTAACTCCACAACTATGTTGCTCAGGTCTACCCTTAGCTCCAATAAGCTTCCGTCCAAAATGGATAGCTAAATCCTTAGAGTGGAAATTTCCTTCTCTTTCTCTTCCAAGGCCAATTCAGCTTGTTTCCTCTTTTCAATTTCTGACTCTATAGTGACATTCATCTCATTTACTTCATCATTTGTGCTCTACCAGAACTACTTCATGCCATCATCCCTCTGCTTCAAATCGGCATGGAGAGTTGCCTTGTTCGCCCGGTATTGCTCAATTTCATTTTACAGGGCCGGAACGACATCCTTGCCCAAAGCCTGAAGCTCATTCAATTTGCCCTCCAACGCATTCCTCTTGGATAGTAGGTGATTAATTTCTTTTTCCTGGGCCTTATACTTGTTTTCCCAAATATCAACCTTGCCTTTCAGCTCCCTCAATTGCTCCTCCTTATTCTTTGCTTGGTGATTGAGCTTGAGGAAGTCAGTGGTCACTACCCTCTGAGTCTCCTCCATTAGCTTGACTTTATCCTACGGATGAGCCTGATGCAAGTCCAACCTAATGGCATTGATAGAATAATCACTCGACAACATTTCTCTGATCGGTTTGATCAGGTTGGGGGTGATCTTTGCAAACATTAGTGAATTATGACTCTCATGGAATATCATTTGCAAAAGAGGCTCTGCCTATCTACCTACATCCTTTTCTCTTCTTTTTGAATTCGGCTTGCGCGGGCACTTTTGTTTGCATCCACCTGCGAAAAATATTCCTGGGAAGGAATACCGAGTCCACCAGCAAAAGGAAACTCCCGAGGGATTGCTAGTGGGAAGGAAAGCATGCTCAATGCATCGATGGACTTGCTAGGCCTCGTAATAACTACTGGGGATAAGGGTGGAATAAATTGGCCACTCGAAGATGAAGACAATACGGTATGAGGAAAGTCTGGGGAAGCACCAAGTAAAAGGCCAGGCCTCGAGGATGAAAATTGTTGGCTCATAAGGTCAGGACAGGTGACCAATTGTGTTCCAAGGGTGGAATGAAAAGTAGGGGATGGTAATGGAAAATCGGGAGGGAAAATATTTGACAGCCCTAGATATCCAGCGATAGGAATAGCTGGTGTAGATAAAATAGTAGGGGCAGACGAAGAAGAGACCAGAGACATATAAGAGAGAGAAGAGGGAGGAAATAATACCTGAGGTTCCTTAAGAACTGCAGCCAATACCACCGCTTCTTCATGCTATGATTCCTCCTCTCTAGCGGACTCTCTCGTTTGTGGCCGCTTCTCTTCCGGAGAACCCTCAAGGTTCACAATAACATTCTGCCTACGACCGAAACTCCTTGGCCTCTTCCTACCTGATCTAAAAGAGCTGGAAGGCTCTGACGTTTGTGTGTTTGAAGAGTCCTCTTGCTACGAATGTTGTCTACTGATAGTTGCCTCATGTGTTAGATCTTTTTCTGCGACAGGGGCATTCTGGGTTACCTCCTCTCTGGGTTCTATGGCAGCTCTTCCATTCTCATAGAACTTCTCCAAAACCAAAGGGTTTGGGGAGTTCTCGCTGTTTGAATGCTTGTGCACCCAGATGTCATCAAACTGATTGTCTGAATCTATCTCCTAGAAAAGGCCACTTGTTGTCTTTATCTCTTGCCTGCATATCTAGAAGTCTCTAATTCTTTCGGGCTTCCATCCGAGCCTACTCAACTGGCTACACAGTACGGGCTAATCTTCTGATTTTGGCTGGGTTTCCCCACAACATAGTAAAAGTTCAACCATGGTGGTCTCCCCTCTTTAGTAGGCAAATATTAAAGTCCTACATAATATTTCAAATTCCCCTCTTCAACATTTCTCCGAGGGTCCCAGAATGGTCGAGGCTAGTTGTGGAATTTTTATGCCAATATCCGACAAATTATTTTCCGAGTTGTATTGCCATGTGTCATTGATAATAATTACCAACCCAAGACTACCCAACTTAGAGTACAAAAGCTCCAAGTTGTTAATGTTCAAGCTCTTCTTCTTCACCAGCGATACCGAGCCGAACATGATAGGTAGCTTCAAATAGGAAGTCAAATGCCTTCCTCCCTAGTAGTAATTCTCAATGTTACTTAGCTACCACAATGCCTCTAGGGCCAACACTCTGTTGGAAACAATGCACGGGAGCTGGAAGGGTTCCTGGACAAAACCTCGCATACGGAGCATAGTGAAATCTGTACCAAAGAACCAATCGCAAGGCCGCAAGAGGCCCCTCAACCATGATTTCTGTCTTGGCAAAAATCGTATGGACATTCTACTCCCAGATCTATCCAAATCCTGCAAAGTTGGAGCTAGGAACGAATCCGAAAATGCATAATAATCAAATTTTTTTGATAGGACAGGAGTCCATGTCGAAACTGGCTTCCTTGCGCCACTTTCATAAAAAATGGCCAGGGCCATGAATTGCTTGAAATAATCACAATTCTGATGCAAAATCATGTAGACTAGGAAAGAAGAATACCTGAATCTAGAACCAACCTTGAATTCCTGTAGCTGTTGGATCATCCCATCAATTATAACCTTTGTGAATTCCATAAGCGGAGGCATGTTGTTCTTCCTTAGCATAAAGATGAGACTCATTTGGAATTCGAAAACCCCCTTGTCTGTAACCAACCCACAAACCAACGCTAACATAGAACAGATGGAAGAAGACCCCAATTTTAAAGCACCCAGAGCAATTGGGAAACTGGTAGGAGTTGAAACATCTATCGGTTGAGCAATCTCAGTGTGAAAAAACTGCTGCACCAACCAGAGCGTTCTCCAGTACTCCAGCATCCTTTGAATGTCAATATCTTCAACATTCTTGAGTGAGGGGAACATGAAGCATAACATATCTTGCAGGGCTTGGGGGCTGATAGCTACCCTCAAATTAGGGCCACTTATAACTCCATTCTGAGGATCGAAGCTTGCTGCGCATGCCGCCACAATCTCTAGGAAATAATGCACCAGAGGAACCATGTACTAGGGAAGCCCACAGTTCCATAGACGTTTGTGGAAAGGGTTTGACAATTTCTTCATCTTTTCACATGCAACCTTCCTCAGACTCTTGGGATTTTGAGATAACTCAGGATCCAAAACATTATCCCAATCCTCTAATACTAGGGCTTGATTTCTAGGAGAAACTATGCCAAGTGTTTTTTGGTCTGCTTGACTAGTAAAGGGCCAAGATGGCTTTGTTGGGATGCTTGGAGTAGCATAAGACTCTTGGCCATATATGTTTACACAGGGCGTCATCAATCTTTGCTCATTAATGTTCTTAGGGACCAAGGCCTATGTTGAACTTCCTACAATTTCAACCATTTCTTTGTATCCACAAGAGGCTTCACAAACTTTGCAAATGACTTAGCTTCTGAAAACGCTTTCTCTCTTTGCAAATGACTTAGCCGTTTTCACCTTTTGATAAATTCTCACGATAAATGTCTTTCGCATGCCTAACCTACCTTTTGATTTTCATGAAAAATGAATTAGCAAGTGTACGTGTTAGCCTTTCACATTTAGTTGTTACATGTATCACCAGTTTTTTCGTACGTGTGAAGAGATCGCTAACCTGCCAAAATACTCTTTATATTTAAGAGACATGACTTCACATGAGGTGGCACCTGATTTTTCTTGGACAACATACCAAGACAACCTTGCCATATCTTTCACAAGTTCTTTTGCATTTACTGATTTCTTGATTGTACTTGGGCACATCACCCAACGACTTTATCAAAATATTTGCCTTGATTCTATCGGGATGGAAACTCCTCACGCAGACACTTGGCCTACTTTCTTTTAATTTGAGAACTTGAATGAAGCAAGTTGCAACTGTACCTGATCATTCACATCAATTCACATGTTGCGACACTAATTATCAAGGCTTGATAACACCATTTTCCTATGATGTAATCATAGCTTGCCTTGTTGAGTGAACCCCGACCAATCTATAAATAGGGCCCTTAGCAACCTTGCTAATCACAATTACCTTCAGAATTCTTACTTAGTAGGCCCTAGTTAATCTTAACAATTTCATCCTCAAGTTAGAGTAGCAAGCAATAATGGAGACGCCAATTAGACTAGTTTGCAAAAAGACCCAGGCCACATTTCTAGGAAAGGTTAGGTGTAGGAACCTCAAGCGCATAACAGGCATAAAAAAACTATTATATGTAAAGGCAATCAAATGGGTCCTAGGCAAAGACTGTGTAGAATACGAGGACCAATACAGGGTAAACACTAGCATCTGCTCTCATTTTGTCGCTTCGCTCCTGGACATCAGCATTTCCAAACACAAAATTCTGAAGTTGACCAAGCGAGTCTTCCCTTGACGTTACCTTGGAGGATTGGAGCAAGTAGTGTGGGCCACCGAATTTGATCATGGGGTCCCTTTTGTTCGCAACCTGCGTCGACCGCTGCTGCATGGAGGACCCATGCCAACCAGGCCCTTTTTGTTTGGCTTTGAGCTGGAGACCCACGAAGAACATCGCTCCAGTCATGTTGGTTGCTACTTCCTGATGCAGATACATCATATTGAACCCTTTCAGAACATGTAGTGGTATGAGGATTTTGAGAGAATAGTGTTTCCTCACCTTGCGCCACCGATTACTGTTGTTGCTGGTCTTTTCTCTACTTGAGAACTGAGAAGAAAAATAATCCTAATTTTTCTTTTTGCCTTTTTGTCAGCGTTCCGCCCTATAGCGGATGTATATGTATATTTTAATACATGGCCACTAGCCTCTACCCTATATAATGTACATGTTCCAACAATAATATAATACTCATATTTTTTCATATCTTGGCTCATTTACAATGTATCTCAATTTATTGCAATACTGTTGTTGTTTTCAAAAAGCACTGAGAAAAGCCAAAACTTAAAGCAGGAAAAATTAATTACATATTTACAATTTACAAACCCACTGCATAAGTAGAACTAATTAAATTTTTTAAGGTGTATTCCATTAACTGGAATACCCAAGGCATTACCTTCCGTGTCTTCTAACTCAAAAGAGTTAAACGGTTTGCACTGAACAATTTTAAAAGGCCCTTCCCAGATTCTATCAAACTTTTCGTGCTAGTAAGGCTTTGCCCCGCGCTCATTGAACTTGAGCACCAAGTCCCCGCATTTTAGCTCCTGGTCAAATGTCTTTTTATGAAACCACTTCTTCACAACCTGCTAGCAGTTGTTCATGGCCTCGAGAGCATGCTCTCTTTTCTCTTTTACTTCCAATAACTCAGAAAACCATACCTCCATAGCTCTATTCTACTCAATTTCAAGAGATTTGAGCAATTGGAGAGTAGGGATTTCTATAGCAATAGGCAACAATGCCTCCTTCCCATACACCATCTCATAAGGGGATAAGGGGATGCCTTTAATATCTACTTGGGTGAGATACGGTCTGTCCACAGTGCTGTTTAGAGGTTTTTATGCCACTCCCTCTAGTGTTCCGAGCCTATCCTTTTGATTAACTTGATGAGGTTTTTTTCTGTGGATTCCACGAGGCCATTCCCTTGAGGGTAATAATTAGAAGAGGCTTTCAAGAAAACCCCATATTTCAATGCAAATTGGCTCATCTTAGAGCCGAGGAAAGCTTTAGCATTGTCGTAAATAATTGTTTTCGATGGGCCAAATTTGGCTACCAATTCTTCCAAGAAGTTAACAATTTCTACTTCCGTTGCATTTTTTAATGGCACCGCCTCTTCCCATCTGGTGAAGTAGTCAATTGTTGTCAATATCCACCTGTGTCCAGTTGATGAAAAAGGGTTAATCATACCAATGAAGTCCAGACCCCATTGAGCAAAAGGTTCCTCCACTACCATGGGTCTTAGTGGCATAGCAGTATTTTTTCTCTTTCCAACATAAAATTGGCATTCACTGCAAGACTTTACTAATGAAAATGAGTCATTGAATAGTGTTGGCCATAAATAACCAGCACATATGATTTTAATTGCAGTAGTTCTTGCAGAAAAGTGCCCTCCAGCTGGGCCATTGTGATATTAATCTAATATTCTTTTGGCTTGTTCCTCATTCACACATCTTAGCAAGACACCATTAAAATTTCTTTTGAAAAGTACTCCTTCTAAGAGAACATAATTTCTATTTTGCAACTGATAGAACCGTCTCTTAAAGGAAGGGATATTGGTCGGATACCTTCCTATTTGCATGAAGTTTATCCTAGCCTCCATCCAATCACCCTTGAAGCTTTCTTCATTGAGTAACACAGGTTCCAAGGCTTCGAGCTTCATCACTGGTTCATTATTTTCGGCGAGGTACTTGGACAATCCTTTTCCCTTAACAGTCTTGAGAGGCCTGATCTCAATATCATATTCTAGGATCTTGGTAATCCAATTAGCTCTTTTCTCAGTGATCTCTCCTTCCATAATATATTCCCGCACACTAGGATGTGGTACACAAATAATCACCTTATTGCATGATATCAGGTGCCAGAACTTCTTAAGCCCTTTCACAATAGCAAAGGCCTGCTTTTCTACAAAATTGTACCTTACCTCATACTCCTTTAAGGTGCATGAGTAGAAATAAATAGGAGATTCTTTTTTATCCTCATCATCCTTCAGCATAAGCACAGTGGCAATACTATTGCCACCACCAAAAACATACATGATAAAGTCCTTCGACAGGTCCAGGTTGATTAATAGATGGGCTAAAGAAATAATCTCTTTTATAAGCTCAAAAGCTTTTCTAGCCTTTGCCGTCCACTTGAAAGTCTGGTCTTTTTTAAGCATCAAGGTAATCGACTGAACGATCCCTGCAAAGTTTGCAATGAATCAACTAATGAAATTGACCTTACCCAAAAAATATTGCACTCCTTTCTTGTTTACGGGTAGAGGAAGCTCCCGGATTACATCAACTCTTTCTAGATTGATGGCAATGCCCTCCTTCAAGACAACATATCCCAATAGCTTCCCCTGGGGGACTCTGAACACACATTTCTTCGGGTTTAGAGAAATCCTAAATTCCTGGCACTTCTGGAAGACAAGCTCTAAATGATCAAAGTGATCATCGGCGGATTTGGAAAACACTATCAAGTCATCCAAATAGATAAGTATAATCTCATGTATTAAATCCCTAAAGGCAATATCCATAGCTCTTTGAAAGGTGGCTCCAAGATTTGAAAGTCCAAAGGGCATCTTAGTGTATGCATATGTTCCCCACTTTGTGGTGAATGTCATTTTGTGTTGGTCTTCCTCCTTTACACGAATCTGATTGTAGCCCGAAAAACCATCCAACATTGAAAACATTTCAAAACCATCTACGGTTTGTAGAATTACCTGCATAGAAGGCAGGGGGTAATGATCCTTCAGGGATGCCCTATTCAAGTCTCAGAAGTCTACACATAGTCGTATATTACCATTCTTCTTTCAGACTAGCACCAGGTTAGACACCCAAGTGCTATGTTTGATTGGGAACACTGTTCGGGACGCAATAAACTTATTCAACTCTTGTGACATTAGTGACTCAATCTTCGGGTTCACAGGCCTTTGTCTCTGATGAATTGGCTTTGCTCCTTCTGATAACTCAATTATATACTGAATAATTTCGAGATCATATCCCTTAAGATTATCATATGACCAAGCTACTACGCTCAGATATTCCTCACAGAAGTTCTTTAGCCTGTCTTTATTCTTCTGAGATACTTCCTTACCGACCTTGAGCTTTTTGTCTTCTCCAATATGCAAATCGATATAATCACCTTTGTTAGCTACAAGCTTCATTTTATCTTTCCTTGCATCATCAGAATCAAAAAGACTCTCCAGAGTGACTAGGCCTCTGGGAAGCTTGTTGGATTTCAACTGGATTACTTGATCCCCGTAGGCTTCGGTGATCTTTGGTTGCAATTGGTCAGAAAATTTCCTAGATGACTAGAGAAATGGCACAATATGAGCATCACTATCGAACACTTGCTAGTCTTGATCATTGTTCAAAACAATAGATCGTATAATTACTCTCAGTGCATGTTCATTCTTTAACAACTCGGAGGCTGGCTCAAACTGAGCCTCGACAGTTGCATCCGGTCAGCTTCGGAGTTCTTCTCTCTCCGTATAGCTTGAATATTAAATTCCTCAAAGCTTTCAATAAGATCCCAGACCCTATGCCGGTATGATCGCATATGGACATTCTTTGCAGTAGAAATCCCTCAGATTTGGTTGACCACCAATTCTGAATCTCTGAACACTCTTATTTTCTTTGCGCCCATTTGTTCTGCAAGGCTCAAACCATGGACAAGGCCTTCATATTCTGCTTCGCTATTCGAGCATGTGAACTAGAAGTGATAAGACCTCAAGGTCTTTTCTTCAGATGGAGATGTCAAACATATTCTTGCTCTAGCTCCTACTCTGCATCCTGCTCCATCAAAGTGCAAAGTCCATAACTCTGAGGATGTTTCACCTTTGGATTCTTTAGTAACTCTAGGCATAATTTTTCCTTCCTCATGTATGACATAGATTCTGAGCCCAGTTGCATGATAATTTCCAAAATGGTCTGTGTCTATAAATTCATTCAACAGAGCTTCTTCACTCTCCGTTTAGGAGCTAGTTGCCTCTTCTTCCTCCAGAAATTCAACATTGAACCTTTCTTCCTGGGTAATTGAAGTATGTGCCACTTCAAAGTTGATCAGGGCCTCGTCAGCAACATGTTCGGAATGAAAATTTTCCAATAGTTTCATCTTAGCTCCATGTTTGGTTCTCAAGATCAAGTGTGACCAGTCTAGTGCTAGATATCCTCCAACATTTGTTGTGAACTCTTGGGACAAACATATCTCAAATAGAGGAGGGACATCAATGAGTATGGTATCTTGATTCACAGTGATACTGGGGTAGGCAAACAATGTCATAGGCAGTCCCTTGATTACCTCAACGATATCAACTTTATTTCCATCTAGCTGCATGACTCCCTTGTTAAGAGGCTCATATTTTAGCCCCAAAGCAGCTACTTGCTTAGGCATGACAGTGGTGCTAGCACCAAAGTCAATCATACAATTATGCAATAACTTGTCACCAATGATAAGCGTTAGAAAGAAAGGCTTAGGTTTAGGCTTACTCTCTTTTCTGGCTTCGAGCTTTTCTTTCGGTTGATTTGTTATCACTTTATCCAGGTCTGGCTTGGATGCCTTTTCTTCACTGGGCTGACTAGGCATCTTCCAATCTTCCTCTCCCGACAATGCTTTATGTAATAGCACCTTTTGCTACGGAATAGCTAGGATATCCCACAAAGAAACATTGGCAGATGACTTCTTTAGTTGTTCAACCACATTGAACTGCGTTCGTGACTGATGAGTCACGGTTGCTTGCTCCTTAGGTCTCACAGCTGGTGTAAGCCTCACAACTAGTGTATTCGACTATTTGGCAACAACCGAGGTGATCATAAGAGCCTTTGCCTTCGGAGGAGGTGGATTTAGAGAGCTGGGAGTAGCCGCTGTAGACTACTGTGGGACTGACGACGGGCCTGCCGATGGATTGGGCGTCAACTAAGATGGAACATTGGTCAGTGGAGATGTGAATTCTCCGGTGAGTCTCTACTTTGAATGTGTGCTGTAGTTTGATTGCACTCGGGGCACTTGAGTTATAGGAATGACATTCAAAAATGTTGATTCTTCTCCTTCCATCCATGAAAAGAGCACTTGGTCTAGAACTATGTCTAACTCCTACTCTATGGACATCCCTTGCATTTGAGCAACGAAGACTGCATTATCCATCTGCTGAGAGGCATATGACTGGTTTTTAGGATTAGGTGTGCTGCTTTGGCTACGTCGCTCCGCAATCTTCTGTTGCAAATTCCCCCGTAGATAATTTCGGGGCATGTGTGCATCATTACAAGGAAAACACCATGAATTAGTGTCCTCGGCTAGGTTATTATGTCCTGCCACTAGCTCCTTACTTGAACTAGGATGGATGGTCTCCATCGACAGGGTCACTAGAACAACTTGGTTATTTGGCTGAGCTTGAGTATTGCCACATGATCTATCTTGCCACTAATTTGACTGGTAAGGAGCTTTTTTGCCTTGATAATTTTGGTAAGCTAGTTTTTGATAGCTATACTACTTCCACTTCATGGTAGTCAATTCATTTGTCATAGTCTGCATTTGTTCTCTCATCTTTTTCATCTCGGCCGTCAGGGGGTTAGGCACTAGAGCTACACTTGAAATCATTCCCGGGTACACGTACATAGACTGGGGAGGAGTTGTAAGAGTGCTGGTCAAAGCTACTTCAGCTTCCGCGGCATTGAATTCCGAGAACAATGGCATGATGGGTCTTGGTGCCAACTTTCCAACAACAATAAGGTTATTCTTCGTAGTAACAGCAAGACCATAAGCATCGGGTAGAGTATCTCTGCCAAGAGCCTGTAGCATCATGGAAATATCAACATTAATGGGCTTCAAATAGAACATGAATGCCAAATCTGGAGGCGATCGACTACCAATAGGAACTCTCTTCCAAGTCGAATGAAACTGCACGTTGAAGTCAGGCAAAGCTTCATGAGGAGCTCACTTTATGCTAGCCAGTTGATGATATAGCGAAGACCTATCGCCAACATTTGAAAAACACTCGTAAAATGGGGTTCCAAGATCGTCCCAAGTAGCAACCATATTAGCTGGAAGAGTTCTATACCAGTTCAATGCCTTTCCTCAGAATGAGGCAACAAGCAATCTTAGAGCTATATTTTTATTAGAAACACCATGCACCAGACACACATCTACCACATCTTGCAAGTGCTCTGTCGGTGTCTTTGACTCATTACCAGAAAACTTAGGGATAGATTTTAAAGCAAAAGTGGGGTTTGGAGCCCATACCGCAGGAGGCACAAGTGCTACTAAAGGACTACTAGCATCCCAGGCTACATAATTTCTAGCAGCCATAGGTGCAAGGGACAAAGGAGAAGGGGGAGGCGAAGGACTACCTTGCTGACCTCTTGGGTGAACATAAACTAACGGTGGTATGAGTAGGCCAGGGAATCTTGTAGTTTGTGACCTAGTTACGGGCCTATGGCTCATACACACTTATATATCAAGCAAACGTGCTAGTTTGCATCCCACAGGATGTGCCAAAAAAAGAATTGTTGACGCAAAATTTTGCAAGGGGCAGCAGTCTTATGGGAAACTTAGCTACTGGGGGACATAGTGCACTTAGCTAAGTGACCTCTGGATTTTATCGAAGCCGGCTCTTTATTTTTAGTGGGGGAGGTAAAAGGTTTAGAAAGACAACATAAAATATTAAAATCTAGACTAAAGGTGATGCACCAAATCATGAATGAAACTACTTGGGCACAATGCCGAAAGCAAAGGCTCGAACCATAAACTGTTGTCTATCAAATAGATTATCCAGAAGCACTTCAGACATAAGAATACCCTTAAATTGCATAGCATAATCTTATACAACTTCGGCCAACACAGAAGAGTTCAAACATGATCTGTATTTATTAACCTGTAGAAGATTACAAAAGTTGAAGAACTTGCATTCATATGCTATAGGAAAATAAAAGAACAATCTAAAAATCTTATCAAATGCATGAAAAATAGAAAAGGCCGAATTGATTGGCACAGTCTGCAAACTTCAAGTTCAATAAAAATATTACAAAGGCTATTCCCAGTGCTCGAGAAGTTTTTCTCTATCCAACAACAACCTAATAAAAGAGAAGAAGAGCTGCTTAAATAAGCTAGCCTAGTGTCTGAAAGCCACATTAAGAAAGATGCCCTGGCAAAACATTGGCGTTCCAAATCTTGTCGAGCCAGCACCAAATAGGAAGATCGGCCAACAACGTGCCAGCAAATCCGTCCTCTGAGAAAATAAGGCTATGCAGCAGTAGCAAAGGACATGCGACATCGAAGAAGAAAATGCGACAGCAAAAGGGAACAAACGGCATAAGTGGCAACTCCCAGATAACCGACGCACAAGAATAAGCCACGCGTCGAGCACACAGAGCCTAGAAAAAGAATGAGGGATGCCCCAACAAAAAGCTCTGAGAGGAAGCCACATGGGTGATGCTGAGCGAAAATAACTGCATGGTGGGCCTAGCTCGGGAAATGGCCAGAGAAAGCCATGCGTCACACACACGAAACTTGGTAGAGGCAAAGTGATACGGAGCGGTAGGAATCTCCATTAGGAGGCCACATGGCAAAAATCGAAAAGCTGCGAGTGATAAAAGACAAGGTGAAGCCGTGAAGGAAAGATAACCATAAAAGCTAGCGGTTCGTGAAATAAAGTTCACAAAGCCCAATTGAAACTAGTTGTCCTAAGATTGTAAATTTTAAAACCAAATCAAAATTTAGTGGTCCTAAACATGAAGTAAAGCAGAATATGATGGGTTATAATTGCCCCACAAGTGTCAAAACACTTTTACAATAACTAGAACAAAGAAAAATTGAAAATCAAAATTTTCAAAAAAATTGATTTTTTTTATGTTCTAGTAAATCACGTTTTTAGAGGCCTTCGGAGTGGAATTTGGGGTTGAAACTTGCATCAGTGTTGAAAAATTGATTTTCGAAGGCATTGATTTTTAGGGGCTGAATTAACACTCTTGGAGACCTTTCCAACGATGCATACAAATTCGAATTTGAAGCACCGAGTAGAAAGTTATGACCCCAACAAGTTGGGGTAAATAATTTCCTAATTTTTTCCCAAATCTGCAAAACCAGCTAGCCTCAAAAACAAAAACACATGTCAAAATTTAGTCTTTGTTTTTTTTACCTGTAAAAAGCGTCGCTGAAATCAATTAAATTGTTGAATTTCCTCAAGTGCATCGCCATATTGGAAGTGCGTCGTTGTATTGAAAAATCAAATGCGTTGCTCTCTAGTAAATGATGACATCAATCGCATCACCATATCAAATGCATTGCTCTAATGAAATTTATGATGCAAATAAAAATTAGTTCATCTTCTCTATTTAAAATATGCAATGAAAAAATTAAATAACGTGTCGCCAAATTAATTATGTGTCACTGTATTTAACCCAAAGTACATCACTATATAGCGACACATTCTAGATGCATTGATGAATCCATCAATTTAGTTTCGCTACATCTGCAAACACAAGAAAATGATAATCTAAAGAGAAATTCATCAGATTCGATCAATATAGCCTTCTAGCACCAAAATGTGACCATGATCATAGTGTTAACTAGACATGCTAGATCCAAATGAATTTAAAGCCTATTTAATTACCTAAGCCATGATCCCAATAAGATATTGAATATCATCAAAACAAAGAATCCATTAAAACTAACATGCTAAAACATAAAAGCTTGAAAAACATCTATTCTAATACATTGAATCTTATCCTATTGGGGGAGTGGTGTCACATTGATGTGGAATGGTGACCCTTTCCCAATCCCTTGGATAATATGAGCCTTTTCAATCGATTTTATGGATTAAAATCAATGGAAACTGATGAAAAAGATGAATGAAAACATGATGAAAGCTAGATTAACATGATAAAAGCTAAGATGTTTGATGTGAGTGTATGCAAACCTATGCTAAATGTAAATAAAGCTCAAAGATGAAAGCCATTTAAAGGAAACTATGCTAAAATGGATGCAAACTAAGTTAACATGGAAGCCATTAATGGATGCTTAAGCTAATAATGCATGAACATTAATCTAAAATGTTATCAAGTGTAAAATATGAGTGCAAATGGATGTGAGTTTCAACAACATAAGTTTTCTATCAAAAGATGGATGGATCCCTATTCAATAGATGTAAAGTATATTTATAGAATAGGCAATGAGAAACCGATGGTCAAGATTGAAAGAATCAAATAATGGTTAGGATGGAAAGAAGATGTAGGCATGGATCATGGATCCCCATCAAGGGTTGAGAATGCAAGTTGATATTCAATCAAGGGCTCACAATCATGCAAAGAAGCACACTTTTAAAACTTACTCAAGAAGTTTGTTGAAAGTTTGTTACAAAGAAGAATATTCCCTTTTTTGAATGAGTTAAAAGGGAGAATATTCTTAAATAATATTCTCATGCAAGTGGATTAAGAAAATTAGCATTTAGAAAATTAAAAAAAACTTTTAATGTGCAAAGGGGAGCGATATTCTATAGGAATATTCCCTTTTAATATTTAACATTAAATAATTAATTTATTTAATGAAAGGGGTGGGATTAGGATATTTAATTAAATAACTAGGATTATCTAATTAAATAAGAGGACATAGCTTGGTTAAATTAAATAATTTGATTTATTTAATTTAACAAGATGAAATGTTAGTGTGATAGGGGATGAATTTACCCAATTAGGTCAATTAGGTTAATAGATGAAAATGAGACATTTAATTAAATATCTAGCTAGGCTAATTTAATCAAACAAGAGAAAAGAGGATGGATTTTAGGATGAATCTATGTTAATATATCGGATTCAAGTGTGTATATCATTCAAGAAATTTTAAAGTGTACATTATATTAAAGACTCTTTGGAGGCAATGAAATTGAGTACTTACAATTGATTATCGAGATTATGCCATTGAATTTACAAAGGAGGTCATTAGTGCATTCAAAGAAGAAGAGATAAAGGTTGATGAGCTTACTATTGAGCTTGATTCAACACAAGACATGTTAGAAAATACTCAAATGGCACTAATGGAGGTAGAAGGTCAACTAGCTAATACACAAATTTATAGGCAGTAAGAGAATGAACAAAGAGCTAAAGAAATCAAGAAAGTGATTGATGAGCTTGATATTTTTCAAGAGGAGTTTGATTTAGAAGGTTTCCCAAAGAAATTAGAAGTTCCATGTGTATATTTGGATCAACAAGATGAATTTGAGTAAGAGGAAAGGAATGACTTTCAAATTCTTGATAATCCTCTCTTTGAAGTGGGTGCAAAGTTGACTTATGATAATCCACTCTTTGTGATGGAAGATGAAACATATAGTGACAATATCAAGATATGGGATCCTAGTGAAGTTTCCAAGCATGAGATAGAGTGTATTTTTTAGCTTATTGATGATTTGAGATCAAATCATGAGGATGTGCCAAACTTTGTGATTGGTAATATTCAAAGAGGGTTTCTTGATAATGAATGCATAAGTGAGGTTGAAGATGAAGTTCCTACATGGGATGTTTTGGAACATGGAGACTACATCATGCCTAACATTGAGGAGTTTCTAAAAAGTGATTTTGAGCTTGCTCAAATTTTTAGAGTAGTAGTAGATAATGCAAATTGAGAACTTGTTTTACATAAAGAAATGGTAAGACAAGGGCCTAAACATGATTTCCACTTTTTGGATTGAGAGTTGATTTGACAAATGCTAATCTTTCTTTGAAACGAAATATGGAGACATCAATTGATATTAGACCCTTAATTGGTGATTCTTTCATGGTTGAGTTGTAAAAATAAATCAAATATGTCACAATCCTCCATGGGAAACAAGAGGATGAGTTCAAGATGGATGCAATATTATATGATGGTCACAAAGATCTTAGTGCCTTAGAGGTGCAATTTGTTGATGGCACTTGGATGATTTGCATGAGAGACATTATTTTTAGAGAAGATTCCTTTAGTCTCACCAAGAGGTCTTCTGATGAGGCACACATGAATAAAAAAGTTGTGTAACACAAACATGATAGATTTACATTGGAGGAGATTTCATTTTCCCAAGATCACATGCATGGGTTGTTGGGAATTAAAGTTTATGGGAGAAGCATACCATGGGAGGTTACAAATGAAAAGGGTGATAGGAATGCTTTTGTTACATCTATTTACAGTCATCTTATGAGTCCATTTGTGTTCATACAAGTGGATTGGAGAGAGATTTTAAGAAAAAATTGGTACACTATTGAGTTGGAGACTCTTAAGAAGACTTTTTAGCCAAAGGAATAATCTGAAATTTCATTTTGGCTAAATATTTTTAGTTTGCAACAACTGTTTTTCTTTTGGGATGCTAGTTTTTCAAAAACCAGACTATGAGTTGGCCATTTCAAGTTTGGATAGCTACAATTTTACACATTTTAAGTTCATTCAACCTCATATCAAGATTTATTTATGGCTTCAAATGAAGGGGATGGAAAGTTTAGCCAATCAGGTTCAGTGTTGGATAAGTTTTTAGGCACCAATCATTTGTTACTTTAATTTATCTTCTTGCACTTATGTTTTGATCAACAGGTTATTTTCTAGCTATAACATAATGTTGGAGTGTAGGAAGGAAAAAATTAAGAAGGTTGGCATTAATTTTCTCAGACTCACTTGTACGATGCCATGAGTTCATGATTGTGGAGAGTAATTCTTTGAAGATTTGATTGAGAGCTTGCAGTATTTTCTTACTCTTCTTACTTTTAGTTTCTAGGAGGTATCTTGCATAGATGTCCACCAGAACAATGCTTTGAGTAGATAAAGCTATAGATCTCCTAGGTTGACATGGAACCCTGGGAACTTACTTGGTTTTAATGTGGATCAGATAGTTGTTTTTGGAGTTGTGATGGCATTGCTTGAGGACAAGCAATCTCTGGGAAGGGATGAATGTAATGTCCCTTTTTAGGGTTTCCTTATATGGTAGTTGGTGCTATCTAAATTGGAATTTGTGTCTGCATATTCAGAGGAGTATATTGATGTTACTAGTGAACATTTTTGGGCTTTTCTAGGGTTTTTTTGGGCCTTGGTGGGTAGAATTTCTATTTTTAGCAATGCCTATTTTAGTAACTATTTTTAGTAAGTTCCAATGCATCTCAGTTTGGGCTAGTTTTGAGTTTGGACACACTATTTTTAGCAACTTTCTATTTTTAGTAAGTGCTATTTTGGGCACTTGGTCCTAGAAACTATGCAATGTAAGGTTTCTAATTTTGGCAATGTGTTGGCATTCTGTTGGTCCTCGAGATGGTGGTGATGACCTTCATTGTATTTTTTGCCATCTAGGTGGTTCTCCACATTTCTTGGAGAAGATTTCTATATTTAGTAAGTGCCCATTTTGGCACTTGACATCTTTCCTTGTCATCAACAACTTCTTTGTGTGATTAGTTTATGTTTTGGATGTCTCTTGGTGCTTTTTGTAAAATGTTTGGAATAATTTTAATATTTACACTAAAGTTATAAAGTAATATTTTAATATTACTTTAGTGTTATTATAAAATGAAAAGGTTATTAAAGTTATTTATTTTTAAAAAGAAAAAAGTGCTTTTTTCAAGAAAAACAAAAAAAATCTTTTTTCGAAAAATCAACGAAAAAGTAAAAACTGTTTTTGCAAAAACTTGAGAAAAAGCAAAAAATTCTTTACGAGAAGTAGTGAAAAAGATATAAAAGGAGGAATGGGGTAGCTAATTTTATTGTTTTGAAAATGATAATGTTATGCTACTGGATTAGAACCTGAGAGTTCTTTCCTAAATCTTTAGAGGATGAAAACCCTCTCTATGTTGTTGGTTTTGGATTTGGAAGACAATCCCTTGTTGGTTAGGTGTGATTGCATTCAATAATCACAATTGGAGCTTATCAGTGATGGATTTCAGTTTACTTTTAGTTTTGGCTTCTTATGATGTTTCTAGTTATGCATATTTTTTAGTGAGTATTAACTTTACAGAGCTTTGGAGTTTTTGGAGTGGTTTTTCTAAGCTTCATGCTTGCTAGCCATACTTTTCCAATGTCCTAGTCATACCATACTTGTGTTGTTGCTGGTTGAAACATTGGAAACTTGGTTCATTTGAGTATCGGTCCAATCTCATTCCTTGCCTTGGGCACCCCCTTGTGCTAATTCTTAGATGTTTTATTATCACTCACCCCGGTGAACATGATATTATTTCACAAAGTGGAAGGTAATTTATTTTAGTTGATTCTTGATTATCACTCACCCCATTGAAAAAGTGGTCGCTTTCATTTGTTGTAATGTACACCTTGCCACTTTATGATAACACCATGCCCACACTAGGATCTAGGTGATCAGGAAGTAGAAGGTATCTTAATTAAGTTGTTTATCATTATTATTCTGGCTAACACTAACAATTATAAATTGGAAAAAATTAAGGGTGGGTTATTATAGAAGAATTCCAACGTACCTTGCTTCCTTTTAATATTTCTAAAACACCCATTATCTTAGCAGTTTATTTAGTTGAGAGAGTTGGACCATTCTTAGAGGTGTTTCCTTTTTCATAAGTTTTAATCTCTTGATCTTGGACATGCCACTTAGAATTTTCACAATTGTGGATACCTAGTTTGGTATTTGATTTATTTTTATACTCAAATACTTTGAAGTGTTGGCCTAAGTATAGTGATCTTGTTAGTGTTCGTTTCATGATTTATCAATATTCCTTGTTTCTTCTTAGTTGCATTTTTTTATCATGTTGAAGGATTCTAGATCTCCCTTAGAAACATAATTTTTCTCAAGTGTAGGACATGAATTTCTTGGAATAATATGGAAGGAAATATCATCATCATGTGGATATAGGGCCTTCATAGTAGTAGGTTATACCTAGTTTCATTTTCAATTACATAGAAGGTTGTGGACACCATCTTAGGCCCCAAAGAGACTGGTAATTAATCTTTCCAATCATTAGTACTTTAAAGTTGTCATAACTTGGCAAGGTACCCTTGCATGGTAAAATGTTCATGTGTCCATACCCCATTTTTTCTAAGAGAGATAACTAAACTATGTTTATTGTAGCTCCATAATAAATTATTCATTTTATGCATGTATTATAGATCCATATGTGTAAGTATAAAGAAGGATTACCTTGTATTAATAAATGGCATCTATTGGCATTTATTTTAGGTCAAAGAAAAACCTAGGATCATACAATTTTTTGTTGAGTGGATTCATGTTAAGATCTACTTGATTCATTTGTTCATTAGATTATTTCAATTTGTACTTGGGAAGGTTCTCATACATCATTAGATTGCACCAAACTGGTAGGTGAATGTGTCTTGTTCTTGAGTTATTTCTTATGAAGACCCTTGAAAGAGCCTCAATATTTTTTGTTGATTCATTATTCACTAAGAAAGTGTACTTAAGATCCATGTAATCTATGGGAAATTATTTCATTGGTGGGGTTTGTGGGACATAGAATATTATATTCATCATAAGATTTTAATAATCACTTGGAGGCATTAGGAGATTGTATGATTCATTTTTCTATATTAGAGGGTTACAATAGTCATTTTGGGGAGGCATGAATGCATAAAATTCATTTAAAAATATATCATTTGGTTGCAATAATAGGGTATACCCTTCTCACTCTAAAATTATTCTTTAGCATCTACAAATATATCAATTTCTAGGATTTACTTTGATCATGTAGATTTATCTAAAAATAGATTGAAAGGGTTGATAATTTTCTAAAATCTCCATTATCTTAGTAGTAGATATAGCTAAGATAAATGGACCATTCATGGAGGTTTTTCCTTTCTTATAAGTTCTAATATCTTGATCTTTGATAGGTTCTTTAGATTTTACACAATGATGGATACCTAATTTGGAATTTGATCTATTTTTATAGTCAAATACTATGAAGGGTTGGCTTAAGTATTGTGATATTGTTAGTGCCTATTTTATGATTCATCAATATCCCATGTTTCTTCTTGGCTACATTGTTTTTTACTATGTTGAAGGGTTCTAGATATCCCTTAGCCACATAGTTTTTCCCAAGTGTAGGAAATGAATTTGTTGGAGAAGGAACTACTCTCATCATGTGAATATAGGGCATTATTAGTATTAATTTTACCCTATTTACTTTTTGATTATATAGAAGGTTGTGGGCACCATCTCAAGCCCCAAAGAGATTGGGAACACAATTTTTCCAATCGTTGTTTCTTTTAGGTTATCATAACTTGGCAAGGTATCCCTACATGCTATATTATTTATGTGCTCACATCCCATTTTTTCTAGGAGAGAAAACATAAATATGTTCATTGTAGCTCCATAAATGGAAAGATTTCATTTTTTGCATTTTTTGTAGATGCATACTAGTAGGTATAAAGAAGGATTGCCTCGTCTCATCAATTTGGCATCTATTGACATATACTTCAGGTCAAAGAAAAACCTAAGATCATACAATTTTGTGTTGGGTGGATTCCTGTTGAGATGTACTTGATTGATTTGTTCATACTTGAGCCCTATTTCTTCTAAGAGAGATACTCAATGGTGTTGACACTAAATTTTGTGCCTCATATCTCATACATTGAGCCATTAGTTTACATGATAGTAACGTATTTTGGCTTTAGAGTGTCAAGTTAGTTGCAAAATCAATTTGTAATTTTCTCATGTTTTAAAGCCAATATTTGAAGACTGAAATTGCAATAAATTTTGATAATTCATAATGAGTCTCTATTTCATATCCCACATCAATCAGGCGATATTTGAGCCCAAAATTGATGGTTTGGTAGTTGAGAGCCCTTGTGAACAATATGGGAAAGATAATTTTTTCTTGATTATAGAAATTCCATGGGTTTAGATAATTCATAAACAACTTCCAATATTGATTTTAGTTCTATTAGGTGAAAATTAAGCCTGGGATTTTTTTTGATTAACTACCTAAAATTAATAGTTTTTGTAAATATCTCAATGATAAATTTTTGTTATCTAGATTCTAGCGAATATGCAATAATCAACATCACATCATGCACCTTCATATCATTTTTCAAATCTTTCAAATAAAATTTGTGACCATGATGGTAGTACTATTAAATCCATGCCCAACCATTCATCATGTGGAATCAATTTTAATAATTGTAAAAAATAATTTATCATTATTTTCATTGTTTACAGTATTATGTTGTGACTCATGAAAAAGTAACAAATGAAAGGGTGGAATTAGATAAAAGTCTTAAATTTTTGCACATGAATATTATTGAAAATAGAATTAATTTATTTTAAATACAAAGTGAAAGTACTTTTTAAAAGTGAATGAGGGAAATATTTAATAGAAAATTATTTATATTAGATTGTGAAGTTTTGCAATAATCATGTGGACTATAAAAAGGTCCATCACACATTGGCAAGTGGGGTTGCCTTCTATTTCTCCACTCACTAGTGGACATGGGATTCCACTTTATACACGTTATAGAAGAGGAGATAAAAGTATTTGGGTTTCATTTTTCACATGGATATTTCTAATTGAGTGCTACGTGATGTGATGAAAAAGGACAGCAAAAATAATAAATATTATTAGAGATAAAAGTGAGCAACACAAGTTAGAAAGTACCATGTGGAGAGATTGCATTGCACACGCTTTACTTTAATTTTTCTTCATTCCCTCATATGGGATGGGCATTAAGAGGCAAACAAAAAGGAGTTATTTCCCCAAAGGTAGGTAAGCCATGAGTATACAACAATAAAATATAGTAGAAGGAAGGTGTTTCATATGGGCAAGTAATATTTTTCAAAAATGGGCATCACAATTTTTTTAAAATTTTTAATTTTTGATGGAGTGTACCATAAAGAATTGAGGAGGCTTTCTATATGGGGTTGTAAAAATCTTGTAGACTTTGATCTTGTCTTCATTTATCAAAGAGGGCAGGGAGGCATGGGAAATTGAAATGTTTATAGACATTATTTCAAGGAAGGAAGTGTTATACTTGGGATTTTATCTATATTATGAAGAACAAAATAAATATAATGTCCAATTTGGATTAATATACATGTTCGCAAAGACAATGCATGAAGATATTTGAGTAAATATCTCACATGTTGTAATGGTGGCAAAGGGAGAGAAGAAAATATTTGGAGTGAAAAGTCTTTTAGCAAAATGATAAAATGTTTATAGGGAGTTCATTTGTTGTAAGAATAAGTTTTTGATCTTTTAGAAAAAAATGTGTATCATATGTAAAGGTAAATATATGCTCATGAATTATTTGGTGAAATGTCTCTTTATGACATTAGTTATAGGGTGTGATTTAATGAAGTTTTGGAGTAGAAATATTATTAAAAATAATAAAATGTATTCATGGAGTTTGATTTTTATAGGAAGGTATTTTTTTCTTAAAACATATAAAAGCAAAGAACAATGTACATGAATAGTTTGAAAAAAAATACCTTATGGAGAGCATTGATTGTAGCATATGCACAAATTAGGTATGGCGTGTTTGCTTTCAAATATTTAATCAAATGTTATTATCTATATTGGGGACAAGGATTGAGGTCAAGTTGTTTACATTTTTCTTAACTTTATTAAGCATGTAAGCATAATATTTTCACAAGAAGGGACAAATCAACATATGATGCCAGGTGGAATATCAAGCTAGCAAGGGTGAACAAAAATTTCACATGATTGTAGGAGGTGTGTTTTCTACAAATTATGTGCATTCTAGTAACTTGAAGTTTGTATGTGAAAGGGTTGTAGACCGGGGAGTTTTATATATTTCTATAGGATGATTTTTTGGTGAGAGAAATTATTTTACAACTAATATTAAATATTTGATGGGATAAGAAAAATATTATATTCAACAAAAGGTTAGGTTGGATGTTTTTTTTCTCTTGTAGGGTAAATTTCATGCTTGTTATAAATCTTTTCATTTAAGGGTAAAATTTTCATAAGAAGTCTTTATTGAAGTATTTGGGGGGACACAATTTATTTTATCTTATAATGAATACTTAAGAGGAAAAAAAAGATGTTGGTATATTCCATGTTCCCATGCATAGTTGAATATGAAGGGCTATTTAATGCCAATCATTACTTGTGTGTGCCATCTAGAAATTTCTTCTTGTACAAATTGTAATTTTTAGGTATTGTTTAGAGGTTGGTCTTTGTTGTCCTTCACACCACTACCAAAGCCTCAAGGTCAATTTAGGGGTTTGTGCATATAGTAATTTTAAGATTTTATATTGAAAGACCCATGTAAAGATTTGAGGAATGCAAATATGGTCTGATTTTGAGTTTAATTTTTGTAACTAACATTATATTTCATCTTTAGTAAATCAATGTAAGACACGTTTTTATTTTTCTAATGAAGTCTATCTCTAATTCTTATTAAATATTTTAGGGAAATTAACATATTGGAATAAATGCACATTTTCTATAATTTCTTATTAGAAGTTAGTTACTTTGCATTCTAATAATATAATAAAATTTTCTATTAGGAGTTTGTCTTGATATGAAATCTATTGAGCTTGATATGTGAGGCATTCAAACTTGAAGTGGATAACTAAGTATAATTGTATTGTCATGAGAACAAAAGAGGTTGAGACTCTAAGATATAAAAGATATAACTAAGTCAATTAGATTCATCTAACACTATGAATTATTATGTCATTATTGTTAGTAGTTATAGTTTGACTACATCTTCTTCTAAGATTAGGCATTAATATCTATTGATTGTAGTTGATCCGACATCTCAAATTTATAAATGAAAAATATGCTCGTAGTGTTTGTCATTGATGTCAACACTAATTGTTGGTTGTCATTGATGTCAACGCCTAAGGAGATTGTTGCTTATGCTTGGGATATGTTGGCACTAGTTGTCATCACTCGAGAAGATAGTTACATTTTTGGTTGGCATTGGTTGTCATTTTGGAAAAAATTTGTTTGAGTTGTCATTGTTGTATGATGGTGTGTTGTTGAAGTTCATGGTTGAATGTCATGCCTTATTTGATGTCATGAAAAGAAGTATTGTGTATGGTTGTTGTTAGCAGAGTTGTTTTCATAATACTATATTAAGATGAGGATTAGAAGTGATGCTGATGGTGGAGAGATGTTGTTGATGATCTGCAATTTGTTGTATGCTCTCTCTTGATGTTCTTGATGAAGAATATGTTGTTGAAATAAAGTTCTAGCCTCCACATGTTGTTGAAATATTATGTTCTTATAAATTGCTAAGAATATTATTGTGGAGAATGCTCCACATTCCTTCATCGTTGTAGATATGGTCTTGTTATTTGGGATTCAAAGTTTGTGTTTTTTGGATGTTGTACTCCTATCTTTTCATGTCACCAGTATTGCCGAGGAGGTTTCTTGAATTGCAGAAGGTTGACAGTGTTGTTGGTTGTGTGGACTAGTTCAAAAAATGCTCAACATTTCTTTGTATTGATGTCTCTACTCTTGTAGCTTTGTGAATGTGCTCTTAGTGTTTATGTAGTGTCTAATTTCCAATTTCATGGGTATAAGTGGTCCACAAGTTATTTTGTTAATATTATATCTCATGGCTATGCATTGTGTGTTTCTGGGAAGAAGTATTCTATTCCTGTTTGGTTTGTGGTAGCTGTTGGTGGAATAATAGTATGAAAGAAGTATCTAGAAGTGTTGTTGGATTTTCAAGGAACATACCCTTATGATTTGCATAGCAGTGGTTGTTCTCTTTTTGTGCTTCATTGTGTTTGAGTTGGTCTTCTAGGTAATTTGTGGATATCTGGCCGACAGGGCTTGCCATCTTGCTTATGCTTTATGTTTGGGGTTTTACACCTACATATGAAGTTGTGTTAATAAATATTTGGCTCTTGAACTATCTTGGCTAAGATCACATTGAGTAAATTCAATTGAAGTTATGTTTTTGGGACGAATGGTTATGTGCTTCACATCTCATCTACACACTTCCTTGTTGTCGACTTGGGTTGATGTGTGCCAACATGTGAGCTGTTTGGGATCATATTGGAAGATGTAATAAGGTTTTTTTTTTTTCCCTCTCTCTCCCTTGGATAAGACCATATTGATGTTTTATAGTTGACTTGTTGAAATCATTATTTATCTTTCTTTTGGCTAACCTAATTGATGTTGTGTGATGTTGTGGAGGATATAAATGTAAGATCAAATCAGTTACAAAGTGTGGAAGTGTGAGTGTGGTGGTATGTATTGAATATCTCACAGAAGAAGTGTGAAAGTGTATGAAAGGAAGACCAAATGTGCTTTAATGTCTCAGTCAACAGAATGTTGTGTTGAAAAATATTGTAATTTTCTATAAACTTCTTGTATCTTGCTCTGAGATAGTGAATCTCATTAGGTCCTTGTATCTTGCCCCTGAATTTGTGCATGCTTCACTTTTACAAGTCCCTTGTATCTTGATCTAAGGTTGTGTACCTTATTCTACAAGTCTTTGAGTAGTGAGCCTTATTTTGTAAGTAGTGAGCTTCATATATTGTGAGTTAATTCTCACTATGGTTTTCCCTCATTAGATTTTCCATGTAAAATTGGTGTTACCTTGTACATGTGTGTTCCTTGTTTTATCTTTCATTTTTGTTGATCTGTTTAAGGATTCCTGTTTGGTCTAAGAAGTTTGGATTATGTTGAAGGTCTTAATTTTTGAAGGGGTTTAATTTTTTGAAGATACTGATTCACCCCCCTCTTAGAATTCTGAATGTTCAATAATTTGTATCAGAGCCAAGTTCCTCTGAAGAAGCTTGACCACTTGAGGTAGAGGTTTGGGATAGCACATGATGGAGCTTACAAGGTTCCTAGGTTTGATGGACTAATTACACTTTCTAAAAATTGAGAATGGAAGGCCATCTAAACTCTCTAGGATTTGGTGTATGGTAATTAGTCAAAGATGGTTATATTGCTCCTGCTTCTCCTCCAATTGATCTAGTTAAAATTAGGTTATATGAGAACAATGCCAAGGCTAAAAATGCTATCTTATGTGGGGTGGTTGATTCAAAACTTATGAAGGTGATGACTTATAGTTTTGCTAAGGATGTTTGGGGAAAACTTAGTAGCATCTATGAAGGAGATACCAAAGTAAAGAAAGCCAAGATGCATATTTTCAAGAGTAGATTTGAGATCCTGAGGATGATAGAGTATCAAGACATTGCTAGTTATATGCTTTGGGTGCATGAAGTTGTTACTGGCATCACAGGTCTTGGTGGAGAAGTAAAAGAAGATGAGATTATGAAAATGGTTATGAGATCTCTCCTTGAATCCTATATTCATAAGGTGTCTTCTATTGAAGAGTCTAAATATCTGGATCAATATTCAATAGATGAAATATTTGGTGCACTATAACTACCTTTGAAATGAGAGAATTTGATAAAGATGTTCCAAAGAAAGAAGCGACATTCAAAGAAAATAAAAAGATAGAAGAGGAATATATTGATCATAAATATGACTTTGATGAAGTTGAAGCAAACTTTGAAAGAATATTGAAGAAAGACATAAGAAAGTAAAAAGGTAAGTTACCTTTCAAGCATTTCAATTTTGGAACGATTGGTCATTTTACATCTAAATGTCTTTATAAATAATCAGATGATAGTAATAAAAGAGATACATTTAAAAGAGGCTTCTATTCCAAGGAAATAAATAGTTCCTCAAAAGATGAGTATAATGATTCAGATGATGAAAATCTATTCATGGCCTTGAAAGAAAAAAAAAAGAGAGGTCTAGTACCTTGCAAGAAGATAAGATTAATGAAAGATCAATGGTAGTATGGACTACCTTTCATGCAAAGGAATAATCAGATGCTTCGGTGATTAACAATGGTTTCTCTCACCACATGACTGGTAATAAGAGAAGGTTCATCAGTCTCAATAAATTCAATGGTGGAGCTGTTAAGTTTGGTGATGATGAGTCAACACAAATTTGTGGAAAGGGTGAAATAGTAATTTATGGAAAGAATAGGATTGAGGATGTTCTCTATGTCAAGGGTTTGAAACATAATCTTCTAAGTGTCAATCATATGTGCAACAAAGGGTAAAATCTTACTTTTAATGCTAATGGTTGTGAGATTAGGAAACAAGCATCTAGAAGATTAGTTGTTGAAGGAACAAGGACAAGTGGAAATGTCTATCATCTAAAGGAGGTGTTTTGACTTTTCATTCATGCCCCTCTTTTCCCTTTTTCAAAGACGAGACCCCATTTTTTTTCACTTTGGGTGTTGTGGTTCCCCCCTTTTTCTTTTTTCCTTGGGTTTTTCTCTTCCTTGCTCTGTTTGTCATTTGACGTGCATGTCACATCAATCTTGTCATCTTGAAAGAGTGTGAATTTGAACTAAATGATAAAGCGTCGTTGGGAGTACCAATTGATGATGTTTTTGACATCATCGTTAGGTGTTGGACCTTGGTATTTCCTTGTGATTTTCCCTTGGTCATTTTAATGGTTTCCTCAGGTTTTGAGTTGGATCCTTGCCTTAGTATTGTTAAGAATTAAAGCACAGTTTCAGTTTTTAGAGTTTGTAATGTTCATTTGTTGCTTACTCAAAATGTTGGCAAGTGGTAAGGGAAACCCTGATACCCAATCCCTGACTAGCGGCCTTAAATTTTACGTAGCTGATGTGATCAATAACTTTCAGACATCAAACTTCAGAGATCCTCCTTGCCTCTTGCTTATAGAGGTGCAAAGGGTATTGAGGATCCCTGACCTCTGATCCTTGATTTTGTGTGAAACATTACACTTAGATAAAAATACTTGTCTTCATAAATTATTGTTTTGGATATTAGACTCCAGGGATCCTGTTTGTTCATTTCCTTATAGAGGTAGGAGGTATGAAAAACCCCTGACCTCCAATATTTGTCATCACGAAGGATTATTTTTATCATGGTAAAGTTTTCAAGAAAGCCTTCATTGAAAACCTTTCAAAACAAATCAAGTTAGAAAAATGAATGAGAACCGGGCAACTGTCAGGATTTTGTTTTGATTAATACCTAAGGGAAACATGAAGGTGAAAAGATGAAACCTCGCAACCCATCCTCTGAAGTCATTTTGAACTTTGCAAGTCTAGAGTACCCATTACACAATTCCAATAATAACAAAGAAAATGATAAAGGGGATCCCTGATCAAACACAAATATCCCTTAAGAGAGTTCACTGATAAGTAAAGGATACATGATACCCCTAATTATACTAGTAAAAACTTAGCTAAGAAGTCTTCCTTTGCATCACCCTTTTAGACATTGGGTATAGCCGATACCTCTTACCCATTGCTTATAGAGGTGCAAAGGGTAAGGGTTATCCCCGACTCCCAAAATCCAGGAATAATTTCTTGCTTTTAATTGTTCTAAAGAATGGATGTATCTTCTATGTTCAAAAAATAAGATTGAAAACATAAAGTGAGGATTATTAGCAGTCCTAAAAAGATGACAAGGAGTAAATTGAAAAACCAAACTCTTATTGATAATGAAGTCTTATTGATAATATATTCTTTTTATCTACATTCTCCTACTAAAACATATATATTAAATATTTACTATTCAATCTATTTTAAATATACAATTTCTCTCATATCTAAATCTTTAATTTAAATAAAATAAAAATATTTTATTTAAATAAAATAAAATATTAATTTGGGTCGGGGGTCCTAGCTCGGTTGGCTAAAGCATCCTGTTGCAGACAAGAGGTCACGAGGTCTAGTCTTCCCCAAACCCATGGTACCGAAGGGCGTGTCGTGCCAGCACCACTGGTCACGTGAAAAAAAGTTTACCAGGCGCATTGTAGTTTATAGGGGGACGGATACCCGACCGATTCCTGCAGTCTAAAAAATAAAAATAAAAAAATAAAATATTAATTTTAAAGAAATATTTTAGTTTCTAATTCATGAATATCTTTCAAATCAAACAATTAAAATATTAAAAAGACATTAAATTCCATTTTTAAACTAATTTTCTCTTGAGCAATCTACTTTTAGTTTATGTTTTAATCTAAGAGATCTTCATATTTTTCTTTAATTTCTTATTCTACTTTAAAAAAAAATTGTATAATGAAATATAAAATAAAAATAATAATTCAATTATATTTTTAAATTTTATGATTGTAAATAAATCTATGTATAATTTATAAATAGATTTATTTTAGTTTTCAATTTAAATAAGATAATTTTTAATTATTAGATATATAAGAATATTTAATTATTATTCTAATTAATTACCACATTTGAACTTGATTTATTTATTTTTATTAATTAATTTAAAGAAATATAAATTTTATCTCACATATTAGAAGTTTGTTTCATTTCATAGACCAAACCTAAATCACCTTCCCCAATGTTTATTCTTATTAGCACAAGTTTCAAAATAAATACCTTAAATAACACTATTAGCCAAATTAATATATTTGATGACATATACACTATTCAATTATATCAATAACATTTTTTATTTAGTGAAAACATATATAAAAAAAAGTGAATCAATTCGAATCAATTCAATAGATACTATAAAATTTTCATTCACAAAGGGTAGAGATTATAGATATTGCAATATTATTATCAATATCAAAATGTCATGTCATTATGCATAATAATTCAAGGAACAATAGGAACATGAAAATCATATTTAACTGACATCATTTGTCAATATCTTCAAGATGCATTATCACCACAATATTGTCTCATATTATTATTTGCATTGAATATCAATGTGTCGATGATCTATTCAACACTAAAAATTATTCTTAAAATTTTATAAAATTAGAAGGAATAATACTCACAAGTTTTCAAGAAGAAATGCAACATATAAAATACACATTAATAGATGAAATGAGCATTGGAAAAAATATCATAGAAAGCATAGATTAAGAATCTCCTAAAAGGTAAATGTGATTTTAGGATGAAGAACAATCATTTTGATAAGAGATTTGGCTCAGTTGTCCCTTTAGTAATAACCCACCATATGATAGTAATAGACATGCAACATTAATTAGGGATGAATTTAAAATAGTTCTTACTTAGATAAGGTATTTAGATAGAAAGGTAAAGGTGAGGATCAATAATTTTTTATTAAATTACAAGTGTGCATATATCAATTGATAGTTGGAAATATTGATGAAAATAATTGTTTTTGCATGAAATCCAATAGTCAAGATTTTTTTAATAGTAATATTCATCTATTTGTACGTAACCATGTAAAAAAAGTAAAATATATTTATTAAAAATATCGATACCTCATAATATTATAGAAAAAGTGAGGACCAATCCATTAGGAGGTCATAATGATGAACTTGGTTTCAAGTTATTAATTACCAAGGATGAAAGGGCCATGTTAATTTATAATACATGGATAGAAGTAGATATTTTACAAAATTGAAAAGTGCCTCATTAGAACCAACAATATATTTTATGGTGGAATTTGAGAATTAATCTAGAATGTCATTTGAAGATGCATCTACAAATACAATTCTAATTATGCCAATACAAAATGGGAAAGCATGCATCAACAACCCTTGGGGTTAGTTTGGACACTAAAAATACACAAATCACAATGATTGAATCTTCCCAAAGAAACAATTGATATAAGCTATTGAGAAAGGACATGGTTAACATTTATGGATATATAGAGTGTTAAGTCCGGGAAATACTAAACATTTTCCCCATATTTTCATGTGACTGTTATCGAAAATAAAAATAATAAAATAACTCTAAAAAGGAGAGATAAGGAAGAGAGTCTCAATTCCTTATAACAATAATAATATTATCTATTTCATGTACATTGATATATATTTCTTCTATCAAACACTTACCACTCTTTTAATATAATGTACATTTTGATTTTGGATAAATATGAAATATCTCACTAATTGTATTTTAGTATGTTATATATTACAAATTTTAATTAAATATTAACAAAATCAAATATTTCTCAACAAGGGTCATGCATATTTTGTATTTGAATGAATATAATATACTTTTTAATTTATCAAATAAAATATTATATTATAAAAAAATCCTAAATAAATATTTTACTCATTGCATTCAAATATGATACTAGTATAAATATCTTAAATACATCTATCTAATGAAAACAAAATTTAACTTTGAGATGATATAATTGTTGGCCCCATGGTTGCTGTTACACCAAAAGATCGACCTATTAATGCCTGATACAACTGCCAAAGTTAACGGATCCATGAGAGGCGGTTAGTCCATGTCACGAATCCCGAGGGGAGCGCTGACCATTTGCCAACAATCTCCCCCTTAGCGTTATCCGAGGGGATTCAAACCTTGCACCTTTGGCTCTAATACCAAATGTTGGCTCCACGGTTGTCGTTGCACCAAAAGATCAACCTGTTAATGCTCAATACAACTGTCAGAGTTAATAGATCCATGAGAGATGATTAGTCCATGTCACAAATCTCAAGGGAAGCATTAACCATTTACCAACAATAATCAAATAAACTATAAACTAACATTGAACTCAAAATAGACATACAACTCATTTATTACCATACATTTAATTGACATGTATCATTAATTATAGAATTAAATAGTTGTCAAAATTGATTAACTACCATAATAAGTAACAACACCATCCTTAAAAAATATCTTACATCCATATAAGAACAAATATACAATAGATTAAGATTGTCCCATGTTTTATATGTATATAAAATCAAATACAATTTTTTTAAGTAATTTATTTTTCAATCAAAATATAATCAAGATTAGTGGTTGTTAATGAATGATAATGAAGTCTTAAAATAATCTTTTTCTAGATTTCCATTCTTCTACTAAAACATTTTTATTAAAATATTTATTTTTCAATCTATTTTAATTATAAAATCTCTCTCACAACTAAAACCTTTATTTAAATAAAATAAAGTATTATTTTTAAATAAATAATCTAGTTTGTAATTCATCCATATCTTTCAAAACAAAGATTAAATTTTATTTTTACTAATTTTATTTTGAGAAAATTAATTTTAGTTTATGTTCTAATCTAAGAGATCAATAATTATCTTTATATTTTTTCTTTAGTTTCTTATTCTACCTAAAAAAAATGCATAATGAATATTCTAAATTAAAAAAATTCAATTCAATTATAATTTCTAAATTTAATAATTGTAAATAAGTCTATGTATATAATTTAAATATAGAATGATTTTAGTTTCAACTTAAATTGATTGATTCTTAATAATTAAATAGATAAGCATTTTTAATTATTATTCTAATTAATTACCATTCACTTGATTTAATTATCTTGATTAATTAATTTAAACACATGTAAACTTCACCCCACATATTAAAAGTTTGTTGCATTTCATAGACCAAACCTAATTCATCTTCCCCAACATTTTTTATTGTTAGCACAAATCTCAACATAAATACCTTAATGACACTATTATCCAAATTCATGAATTTGACGACATATACATTATTCAATTATATCAATAATTTTTTTTATTCAATAAAAAAATAGTGAAATCATTCAAATCAATTCAATGTAACATTTTCATTCACAAAGGGTAGATATTATAGATGTTGAAACATTTTATCAATTTCAAAATTCCATGTCATTATGCATCATAATTCAAGGAACAATAGGAACATGAAAATCATATTTAATTGGAACCATTATTCAATATCTTCAAGATGTATTATCACCACAATATTGTCCTTTATTATTATTTGCATTGAATATCGATGCGTTGATGATCCATTCAACACTAATAATTATTCTAAATTTTTTTATCAAAATTAGAAATAATAATTTTCACAATTTTTTGAGAAGAACTACAACATATAAAATATATTTTAATAGATGAAATTAACTTCATTGGAAAAAATAATATAAAGCATAGATTTACAAATTCATAAAGAATTTCCTAAAAGGTAAACATGATTTTAGGAGGAAGTACAATCATTTTGATAATTGATTTGGGTCAATTGTCTCTTGTTAGTAATAACCCACCATATGATGAATTTAAAATAGTTGTTACTTAAGATAAGGTATTTAGATAGGAAGGTGAAAGTGAAGATCAACAATTTTTTTATCAAATTAAAGGTGTATATATAACAATTGATGTTACATTAAATCTAATAGCTAGGAATTTTTTTGATAGTAATATTCATCTATTTGTAACAAATAATAATATACTTAAACATAATAAAAGAAAATTATATTTATTAAAAGTATCAATACCTCATGACATTGTAAAAAAAAGTGAGGACCAATCCATTAGGAGTTCATAATGATGAAATTTATGTCAAGTTATTAATTACCAAGGATGGAATGAACATGTTAATTGCAATATGTGGATAGGAGTAGATCTTGTACACACTTGAAAAGTGCCTCATCAAAATCACCAACATATGTTATGGTGGAATTTTAGAATTACTCTAGAATCTCATTTGAAGATGCATATACACATACAATTCTAATTACATCGATACAAAGGGGAAAAACGTACATCAACAACCCTTATGGTTAGCTTGGACACTAAAAATACATAAATCACAATGATTAAATCTTTCCAAAGAAAAAATTGATATAAGATATAGAGAAAGGGCATGGCTAACATTTATGGCTATACAAAGTGCTGATTCCTTAGAAATATTAAACATTTTCCCCCATTTCATATGATCACTATAAAAAATAAAAATAATAAACTCTAAAAGGAGAGCTAAGGAGGATAGTCTCCATTCCTTAGAACAATAATAATATTATCTATTTCATGTATATTGACATATATTTCTTCTATCAAATACTTATTACTCATTTAATATAATACACATTTTAGTTTTGGATAAATATGCAATTTATCATTAATTGTATTTTATTATGTTGTATATTACACATTTGAATTGAGTTTTCAAAATGCTTCAATAATGCTCAGTTTTATTGCCTTTGTTTGTCTCTTTCTACTTGCTTAGTGATGTTGTGGTGCTTATGTGTTGTCCCTCATGTGCATGACAACATTCCACGTTTACATCTCGCTATGTCTTGTAGGCCACAACATTTTTGAATTTTCTCTCTCTCTCCTTAAGATGTTATGCGCTCCTCTATGTAGCATGCACCATCCTGAGGGGGGACTAGTATGCTTCTCTGATTTTCAATAAAGTGAGTTTGGTGGCCAACGAATCCATTATTGAAAATTTTTCATTTTTTAAAAATGCATTCTTCAACAAGGACCCCTTAATGAATTTTTTTCTTTTGAAAATGAATTCTTAGTGAAAGAATCTAAAAAATTTCCTTCAAAAAAGGGAGTACTTTTTTTATGAAGTCTAAAATTTTTCTTTTGAAAATCAACATTATTTCCACCAGATTCCTTGATGAAAGAGAACTTTCAAAAGGATTCCTTGACATAATCATTTGTGGAAAATATTATGCTTTTTAATCAAAGTGTCCCTTTGAATGGGCCCCTTGCTATCTTGAAGGGTTCTCAAAGGGACCCCTTTGAAAAATTCTCCTTCAATTTCTTTCTTTGTGATATGCCTATTTGTTTTGTATTTTTTGCCCAACATGTTTTGTCTATAGCTTAACATGTTGCTTTGTAGGACTGAGCACCTATAGAGCCCATTTTTCCATCAAGCTTGCCTAGTAGGATTGAGCACCTCGTCAAGATTTCCTTGCAGGACCGAGAACCTATAAGGGCCTTTCACACCAAACTCTTTAGGACCAAGCACTTATAGAGTCCTTTCATGTCAAGCCCCGCAGGTCCGAGAACTTGTGGTGCTCCCTTTGTAGGATCAAGAACTTGTGAAGCTCCTTATTTTTGCAGGACTGAGAACTTGTAGACCCTTTTGTTCAAATTTTGTAGGATTGAGAACTAATGGAGCCAATTTTGTAGGACCGAGTACCTATGGAGCCATCTCTCTCTCTTTCACATCAAGTTTTTCTTATGAGATTGAGAACCTATAGAGCTACCTCCTGCACATCTAGGTGTGCCAAATCATATATTTTCTTCCTTGATGGTTAAGGTATATTCTCTTCAATCTATTTCTACTTTATCTCGCATTCACACTAACATGTATGATCACTAAAGTAGGGAAAAAATATAATGGCATGAATTTGTACCCTAGAAAAATTCCCCATTTCATCACCCTTACCTTAGAAAATGTAAATTCAATGATGCAAAATCCTTCGTTGGCACCATGCTCCATCCAGCTAGCTATGTATTTTTGTGTTGGTGGAGGAATTTTTGTTGGGGACACATGTGTGCCGCACTTTCATATTGATAGGATTCCTACCCCTGGAATCAGTAGAAACATTATGTTTCCTATTGGGTGCAAAGTGTAACGTCTCCTACTTCCTTGACCAATGAAATTCAAGCCTTTTACCTCCCTTTTCCAATTCAAATGCACTTCTTTCTCATTTCTTGACTTGGATTCTATTCACTTGCTTCACTCTCTCTTTCATTCTATTCTCATTCCCTTGCTTCTAAACCACTTTTGTTGGCTACAAGCTCCTCATTTTTGCTCCAACATCACGTTCTTGTTGCAACACCACTACTATCGGAGGACCATCAAGCTTCTTCCTTCTATTATTGGCCTTGAGTTCTCATAGTTGAGAAGGTGATATTGTTTTTTGTTGTCCATTTGCATCATCTTTTTTATTGAGTAGCATTCTAGTTGTTTGTGCTCTCTACTTAGCAATATTATTTCCTTTCTACTTTCTCCACCACTTTTTACACTTTGTGGCTATCTAGTTGTTTGTGGAGGTGGGAACACCAAAATAGGGGGTCTGATTGAGGCAAACCTTGAACACAACCCAATTTTTTTCTCATTTCTATGTGTAGGTATGTTTGAGTGGAGCTAGTCAAAGATAAAATCATGGGAAGCTTGGTATCACTTTCTATCCTTTCTTTATCATTTCTAGAATAGTCCATTTCCTGCTTTATGTGATTTTTAAACATTCTGTTAAAATATAAAATACTAAACAGTCAGATAGTTAAGTAGGCTTCTTCTGTTTTTGTCTGTTCTTTGGATCTTTATCTGTCTAGGATGCCAACATGTCCTTGAGATGCTAGTGCATTGTGATGGAGTTTGAGATTTATGTTGTTGTACTCAAATAATGAGTTGTCTAGGAAGTAGACCAAACCCTTGATGTCGGCTCTTCCAATCCTTTTAATATCTAGTTTTAGTAGAAAGAAAGTGGCAAGCTATTTGCCCTTCCTTTTCAACCTTAGTACCTTGTCCTTTTCAATATGTCTAGCAAACTTGAGGTAGTTTAGGGCAACCCATTCCTTGAGGCTCTCTCATGACCTGGAGTCCTAGGGGTGATGGGTCCCCCTTCTCTATAATTGCTTGTCCTCCTAGAAACATCATTAAAAGGCACATCAAGTAAGTGTCATTAGAATCTACCTCTAAGAAAGATATGTATAATTCTCATATATTCTCTCATTGATCACCTCTTCACTTATACTTGTCAAACTTTGGCATTTGAAAGTTATGATTGAAGGGAACCATAGGTATTGTTTGATCAAATGGATAAGGACACATATCTTGAAGTGTGTAGCTTTTGTTCGTATTCCTGATTCCATTATAGTTATTTTATTATGAAAAATTGTATTTGTGATACCAAGTCATTTTTCATGTCGATTGGTGGTTGGTTTGAGGGAATATATGTTTGATTTTTTGGGTGGTTGATGAATTAAATGAAGGATTTTGAGTTTCTGGAATGGTTTGTTGTTGTGGGATATTGAATGAGTTGTATGAGAAATTATGTGATTGAGGGATACGCATATTTTTGGGTATATTAAATGGAAAGGATTCAAAATGAAATTATTACTAATTCAAAATGTTTGTATTCATGGGTATGTTAGATGTGGAAGAGTGATTTGGGATGTTGAATGAGAAATTTGTGAATGGTTTGGAATATATGTATTAATGGAATGTTGTGAATGGTTTGGAATGTTAAGTATGGGAATGATTTAAGATGTATGTGCTTATGGATATGTTGGATGTTTTTGAAGTGTATGGAATATTCGTGTGGATGTTGGATGTGATAGGTTGTGAAGCAAATGGGTTATTAGTATGAAAGCTAGATGTAATGGCTTGTGAAGCCAATGGGATATTGGTATTTATATTAATATTATATGTGATATATTGTGTGTTATGGGGTATGGATGAGTAAATTTGGTGATTAGGAATAGATGTGGTCAATAGATTAAATATTAATGGTGTTTGATAGAGTGGATTGATATATTATTTGGAAATGGTATCAAATTTGTGTTTATAGAAGGTCTAGTTGGTTGAATTGACATTATTGGAATGGAAGCTTCGGGTATACATATATTTATTGATTGAGATATGAAAATTATTTCATTAGATATGGCGTGTGGTGATATGATTTTTGTAAGAGCTTTTCCCCTAAGTGTGGAAATGTCAAAATTTGAAGGTAGTTTAGCAGCTTTTTGTGCTAGTGTCAGAAAATACTTTTTTGGATCTATAGCAAGAAAGCAATCAATTACCTTTATTACATTTGGATATTTTTACATCTCTAACAATTTTTTTACATCAATTTGGTATAATCATGTGTGGTGTCCTCTATAATAACCACTAATGATGAAGGATGTGGTATTTGGTAATCACTAGAGCTAAACAATTGAGGAAGGATGATAGTCTCATGTTGTGTATCACCCATGGTTTTGGTAATGTTTGACTCACTTTGATTGGACTCCATGAGTTTCTTATGTTGAGACCTTGTCCTAGGAATACAAATTTTAAAACCATGCAAGATGATGATTTAAGACCTAAATTTTAGACAATTTGACATGGATGTGTTGTTTGTAATTAAAATTTCTAAAGATACATGATTGCAAATTTGGACAAAGGATGTGATGATTTTAGATAAATTTTTTTGGTTTTTTGATTGCTAAAAGGATGATGTAGGATAAAACCTCAATAGGTCAATGTTAATCTAGATATTCTTGTGGTGATAAGTGCTAATATTTGGATGGATTTTTACTTGAACTAGATTGATCAGTCCAAGTAAAAGGATAAGAGTGGATTTCACCAAATCAATACTAGCCAAGGCTCCTAAGTAATTTTATCCACAAATGATTGGGGGTAACTCAACTATCTACTTGAAAGAGGAAATTTCTCAAGAAAAAATCTAAGCTAGTGATAAATAATGGAAGATCTAGACAAAATTATGACTATTTTGATTGCTGGATATTTGTTTGAGTGACTGATTATGATGAGAATGACTTTTTAATCCAAATCTAGGATTGTAATTCTGAAGTCTAAAAATTATGATATGGGATGGATATGGTGTTGAAAAAATAGAATTACTAAGAGGGGGGTTAATCAATAGTTAAATAGATTCTCCACTTTCGACAACAATTAATCAAATATATGAATTTAATACATAATAAGCAGGAGAAAAAATAAGCATACAAACATAACACCAGATTTATGTGGAAAAAACTACAAGGAAAAAACCATGGTGAAAAGTTGCTTGGATCTACTATCCAAACCCACCCTCAAAAATGAAAATAGGATTTACAACAAGTTTTATGGGCTACAACCCAAAGGAAGCTACAAATCCCTCAAGTATTACAAAACTTACAACCAAGAATGAGGCTACAACCTTTGCACATAGATACTTATCTGATTCAGATATTTCTTTCATAAAAATGTAGACTACTTCAACTTTTTGTTGACCTTTCCAAACTCTGCAATACTATCTTAATTCTATGTAATCAATCCATCAATCTCCACAACATCAAAATTCCTTCAAATAACTTTCCTATATCATCACACCTCACTCCACTATCTCAAAAGAAACATCACTGCTGAGCTTCCAAGTCTGAGTTGATCTTCACCACATTTCATTATCAAAACACTTTTTTGCAGTTTTCTTTGTGAACATCAAAGATTAATCAAGTTAATTAGGCTAGGAATCAACTAAGAAACAAATAAATTAACCCAATTAAGCCATATTCTAATGAAATTATTGCAAATACTAATCAAAATCTCAATTAAGAATATGAAATGACAAAGTAAATCAAATTGAAATATGAATTAATCATGTAAACCTCATCGCGTTGGGGATTAGTGTTGGATTTGATGTGGAGTTCTCAATTTTAAGCCTAATCCATAGTTGATTGTGCAAATCTTTGATAATATTGATGAATTGATGAAGATTGATTAAAAAATTGATCTTCAAATGATAAGAATAAAAATGAAAATGAGTATAGTAACTTTTCTCAAATGATTGTGAATAGAAATTCATGTAAAATGAGTTCTATTTATAGAATTTTTGGATGAATAAATGGTCAGGATCAAATCGATTAATCAAAGGATGAAATTGAAAGAGAGAAGATGTCATGGATCAAAGATGAAATCAAAGGTTAAGATTGTTCATTGACATGGATCAAAGATGTTAATAAAAGGCTCAAATTTCTTGAGACAAATACAAATCCCATGATTTTGGGAGCATGTGGGAGATATTTCCATGTGGAGGGAAATATTTGAATTTGAATTGGGAGAATATTCTATGAGAATATTCTTGTGCAAGTTAGAGAATTTGGAGGAGTTAGTCAATTAAATAATTAAGAAAATATTTAATTGTGCAAGTGGATGAATTAAGATCTTTAATTAAAAAATTATGCATTATTTAATCAAAGTGGGATTTATGACATTTAATTAAATAATTTACATTATTTAATCAAATGAGAAACATTACTGTGAAGGGTGATTAATTAATCAAATACAATCAATTATTCAATTAATAGAGAAAAATAATGAATTTAACTAAATAATTGATATTATAATTAAATAGATTAAAACAGGTGAATTAGGAGAGAAATGGTGAGCGATTGGAATTAGGTGTGTGATATGATCAAGACATTTTTAGGTGTCTATATTTTTCCCCTCTTTGAAGTGAGATATCTATTGTGTTGCTTCAAAGAACTAATACTACTTAGACTGATGATATTGCTTAAATAAAAAATTAAAAAATTAACTAATTTTTTTAGATGCCCTTGTTGGTGTTTTTTTTCAGCTAAACCTTGAGACTCTCTTAAAGGTAGCCAACCTCTATACTCAAGAATCACCAAATCTAGTGGCCAACGAACGAGTATGGATTCAACAACCCTTAATCCTACTCTTTAGGATCTATGGGACCTTGGAGGGTATTCCTTATTGTGTTCATATGATATTTAATTCCTCAAGAACACTTCTATACATAGATCCATTCCTACTATATGAAAATAGACACAATTCATCAAAGGTTTGGCCGACCTTTAGACAAACTACCATCTATTGCTAGGGATTAATTGAAATTTTAAGTACATACATCACAACTGAAAGATCTAATGATTTATAATTTTTGTTCTCAATTTGAATCCCTGATCCAATGTAATACAAGCTCAATTGTTTTATTAATATCCACAAATAGACCATTGCTTCATCAATTGGGTAAATGGAGTCAAATATGTAATAACCAGTAATATATTAGCTAATTAATTCAAAAATTGATAGACTATTATCATAATTCTTTGCAATATGAGAACTCACAATGTCTGAAACATAACTTCTTACCAAATCCTATGCAATTTCTTACAAATTTGCAACCCTCTTTAAGCATTTAATTAACTCTTTGAGTCAAAGCCAAAATAGAACCACATACTCAATTGGACAATTGAGGATAAACAAGAACACCATTGATATTTTCATTCATAATTTACAAAAAGTTACATAGGAGAGTGCATATTTCAGAACTAAGATTTCCCTTCATTCCTGTAGCTTCTATAAAACGAATTCAAGACTATTACATACACAACCCATAACCAAGACAAATCCCTGTTCTACCTATTTACACTTTTCAACATCTTCCATTATGAACTGAAACTTCTACCCAAATCATCCCAAGACTCAAAAATTGAACCCTTTGCAATGAGCCTTGAAATCCCTTTTATAAACGAAGGGAGAAACAAGCACTGAGCTCATTACAATTATATTTCATTTCAAAACAAAATTCACCTACATTTACACTCATTTGCAACTAAAATTTTCCTCCCTAAGTTGATTTGCCTCTTCCCAGGAAAAAAAACCTCCACCTGTAAAAATTAGTTACCTGCTATAGCTACCTTTACCATAATGAAAACAAGCCCTCACAGAGAAACATTCTTCATTCATTTGTATTTTAAAATATTTCCCCTCACTCCCGTGAAAACCACTTCACTTTGAAATGAAATTACATACTTATATTCAACATTTTATTTCACCTCAAAATACCCAAGTCAAATAATATCATTCTCCTTCATTTTCTCTATTATATATTTTCACCTTATGTGAAAATAAAAGACCCCAATTTCATTTTAATTGGAATAATAAATTCTCATTTCGCTCCATTTTTACTTTCCACTCATTTGCACCATAGTGAATATATTTCACTAATTGAATGAAATTACTTATGTTTCCTTTGGGTAAAATATCATTAATCTATTTACCTTGCCTCCTAGCTAAGATTATTGCTTCTTATTTTTAAAAGAAGAAGGCCCTTAACTCCCTTTCATCGAGCCATTTCAATTTTTTCGCATGTTTCCTTTTAAATTGCATTTTATATTTTAAAATATTTCTTTTAAAAATGATGGAGGCCTCCTTTTAATATTTCCATCAAGCAAATCAAGTTATATCCATGCCTTCAATTTTCTCCTGGGGCCACCATCCAAATGGTCAAATAGTGCACACCGTGCAACTGTTTTGTTTGCATCACCCTTAGCCCTACATGGTCCATGATTAACGATCAAGATTTGGCTACATTGTCTCCATCTCTCTCAGTCGTTGATCCCGTTTTGTTCCCTAATTCCTCTCTACAATTTTGTTGAGCCCTTTGACACATTTCCTCTACAAGCACGAGCCTTGTAACACCATCATCAAAGAGTAACATGCATTCTGAGGGTGTGTAATGTATCATTCTTAATGTACTCCTACATCTCACCACTTTTATTCCAGGCATCGAATGAAGAAACTTCTATAGAAACCTCTTGTACCTTTGCAAAGGCTCCTTTTAACTGGTGCAGTGGCTGCCCTTACTTTGTACATTGTTGCCTCCAATTATAGCGTTAAAATTTTAAATACTCTGCGGCATCACCTAGCAATACAATTTTTGAGCCTTTCAAGTTGTATTGCATCGTTCATCAGATCCATTCTTAATTGGTTTGATGGTACCCAAGAAAAAACTCCTTGAACCATTTTGATACATTTCTACTGCAAACTTTGGATGCCCTTTCAACAAAACCAACACTAGGTTTTTTCTGCCCACCAAGCTCCAAAAAGGGAAGTCTCCCTCTACGTATTCAATCACATGATTTTGTAATGTTCAGTGGTGCCCCATTTCTGTGCTCACTAGCACTTGTTGGCTTGGATACCCCTGAAGTCTTTTCAGCAAAACTGTTTATCCTTATATAATATTAAATCGGCCTCCTTCTTTCACAGACCTTGCTTGATTTCTACACCACCATTTGACTATAGTTCGAGCCCTTTGAATTATTAGTTCACTCTTTGTAGCATTCCTCTTGCATAGAGAATTCAACTGAATTCCTCTATCCTTTATGTTTTTATGGATGTCCGTATTTGGCTCCAATGTTCCCACCATTGTTCGAGCCTCCTCCATTTTCCTGTATGCTGCACCAACATAACATACTGTAGTTCGATATCCTTCATCAAAATTTTCTCTGCATCTGACTTACTTTGTATGCCTTTGGTTGTTTCCTTTTTCTCCAAAACCATTCACCGTGTAATTCCCTGTCATATGTTGGAATGCCTCTCTCTAAAATGCACAATGGCTGCCTCCATGATGCCAAAATAGAATTTCCTCAAACAATTTTGATAAATCTTTATAGGTGCGTGCCATCAACCGTTGGATCCCTCCACCTATTTCGAATAGGTTACTGCCTCTCAAATTCCTCTTTCATCAATGCCTTGTTGTTTAGTTTCTTCTTCGAGCACAGACTCTTTTCCACCATTGGAATCATGCTCAATCTTCCTCTTTGTCATTGGATAATAAAATAGCATGATAATTAGCTCCAATTGATTCTGAACTTTCAGAAGCCATTGACCCCCAATTTTGGTTCCAATCTTCCATAAACATGCTGCAACCCCTTTACAATTTCCATTAATTAATGGATTTCTATGACTCATTGATGTTCCATGTTGTCAAGCATACAATTTATTTGATGAATTTATTTTATCTATCTTAAGTGCATCCCCCATGAATTATACTCTTCGCTAGACTCCATTTAGAGCGATAAGCCATGGCTGCAAAATGAAGATATGCATGCACATAATTCAAGAAATCATACCAGTACTAGCTTGCCTACAAGATTTTCTTTTATTAGTATCATGTAGATATTAAAACAATATAGAAAGATTAAATAGTGTTGTCACTTTGTTCCATGGTGGCTCAAGTGAAATACCACCACCTATTCGATGGATTTTCTCCAAGTCCTTTCACATATCTGATTTAGGCTTTGGGGCCTGAATTCTTTTGGTAATGAACACACAACCAATTCATATATTTTAATAAAAAAATTAATTGCATATATGTTTCGCAGGCTTGCAACCACCAAGAATATCCCCATGTGTTTCCTTATTCAAAACAATTCACTTGAAGTAACTTCCACAATGCAACACATACAATTTTACCACTTTGCAAAACATGTCAGGTCCCCATGTGAGCTCGGCTAAAATATTTTTTTGTTTTAAAAAAATTTCAACTTGAAATGTCCTATCACTGCTTCTGAATGTACCCAAGACAAAAAGATGAACTGGGTCGGCATTAAAATTTGATTTTTGACATATTTGCATAATAGTCAGAACTGGCCATGTGGGCTTTGGAATCACCCTGGAAAATCAATGAAATAACCTCTTAGAGCCATGAAAACTTGTAGACATGTAGAAATTTGATCCAAGAATGGAGTGCAAAATACGGCTCGACAAAAAAGGTTTCGAGGTGCAAGATATTTACTGTCAAAGTTGCTCAATTAGACACTTTTGTAACTGCACCTGTTCAAAACCAGTTATGGCTCACTAAATTGCCATCTCGAAAAATATCGAATTAACTCTTGGTGAGTTGCCACTGGAAACTCAAGCTCATTTAGATGTAGTGAGCACATGTGCAAGAGGGTTTTGGTTGAATCATTATTCGTCACGAGATATTAAGGGTCAAACTTGACCACTTTGAAACACTGCCAGAAATGCAAATGTAGAATCTGAACAAACTGCATTTGCTTTTGATCTAAAAAAAATAGAATATCAGATCTTGAGACTCTAAAATCTGACAGGGGAGCATATGAATGTGGGAGGAATGGAGGGAACAAACCTGTTCATCATGAAGATCATCCATTTGTGAAATATCAGCTTGAATGGGAGGCCACTTTGTAGAACTAAAAGTTCACAAACAACAAAATAGTCCCAAAACCCCTTTAGCTTCACTTTTCAAAACCTAGTCAAAACTCATTGTGGGAAGCTAAAAAATAACATGCACATTCACATATCTCACATTAGTGGGTCCACCAAGGGGTTTTTCTTGAAAATAAATAGGCTTCAAATTATGACCTTCAAAAGTAAGTCACTTAAGTAGATTTTTCAGGTGCACCTTTAATTGTGCAAAGGAAATTTCTTCAATATGGGCACTTCAAATTTGAAATATTTGAAAGTGCCACTAGTTGGTCCAACTAGGGATGTATGCACCCTATGGGCATAGCAAGAATCCAGATCTCTAGGGACTAGACCAAATGTTGAGTCCACCAGGTGCTCTCAAAATGCACCTTTATTTAACCTCATTTTCAACTTCACTTGGTGACTCCAGGTCACCAAATGAAAAAGGGAAGTCAATTCTTACCTCTGTCAAAAACCAATCTGTTAAAGGATTTTATCTCCCTCAACCCATGCTTGTCTCTGTCACACCCTAACAACCTAAGTGACTACACCTCTACAAGCACAAGTATCAAGCCGCCATTGAATAAGTGAGAATTTACTCCTTATTTTGCTTCATTGTCACATGACAACCAAATCACATATACCACATCACTGCCACTTTATTCATTCTCTAATTTTGTATCAAGTGGAAACATATGAGGATAGTGATCAAGACCACATGAAAACATGATCTTATCACATTGACTAACACCCTCATGATGATCATGCCTAGAGGAGATATCATGGCTGAAAACCAATATGCAGTCCTCTTGTGTGTTGAGCAAAGATTGCTCATACATTTATAATTCCTTCAACTCAATTACACCATAGGTAAGTTTATCTTCATCCCAACAACACAACCCAAACACATTATCATGTGTTTCAATATTCTGAAAATCAGATTTATCAACACCCACAGTACCCTCATCTACATTCAAATCAAGGTATTCAGAAAAAAAATCAACCTCCAATGCATAAGAAATGTTTTCTATCTCAGGTTCACACATGATGTCAAATTAATTATTCAAACCACTATGCAATTCCATATGGAATGTCTCAAATAAAGATTCAAATGATTCAAAATTTAAGCCTGAGCCAAAAATTTCACATTGATTTTTCATAACATGTTCAATGTTTGAATCACTTTGAATGCTATCACTTTCAGGATTAACATGATCAACAAAAATAATTTCATGTGCACTAGTAACTTCATGTGCACCATTAGTTGATATGCATATTGTTCGTTGTGCCATAGACTCACTATTATCTGCAATTTGTTCATTAGCAATAGATCTAGAACCTTTATTCTCCATCATGCTAATGTACTCCTCATTGAAAACAAACATGTGTAACTAGACTTTCCAACTTTGCTTCACACAAGCAATCATGGGCAGCTGGGACACCAACATCTTTATCATTTCTAGCATTGTTTTTGGGTATGTGCAAGATCATGATGGGGCAAAAAGTGGCGATATGTAAGTGATATGATGGCCCATGTGGCCGATGAATTTTTTTTTACCCAAAATTAATGAAACGAAAAGGGTTTTTAAAGGATATTCTCAGCTTTCACCCAATATAAATTATGCTTTACTTTGAATTTAATAAATAATTATTATTCATTTTCTATTTGAATTATGACTAAAGTCTTGATTGATAGGTTGATTGAAAAACATCTATAGATTTCAAATGGTATCACATTTTTTGAATCTGAAACATGCGTCACATTCTATGCTTTGCATACTATAGGATTATTTTTTTTTTTGAATTTCATGAAGTTTTGATCAAGTTAAGGTGGTCAGACATACGGGTTTTTATATTTTTAAAAGTTGTAATAAAAAAATTATAATTAATTATTTACTTGGAAAAAAAATACAAAAAATATGCATCACATCGCGGCATGAGTCCTCTACTTATATCTAAAATATTATAAAAAAATATTATCATTTTATTGTGGTTAGGGTGGTCAGACAGACACCTACTTCTTATTTTTTCCCTGAAATTTAAGTACTACTGCATTGAAATTTCAAATTTTCACCAAATAGATTTAAAAATAAATAAATAAACCTAGTAGTTTAGAAACTACATTCAATTTTCTATAGATTCTATTCTTACATATTTTTGAAATAATATAGATAGCTTATTAATTTTTTTACATCAAGTTTCCTAACTCTAATTTTTCTAAATTTTATAGCCACTTAAGGGCCTATTTTTTCCATGATGATCCTACACATACCCATTCAAAAATGACATATTGAACACACACATGCTTGTCTTCTAATTCTTCATCATTCACATAATTAACATGCTCTATTGATGATGAACCCAAATTACATTCCAAGTATGCCCCAAGTGCAATTTGATCATTCACTTGGAGAAAAATGACCATTAAAATTCATATCATTGCACTCTTTAGGTGAAGAAAGTACCTCTAGATCATACCTATAGGAGCATTAATAATCATTCGAAGAATAATCAGGCTGGATTTCATTATAATCTTCATCACAAGAAGACTCATCACGACACAAATCATGATCAGATTTTTTAAAATAATTGCTTGAACTTTTATCCTCAATGTCTTGATCACTAATTTGTGATGAGATGTCAACAACATTTTCATTATCTTCATTAACCAAAACATGACATGGAATGAAATCTTGTGTCTCTTTTACTTCTTCATCACCCAAGATATTGCAAGAAGAACTTTCATGCATATCTATTTTGTCATTATTCCATATATCTTCACCTTCACCACTGTTGTACGGATCTGCGCATGTGCTAATTGTGAGCTGATTACAATCAATATCCTCATTCATACAACATAGATCTTTATTTTTTGATACACTCTTTTCATTCTTGTGTATCATGTTATGATTTTCCTCAATAAGACAAGTGCTATTTTTATTTTGAGACAACACATTTTGTGAATAAGTACATTGGGCTCAGTCAACAATCTTTATCCAATCAAGTACCTGGTCCAAGTTATGAGGCTTCAACTTCCTCGACAAGGCACTAAGCCCAGAATCATAGATTTCATAAAATAAATCAATACAAATCAAGTCCTCAGGTCTGAAATTTATGGGGACTTTCAACAAGGCATCCAAAAACCTTGAGAACAAATCATGTGGTGATTCTCCTGTGCGCCTTTTCATTTTAGACAATCTTTGAACAAAATATGTTTGATCAAAATTGCTCAAATTATGATGACATTTAACATGGAGCTCACAATGATCTACAGATTGTGAGGATGGAGAGATCAGAACATTAAAAGCATTATCATCCTGACAAGTGTTTCTATTATCTTATCCATGAGTTCCATTTGCATGAGGTGTACTAGTATGACTAACACTCACAACCCTATGTCCTTTCATCATTGAATATCTCAAATTGTTCTCTATATCTATATAAATTTGATATGCTTGGTGTAAGGTTGTGGGCTCCTTGTCTCTCAATAGGTAACTCATCTTTTTATCAAATGCACCCAAGTACATGACCAAACATTCTGCATCATTTGGTCTTATTCTTTCAGGGATCTCTCTTATGATATTTGAAAATTTGAGATTAAAAGAGGGGACTAACTCATCTTCTTCTTTCTTCATGCTCATGAGATTTCGTCTTACTAAGACTGGATCAATCCTTTTACCAAACTGCTCCATGAGTACCACTTTGAACTCCTCCCAATAATATATAGAGGATGTTGGCAAATAAGAGAACAAATCTCTTTCATCTCCTCTTAAGGACTAAAAAAATAACCTCATGATCACATCTTCGTGATCTACCTAATAGTCATCCATTAGATTACTAAATTCTTGTAGATGTTTATTTGCTGATCCAGACTTATCACCAATGAATTTTGGTAATTCATATCTGACCTTAGTTGGAATGACATTTGGGTAACCATTGATCCCACTGAAATTGATGGCTCTGTACCTCTCAGTGCTGAAATTTCTTTGACAACATGGCTTGGAATGATCACAAACCATGGTTGCACTAGGAACCATACATATATGTATATATTGATGCATTTTGACATAGATCTTTCAAAGCTTTAAATATCAACTCTACAGTTGACCATTCATTGCCCTATTTCTAGCTTTCATCATGATCTTAGAATACCACAATGCATAATTCAAATGCATCTAAGCCTAAGATCCATTTAATGGGCAGATTTAAAAAACAAGCATACTTCTCCAACATAATACATAGGCTATAAATTTTAATTCAGAAGTATGCAAACTCAATATTACTGTCATTTCCATTTCTTAGTGCTAATTCACTCAATAGGGAACCAAAATATTTTAGGACTTCAAATATGGTTTCCACACACAAATTTCTTGAAAACAAAAAGTGAAGAATACCTGGAAATATTGCAACTGCTACAATTTGTTCTTCATGACTAAAAATATTGTAGATCTAGAACTTTTCTTCTCATCTTCAACAGGTTATTTAGAAAGAGTCTCCATCTCTCTTCACAAAGGACTGAACTTCAAGCATAATGAAGTCCTTTCACCAAATAGAGCACCACAGATTACAAAAATTTCAGGTTCACTCCAACAATTTCTTTTCTCTAGGTTTGAATTCCTTTAATACTTGAACCAAATTTAGATTAGAAAATAATTTGACTCTGTGAATTATCTGTCTGCAACTAGAGATTCAAATTTCTTCCCAACAGAGTCGCCAATCTGTTGGTGTTTTTTCTAGCTAAACCTTTAGACTCTCTAAAAGGTAGCCAACCTCTATACTCAAGAATCACCAAAGCTAGTGGTCAACAAATGAGTATGAATTCAACAACCCTTACTCCTACTCTTCAGGCTCTGTGGGACCTAGGAGGGTATTCCTTATTGTGTTCATATGATATTTAATTCCTCAAGAACACTTCTATACACAGATCCTTTCCTACTATATGCAAATAGACACAATTCATCAAAGGTTTGGATGAACTTTAGACAAACTACCATCTATTGCTAGGGATTAATTGACATTTTAAGTACATACATCATAACTGAAAGATTTAATGATTTATAATTTTTGTTCTTAGTTTGAATCCTTGATCTAGTGTAATATCAGTTCAATTATTTCATTAATGTCCACAAATAGACCAGTGCTTCACCAATTGGGTAAATGGAGTCAAATATGCAATAACTAGTAATATATTAGCTAATTAATTAAAAAATTGATAGACTATTATCATAATTCTTTGCAATATGAGAACTCACAATGTCTGAAACACAACTTCTTACCAAATCCTATGCAATTTCTTACAAATTTGTAACCCTCTTTAGGCATTTAATTATCTCTTTGAGTCAAATCCAAAATAGAACCACACATTCAATTGGACAATTGAGGATAAATGAGAACACCATTGATATTTTCATTCATAGTTTGTAAAAAGGTACATAGGAGAGTGCATATTTTAGAACTAATATTTCCCTTCATTCCTATAGCTTCTATAAAATAAATTCAAGACTATTACATACACAACCCATAACCAAGACAAATCCCTATTCTACCTATTTACACTTTTCATCATCTTCCACTTTGAATTGAAACTTCTACCCAAATCATCCCAGAACTCAAAAATTGAACCCTTTGCAATGGGCCTTGAAATCCCTTTTATAAACCAAGGGAGCAACAAGCACTAGACTTAGTGCAACTACATTTACACTCATTTACAATTGAAATTTTCCTCCCTAAGTTGATCCGCCTCTTCTTAGGAAAACAAACCTCCACCTGTAAAAATGAGTTACTTGTTGCAGCTACCTTTACCATAATGAAAACAAGCCCCTGCAGAGAAACATTCTTCATTCATTTGCATTTTAAAATAATTCCCCTCACTCCTGTGCAAACCACTTCACTTTGAAATGAAATTAAATACTTATATTCAACATTTTATTTCACCTCAAAATACCCAGGTCAAATAATATCATTCTCCTCCATTTTCTCTGTTACATATTTTCACCTTAAGCGAAAATAAAAGACCCCAATTTCATTTTAATTGGAACAATAACTTCTCATTTCACTCTATTTTTACTTTCCACTCATTTGCACCATAGTGAATATATTTCACTAATTGAATGAAATCACTTATGTTTCCTTTGGGTAAAATATCATTAATTTATTTACCTTGCCTCCCAGCGAAGATTATTGCTCCCTAATTTTAAAAGAAGGAGGCCTTTAACTCCCTTTCGTTGGGCCACTTAAATTTTTTCCCATGTCTCCTTATTGCATTTTATATTTTAAAATCTTACTTTTAAAAATGATGGAGGCCTCCTTTTAATATTTCCATCGGGAAAATCAAGCTATACCCTTGCCTTCAATTTTCTCCTGGGCCCACCATCCAAATGGTCCAATAGCGCACATCGTGCAACTATTTTGCTTGCATCACCCTTAGCCTCATGCGGTCCGTGATTAATGACCAAGATTTGGCTACATTGTCTCCATCTGTCTCAATTGTTGATTGCATTTTGTGCCCTAATTCCTCTCTGCAATTTTGTTGAGCCCTTTGACACATTTCCTCTGTAAGCGCGAGCCTTGTAACACCATCATTAAAGATTAACATGCATCCTGAGGGCACCTAATGTATCATTCTTAATGTAATCCTACATCTCACCACTACTATTCCAAGCATCGAATGAAGACACTTCTACATCAACCTCATGTAGCTTTGCAAAGGCTCCTCTTAACTAGCATGGTGGCTGCCCATTCACATTGTACAACATGTATTCCCTTAGTTTGTACATTGTTGCCTCTAATTGCATCGTTAACATTTTTAATACTCTACGCCATGACCTGACAATACAATTTTTGAGCCTTTCAAGTTGTATTGCATCATTCATCAAATCCCTTCTTAGTTGGTTTGATGGTGCCAAAGAAAAAATTCCTTGAACCATTTTGATACATTTCTACTGTAAACTCTAGCTGCCCTTTGAACAAAACCATCGCTAGGTTTTGTCTTCCCACCAAGCTCCAAATGGGCAAGTCTCCCTCTGTGTATTCAATCACATGCTTTTGTAATGTTCGGTGGCACCCCATTTCTGTGTTCACCAACACTTGTTGGCTTGGATACCCCTGAAGTCTTTTCAGCAAAACCATTTATCCTTCTGCAATATTAAATCGATCTCCTTCTTTCATAGACCTTGCCTAATTTCTAGACCACCATTTGACTCTGGTTCAAGCCCTTTGAATGTGTTAGTTTTCTCTTTGCAGCCTTCCTCTTATGCAGAGAACTCAACTGAATTCCTCTATCCTTTATGTTTTGATGGATGTCTGTATTTGGCTCCAATGTTCCCACCATTGTTCGAGCCTTCTCCATTTTCCTGTATGCTACACCAACATAACATACTGTAGTTTGATAGCCTTCATCAATTTTTTTTCTACATCTGACTTACTTTGTAATGCCTCTCTCTAAACTGCATAATAGCTACCTCCATGATGCCAAAATATAATTTCCTCAAACAATTTTGATAAATATTTGCAGGTGTGTGCCATCAACCATTGGATCCCTCCACCTATTTCGAATAGGTTACTGCCTCTCAAATTCCTCTTTCATCATCGTCTTGTTGTTTAATTTCTTCTTAGAGCATAGACTCTTTTCCACCATTGGAATCATGCTCAATCTTCTTCTTTGTCATTGGCTAATAAACTAGCATGATAATTAGGTCCAATTGACTTTGAACTTTCAGAAGCCATTGACCCCCAATTTTGGTTCCAATCTTCCATAAACGTGTTGTAGCCCCTTTATAATTTCCATTAATTAATGGATTTCTATGACTCATTGATTTTCCATGCTGTCAAGCATACAATGTATTTGATAAATTTATTTTATCTATCTTAAGTGCATTCCACATGAATTCTACTCTTGGCTGGTCTCCATTTAGAGTGATAAGCCATGGCTGCAAAATGAAGATATACATGCACATAATTCAGGAAATCATACCAGTACTAGCTTGCCTACAAGATTTTCTTTTGTTAGTATCATGTAGCTATTCAAACAATATAGCAAGATTAAATAGTGTTGTCACTTTGTTCCATGGTGGCTCAAGTGAAATACCACCACCTATTCGATGGATTTTCTCCAAGTCCTTTCACATATCTGATTTAGGCTTTGGGGCCTGAATTCTTTTGGTAATGAACACACAACCAATTCATATATTTCAATAAAAAAATTAATTGCATATATGTTCTGCAAGATTGCAACCACCAAGAATATCCCCATGTGTTTCCTTATTCAAAACAATTCACTTGAAGTAACTTCCGCAATGCAACACATACAATTTTACCACTTTGCAAAACATGTCAGGTCCCCATGTGAGCTCGGCTAACATATTTTTTGTTTTCAAACAAATTTCAACTTGAAATGTCCTACCACTACTTCTGAATGCACCCAAGACAAAAATATGAACTGGGTCGGCATTAAAATTTGATTTCTAACATATTTGCATAATAGTCAGAACTGGCCATGTGGGCTCTGGAATCACCTTGGAAAATCAGTGAAATGACCTCTTAGAGCCATGAAAACTTGTAGACATGTAGACATTTGACCCAAGAATGGAGTGCAAAAGACGGCTCGACAAAAAATATTTCGAGGTACAAGATATTTACTGTCAAAGTTGCTCAATTAGACACTTCTGTAACTGCACCTGTTCAAAACCAGTTATGGCTCACTAAATTGCCATCTCGAAAAAATATCCAATTAACTCTTGGTGAGTTGCCACTGGAAACACAAGCTCATTTAGATGTAGTGAGAACATGTGCCAGAGGGTTTTGGTTGAATCATTATTCATCATGATATATTAAGGGTCAAATCTGACCACTTTGAAACATTGCCAGAAATGCAGATGTAGAATTTGAACAAACTGCATTGCTTTTGATCTCAAAAAAATAGCAAATCAGATCTTGAGACTCTAAAATATGACAGGGGAGCATATGAATGTGGGAGGAATGGATTGAAAAAACCCATTCATCATGAAGATCATCCATTTGTGAAATATCAGCTCGAATGGGAGGCCACTTTGTAGAACTGAAAGTTCATAAACAACAAAACAGTGCCAAAACCCTCCAGCTTCACTTTTCAAAACCTAGTCAAAAATCATTGTGGGAAGCTAAAAAATAACATGCACATTCACATATGTCACATCAGTGGGTCCACCAAGGGGTTTGTCTTGAAAATAAACATGCTTCAAATTATGACCTTTGAAAGTAAGTCACTTAAGTAGATTTTTCAGGTGCACCTTTGATTGTGCAATGGAAATTTTTTCAATATGGGCACTTCAAATTTGAAATATTTGAAAGTGCCACTAGTGGCTCTGACTGGGGATGTATGCACCCTATGGGCATAGCAAGAATCCAAATCTCTGGGGACTAGACCAAATGTTGAGTCCACCAGGTGCTCTCAAAATGCACCTTTATTTAACCTCATTTTCAACTTCACTTCGTGACTCTAGGTTACCAAATGAAAAAGGGAAGTCAATTCTTACCTCTATCAAAAACCAATCTGTTAAAGGAGTTTATCTCCCTCAACCCATGCTTGTCTCTATCACACCCTAACAACCTAAGTGACTACACCTCTACAAGCACAAGTATCAAGCTGCCATTGAATAAGTGAGAATTTACTCCTTATTTCGCTTCATTGTCACATGACAACCAAATCACATATACCACATCACTGCCACTTTATTCATTCTCTAATTTTGTATCAAGTGGCAACAAATGAGGATAGTGATTAAGACCACATGAAAACATGATCTTATCACATTGACTAACACCCTCATAATGATCATGCCCAAAGGAGATATCATGGCTGAAAACCAATATGCAGTCCTCTTGTGTGTTGAGAAAAGATTTCTCATACATTTATAATTACTTCAACTCAATTACACCATAGGTAAGTTTATTTTCATCCCAACAACACAACCCAAACACATTATCATGTGTTTCAATATTCTGAAAATCAGATTTATCAACACCCACAATACCCTCATCTACATTCAAATCAGGGTATTTAGAAAAAAAAGCAACCTCCAATGCATAAGCAATGTTTTCTATCTCAGGTTCACACATGATGTCAAATTAATTCTTCAAACCACTATGCAATTCCATATGGAATTTCTCAAATAAAGATTCAAATGATTCAAAATTTAAGCCCGAGCCAAAAATTTCACATTGATTTTTCATAACATGTTCAATGTTTGAATCACTTTGAATGCTATCACTGTTAAAAACCCATTTAAAACTCATTGTGGGAATCTAAAAAATGGCATGCATGTTAAAATATGTCACATGAGTTGGTCCACCAAGTGGTTTGGCTTGAAAATAAAGAGGCTTCAAATTACAACCTTCCAAAGTAAGTCACTTAATCAGATTTTTCAGGTGCACCTCTAAATGTGCAAAGGAAATTTTTTCCATATGGGCACTTCAAATTTGCAATATTTGAAGGTGCCACCAGCCCCAATGTGCCCTAGCGGATGATAGAATTCTAGTTTGTTTCCCCCTTGAGAGATCGAGAAAAAAAACTAACTTTCAGGTTGAGCTTGCGACAAAGATACAGGAGCAGAGTTATGTTGATCAGAGGATGAAAAATAATTTTTTAAAAAGCTCAGATGTTCGATGTAGACAAATTTTTATGATGCATACACACTCATCAGCTATGGATAACCTCATGTATAGTTTTTGTGTATATCACATAGATTTGATACTTGGATAGAAATGTTAGTTCAAATTGAAGAATGAGATAGAATAGGATGAAAGAATAAAATGGGTAGAAGTAGAAGAATGATATGGATATTGATTATCCTTCATTATTGAATTGATTCAGGATTCCAACAAACCTGTAATCATTCAAGATTTTATTAGATATGTGATGAGATATAATAGATGATATTGCTTTGCTTCTCATATTAGGCTTAATTCACCATAGCACTCCTTATTTTTGATATAGAAAATATACATGATGAACCAAGGCATAAAAAACCAAGATGACATATCTAATGCATCGACTTTGACTGCAAATAGATAGGAGTATTCTTTTTCATACCCAACATATGAAAACCTTGTTTGATCGTGTAAAAGAATAAAGCCATCAAAGTAAGGAGACAAATACACAAAAGGTATGAAGAATCTAATATGTCCTAGCCATTGTTTTACTTGAGACTATCCCCACACATGTAAGGAAAGTATTTTCCTAGATCGTATTACAAGAATATCCAATAAGCACAACAAAAAAAAGAAATGATCAATGCCCCATTCCTTTCTCTATAAATCCTTTTGTTGACATCATCAAGAGATCATAGAAATGGACCAATAAGATAAAACATAAGAAAAGATCAAAATGAACAAACAATCAATATTTTTCATATCTTTTTTCAAAGTTTTGTTTTAGGGTGATTTCCAATGATGATGTCCATTGTAGGAAATATATATCTATAGGACATGTTATTGGATGTCGATTTGTTGATAGTAGTTTGATAGGATGTTGACATGATGTTTAACTAACATGTTTGATAAAGATCAAGATTTTGATTTTGCATTGAAGTTTGATTTTTCTTATTGATTGTTGTACTTGTTTCCATTTACGTTGTCAAAGATGGAAGGTGATGATCAATTTATTATGTTTTGATAGTTTCTTATAGATGAAAGTGACTATGAGATGGGTGATTTTGTTTTTTTGGAATATTTCAATTTTTTTTGACATTTTGAAATAGTGTGAGGTTATTTTTGGTATTTTGAGGTTATTTGAATTTTTTATTTTTTTATCATATTTGAGGTTGTTTTGGATTTTCAAAGTTATTCAAATGTTTAGGATTTTAAAAATTTCCAAATGTTTTGATTTTTTGGATGTTTTGGATGTTTTTGAGTTTTTTGAAAATGTTATGGATGTTTTTAGATTTTGAAGATGTTATGGATGTTTTTGGATTTTGAAAATGTTATGTATGTTTTTGGATTTTGAAATGTTATAGATGCTTTTGGATTTTGAAATGTTATAAGTTTTTTTGGATTTTGAAATGTTATTGGATGTTTTTTGATTTTGAAAATGATACCTAGATCATGATGTCAATGTCATGTTGTGATATCGTGTACATGGATCAAGAGTTATTCGAAATCAAGACCAAATACCTACCCCCAATGTCTAGCAATGTCTGGAATAATATGTGTGGATGCATGGATGGAAAGATTAGGATAATGGATTAGTATGTGAAAGATGCCAAGGATTATCTTGTGATAGGATAACATGAAATGCTTCATGGATCAGGAAATGATAGATTACATAGGATAAAATAGGATCAATGATAACGACGTATGTCAAGATTTTACCAAAAACAAGGTTGAAGTGTATGTTGAACCTTTGCCAAGATCGAGATAATTTTGAAGATGGATAAAAATGAATCAAATGGATGGATTTATTATGAGTAAAATGGATGGAATATTGGATTTATTATGAAGAGGAGGAGATGCTTCCACCTAAAATGGCACACAAAGATGCTTGATTCTACTCATGATGCCTATTTTCTAGGTTTTCATCATGGTACTTGTCTAAAGTGCCACTTGATGGGACTTTTAAAATTTGTCAAAATTTTGCCTAGTTTGGGCATGATTGGTTACTTTTCGTGGCTGGAGGTCTAATGCTTAGGGTTCAGGGTTTTGGTCACCCATGGTGAAATTGATTGGTACCTTTTAAACCCTCACATTATATTTTAGCATTGACGTGTTATTGAGGGTTACCAATCTCTTAAGTCATCTGACTGAGCCTTTCTTTCATGCTCTTACTGACCCCTTTTCACTTGACCTATCAGCCTTCTCTTTTCCACTTAGGCCTAAATTTTTGTGCCACCGACGGTTTTTTCCGGCTAGCCCCATCGTTATATTTATTTTATGTAGTTTGGTGGACCGTCCGATCATGGTTTCCGATCTGGACCGTTCCTCGTGAACCTCGTCAGTTTTGCTACTGATGTCACTAAGGTGGTGCAAGGTGTGTGAGGTGCCACCATCTGTCAAGTATGGAAGAGTGTGGCCCTGTCCTGATGCGCCAACAATGACAAGTGGATGTCTTTTCACTGGTGGGTATTAAGTGATGGGGATTAATGATGACTGTCCCTCGCTGGCCTCGCATGATCGAATTAATGTTCTTAGAGATACCATGAGGTTTGCGAAATGGTGACAAGTGGTTTGGCTCCTGGAACAAAAGGGGCTAGGTGGGGTCTGCTGCTCAGTCACGGTTTCCTATTTTTGAGGGGTGTGATTGGCTATTTTTTTCCCCCAGCAGTGATGTGGATTGTCAACGATCATTGACTCAATGCGAGTCGTCTGACTTGCCAGGTCTCTTTCACATCAACGGTTTGAATTCAAAGGGTTACTTTTCACCTGTGTGGGAATTTTTTGCACTCTGCAAGTTATTTTCATTAATGGTGCGGGTTTTTTAGTGGATTTCCTCTTGATCTCCTTGCGTGTGAGCGGTATCCACTTGATAAATGCAATGATGGGTTGTACGCCATTTTCCATAAGCCTGGAATTATTTTGTGGTGGCAACATCAACCACTAATCACTCGCATGCTCGTACTACAATTTGCGCAATTAATATTACTTGCACTGGTTTGCTCTATAAATGCCTACTAAATTGCTCATTAGTATCATCGCATTTTCAATTGGTTTGTTTGCAAGTGATTGAGTTGCATGCTGATTTTGAGCTAGTATTTTCAATGGATAAGTCCATGGTACGACGAAGTGCTAGAGTGGGTGCAAGGAATTCGTGACACAAGGAGGAACAACCTATTCCTGATGCTCCTAAGGCAGTTGCTCGAGGTGTGGGCAGGCAGTCTAGACGTCGCAGTTCCCCTGTTGTGCTCTCTTCGGGCTCTAGTGACGATGGGTCAGAGATTGATTTGGACTATCGTTGCTATCTCATGGCCATGACTAATCTCGTGGGGGTGGATGAGGAGGTTCTTTAGGTTTCCCTAATTTCTGCAATGGCACCGTGTTGTGTTCCTGGATCTGGTGCTGGTATTGGCAAGAAAAGGGAGTGGTTTCGCTTCACACTGAAGCAAGAACCAGGAGCGGTTGCCTATATTGGGGCCGTGTGTTTACTAAATGATGCTGGAGGGTGATATGGGTTGCTGGGGTGGTGTTTTTGTTGTCTGATGTTGTTCCAGTGGTTCAGTTTTGATGTGGACGTGCACGTGCGTGGCACGGTGTTTTTTGTTTTTTCTCCGACTGGTTACTGGAGTGTAACCATTTTGATTCCTCGGTTTGTTTATTGTTATTTCTAATGATGAGGAATTTTTGGAATGTGAATTCGAATTTTATTTCGTTAGGATGAAATTTATTTTTGAAATGAACAATGGAGCCCAATGCTTGTAGCTCTCTTGTTCTATAAAGGATATTTCATGGCTCATTGTTGGGGTTAGATTTTGTGTGGCCTGAAGCTTAGAGTATGTACAGTTAGTTTTTATTGTGGGTTTTTTGAAGGTATTAACTAGGAAATCTTTCTAGGTCGGGAATAGTATGAAACAAACATGCTTTTCTTATGTAATGACGGATATTGAAGCAAATAAAAAATCTATAAAAACAATTTTTCTCCTGGTTATATGTCATGGATTGTGAATGAGTTCATCAATAGTTTATTCATTAAGCTTCAATGGTATATTTGAATGTGTATTTTGTTTTCCTGCTTTAAGTTAATGAGTTAATCAAATGCTTGAAAATGAGTTACAGGTTTGTGATAATATGCTCAGGATTCATTAAGGAGTATTGTTCTAAAAAACTAAAAGATCTCATAATGTAAAACATTATGGTGATAAGTTCATAATGTCTGGGTTATGTTTTATATGACTCCCGCCCGATGGATGAGGCACTGGGTAGTTTTTTCAAGATTCTTTTAGAAGTGAAAGACTGTGGCTCTAAGTGTGATGATTCAAGATCTAAACATTTAAAAAAAATCAAATCCTATCTCTTTCGAGATACAAATCTTACATTAATTTTATTCTCCTTGCTCTAGATAGTTGTTATTGTTCTTTGGTATTCCGCCACCAGGATAATTTCTATCTAATTGCATTGGTGGGGAATGTATCTGTATGAAGAAGTGTTTTTATAGGCATAAACCATTTTTATGAACACACTTAGGAAAACCCTCCTTGGTTTCATAGAGCCAAAAGTGTAGGAGATCTCAGTCTTTGACTGAATCTCGTTAGTTGGCCATTAGCTTTGTAGTTTCTTGAATATAGAGTTTGGCAACCTCTTAGAGAATTATGAAGCCTTAATGGGTAAATTAAAACACCAACATAATGACGACTCTGCTGGGGAGAATTGGTGATTGCAGAATCTAGCCTTAAGAGTCATTGCATAGAGTCAAATGATTTAGCATTTTGAATTTAGTTCAAATATTGAAGGATTTCAACCCTGGGGGAAGAAGTTGTTGAAGTGAACCTGAAAATCCTATGATCTGTGGTGTTCCGCTAGGGAAAGACTCAGAAGTTTTGGTTGCAGGAAGTACTGTTATAGATTCATTATAATAACTGATGTATTACTTCTAACCATAAAGGTTAAACTTGATGGAATAGGTTCTCTGACCGAGTCATTAGCTGAATGGTGATTTTATTGGGGATAACTTCTAATAAATTTAAAGAAAAAGGAGAAAAGAAAAACCACAACAGTTGGAGGTAGCTGTCCAGAATCATTTGTTTAGTGGATCTAAATTTTAAGTTTGGATGGTGATAGGTTATGGATTTGGAAAACATTGGTAGCAACATGATTTTAGAATATTTGAGGCGTGACTTTGTTGTGGACAAAGACCCATGATGTGACAAGATTTGAAAAGGAATTTCATTTTCTTTTGAAATTCAGTCCTTTGTTGAAGAGGTGGTGACTCTGTCTGAAGAACCAGTTGATATATAAAGGAAGAGTCTCAGATCTTTGATATCTATAATCAGGGAGAGAAGATTGATAACTACTTCCAAATTACCAGGTATTCTCATTAAATCTAAACTGATCACTATTCTGATTGTGAGAGGTGTTCATAATTAGGGATGATAAATGGTTCCAAATTAGATGTTCCAGCATCAAGAAAGGAACAGTGACTAGTCTTTCCATACTTCTAATAATATAATATGTAAAATGATTTGAGAAGTATGTTTATGTTGTATTATACCTCTAAAAGGCTCAAGGTATGAGTATTTCTATCAAAATTTTAGAATCATGGCCGAATTAGTAAGTGATGTATTTGATAACCATGTATAAAGTTGATAGTGATTGAATGGGTATAAGAGAATTTCCGTATGAGAAGTCAGACACAAATATGCAAAGGGAACAAGTTTCATTAAGCCCTTCAGGGGATTTTGTAACTAAAAGGTATATGCCTTTTATTTTCAGTAATATCAAAGGTTTCCCTAATCTAATTCCTAAGAAGATTAGGAAATATTTTCCTAAATACATAGGGCAAAGTGCAGAATCCGCCTCTAAGCATCTACAGGATTTTATAGATGTAATGGGGGATTATGAAGTCAGTCATGAGGATGTTGTTATGAAGTTGTTTGTGCAATCCTTGAGGGGTGATGCTAGGGATTGGTTTTCATATTTACCTGCTTGTTCTATTAACTCATGGAATCAGTTGGTGATAGTTTTTATTGAACAATTTGGTGAAAGAGTCAATCCCAACATAGTAAGAAAAAGGTTTTATGGGAATCCACATACAAAAAGATGATCTAATTCCATATTTTAATCTCATATTTTCAAAAGCTTTGAGAGAAATTCCTAGAGAAATAAGACCAAGTGAGGCTGAATGCCTAATTGTATATCTTGGTGCTTTTGACAAAAGGATGGGTTACTTATTAAGGGATAAAGAACCTACAACCCTGAACCAGGCATATCAAATGGCTATGGAGATTGAGAACAATATGAAATACTCAATGATGAAATTGTATCTGGCTACAAGTGTTGATTACTTTGGCATCATACTTGTAAAATTTCAGAGTTGGCTGCACAGAACACTCATTATGGTAAGAGTGCTTTGACAACTGTAATATATCCACCATTACAATGTGATGATGATGATGAGATTCAAGTTGAAAGCCAGCTCAACTTGAGTGGTGATAATCAAATCTCTTTTGTGATAGAATTGTATGAGATGAAGAGACAAGAGGAAGAATCACCATATGAGTTTTTCTTGAGATTTTTGGATGCTTTAATAAAAATTCCTAGAGGTCTCAGACCTAATGATGTTGAATGCATTGAATTATTTTGTGAACTTTATGAACTGGAGTTGAGTGCTTTGCTAGAAGATTTGAAACTTGCTAACTTAACCCAAGTCCTTAAATGGATAGAGATCGCAAAATCAGCCAAGAGTATATTTACACAAAATGAAGATGATGCTTGCCCTTTTGAAGAAAGTTGGACAAATGCACAAGACCTTGATGGGAAAATTGATGAAGGATTAAGCGAGACACACATTTTTTTTCCTTGTCATGATTGTAATTCACATGTCACTGAGATTTTGTTACAAGCTAGTGATTGTGATTTTAGAAGTGATGATTGCATTACCGAGGATGAAGTGGAGCCTCTCCATTTACCAAAATTTTATGGTAATACAGAGCCTCATGATCTTGTTTGCTTCCAAATGAGGGGAAATTTTTCAAATGATGAATATTTAGAGTATACTCCAAATGTGCTAGAAATGGAACATTTTTGTTGTGTAAATGTTGAGGAATTTGAAGAAAATGGGGTGTGTGTTCAATATAGTGATCTAAAGAATAATACTAGAGATAACCAACATATTGATGAATATATTGGTACTATTGATTTTCCTAACTTCTTGTATGTAGCTGAGATTGATTTGTTGTCACCTTTTGTCATTGATATTGCTGGTGAAAAGTTTTCAGCTTATAATGAAGGTGTCATTGATATTGCTGGTGAATTTTTTTTAGCTTGTGCTGAAATTTTCACTTATAAATTAACACATACAATAGGTGGTGCTAAACACAAGGAGGCTAGTACATACTGCTATTTCTCTATTGCCCATGTTGAGGTTGATTTTTTTAAATCGGTTTTTGAGGTTTTTCATTTGGGAATGGATGATGGAATGCAGGAGGAGATGTATAGTGAGGGGCTTGAGATGAATGTGTTCACACATTGCTTGGAGAAAGATGTAACTCATATTTCCCACCTCTGTAGTATCAGGATGTGTTCTAGGATGTCTAAATGCAGGTGCTAGCAACCAAGCTTATATGGAAAGCACCTGGGTGAGGATTCCCCAAGTCATGTATCTTCCTTTTTGTGTAACATGCACACAGTTTTCTATGACAGTTTTCAGTTTGATGTGCGAGCTAATGTTGATGCCAAGATGTGTAATGTTAAAGACCAGATAAATTATGAATGTTTCAGTTTCTTAGCTCAATTGAATAAGCATTCAATGAAGCATGACTAGGTGTAGGACAAGGTAAAATGTCATTATGGTCATATGTTGCAGTTGTTAGTGTAATTAATATTTAATTACACTTGCATAACTTTACTTAGGTTTTTCTTAGGTAATAATTGTTTACTTAATTAATAAGTAAGATTTATTTAGCTGAGCTATTTTTAAGTCAACATTAGGGTTGCATACATTGCTTTTATAAAGCAATTCTCTTATTGTAATTTCTTAATTCCTGAATGTATCAATTTGCACATTTCATGCAAATCTCTTCTTTTTCATTGTTTTTCTCTTCTATGGAAGGTGTTTAGGTTTGCATGTTTGATCTTGGTTTCTAACATGTTATCAGAGCTTTGACATGCAGCCCCTTCTCAAATTCTGGAGAAAATCATTGCAGAGTTCGTTCGGGGTTCCTCGAGGGTATCATGCCTTGAGTTCATTTATGCAGCGTCTTGGATCAAATCGAGCATTTCCATTGGATTCAGAGTGCTGGAAAAAGTTAGGAATGACTTTTATTTTTTTGATTTTGGTCATCATTGAAGAAATCTGTGAGGGTTTCAAGTTCGGTGATTTTTTGCAAGCTCTAGAGGTAGCAGATTTTTTCGGAGCATTTTGAGCACAAACGAAGGTCACCATTGCGTTTGCGGAAGGCAAAAAACTTTTGTCAGGGAGGCCGTATGGCCTCCCCAGCACACACTCTGAGGCACAATTTTCGAAAAAAATGCAAAAAAAATCATGAATCTGCATTTTTTGGGATGCGGGCCGGTGCTCTTAGTTCAAATCCAGCCACCACCGGGCGGCCACCGGTTTGCCGCCGGTGCTGATGGCTCCCCCTCCAGCTCCGCCGGCCACTTCAGCCCCCGCGGGCTCCATATGCATAGATCGAGGTCATATGGGGGACCGGGCGCTATGCGCCCAGCCCTCGGGCGACCCCTTAGCCCTAGCACCGGTCATATGGGCAACCAGGGGCTCCACCCCAGCCCCCAGTCTGCCAGCCCTTGGTCATGCATAGGACCAGGGGACTTTTTTTTTTTTAAGCCCTCTTGGCTACCTGTAGGCCATATTGGCCATTTTGGAGCACCTTTGACAAAATCGGGCATAAATTTTGCGTACGGTGTCCTTTTTTCACAAACAAGATACCATTGGAAAGTTGATTCCAATACCAATATAGTGGTGTAGGTAGTTTTCTCTTATTTTACTCCAATTTTTTGTTGCAGGTCCTTGAACTCAGAACTTGTTTTTTTCACTCCGGAGGGCATATCTTTTGACTCGGTGATCCTTTTTTCGCCATTCTTGCGGCATTGGAAAGCTGATTCAGTCCTCTACACAGATCTGAGGTATATTTTTGTTTTCTATTTATGCATGTTTAGGAATTATCTCTTTTTGGAATCATTGGGTATTGTAATAAATGAACTGCTATAAAGTTCCATCAGGGGGGTTTCTTGCATAATAATTTGATTAGAGTGTGCATGAACTTTGATATTCATTGTGTTTTGATGAAAACTCTCATGGATTTTAATCTGGTTTCTTAGTTTCTTTTGGCCACTTTTTTGTCTTAGCTTGACACATATCAGATTCATTTCAGATCCATCACAATTTGAGGGCCACTAAATTTGTGGTTAATGTCTCGAGTCTTTATGGTACTTGTTCCCATGGAAAATTTTTAGTCCCAGTTTAGCATTGGCATCGAGATTCATGGCTTCCATATTCTGTCATCATCATATCATTTACTGTTGCTTCATAGATTCCAAGGTTGTTCCCATTTGGATTTTTTGAGTGTTTCGTGGCATCGGGTCTGCTGTTGCATTATTATGATTCCGATATGGTTTCTTGTAGATAGAAGTATCTTTCCTTGCTTGCCGGATTGTGGTTCCAATGTTACTCCATAGTGTTCTTCCAGTGCTTCTTTGCAGCAGTCATCGCATTGTAAGGGGGGTTGTCCCACTGGGTCTTCCTTCTCTACCTCATTATTGCATTTGTACATGGGTACCTGATCAGGCCTTGTTGCCGAGACCCATTCATGATTTCTTGCATTCATCTTAGTTTTAGGTGCATGCTTATTTAGTCTCCCTAAGTTGCACTTATGGGGGGGTGTTAGTGTAATTAATATTTAATTACACTTGCATAACTTTACTTAGATTTTGCTTAGGTAATAATTAGTTTACTTAATTAATAAGTAAGCTTTATTTAGTTGAGCTATTTTTAGGTCAACATTAGGGTTGCATACATTGCTTTTATAAAGCAATTCTCTTATTGTAATTTCTTAATTCCTGAATATATCAATTTGCACATTTCATGCAAAGCTCTACTTTTTCATTATTTTTCTCTTATGTGGAAGGTGTTTAGGCTTGCATGTCTGATCTTGGTTTCTAACAACAGTTAATGTTTGGATACATGGTGTTGACTAATCAAATACACAGGAGTATTAAAAAACATTATGATACTTCCAGGCATGCTGACTACTCAAGTAATGTAAAGACATCAAGAGGTAAAATTTGCAGACTTGGTTTACTCTAGGTAGCAGAGAATTTTGTTTTTGACAGGGGTAAAATCTGATTTCTCTTGTTTGGGGGCCTGGGGCCACCAAGTTGGATATAAACAAGTTCCAATTGAAAAACATGGTAAAGCATTCGTCAAGGTACTTGTGTGATTCGGTGATTTGGTCTGTGAAAACAAAGATTCTAGAATCTTGCTATGCCCGCAGGGGGCACACATCCCCAGTCAGAGACATTGATGGGACTTTTAAAAGTTGTCAAAATTTTGCCTGGTTTGGGCATGACTAGTTACTTTTCATGGCTGGAGGTCTAATGCTTAGGGTTTAGGTTTTTGGTCACCCATGGTAAAATTGATTGGTACCTTTTAAACCCTCACATTATATTTTAGCATTGACTTGTTATTGAGGGTTACCAATCTCTTAAGTCATCTGACTGAGCCTTTCTTTTGTGCTCTTACCAGCCCCTTTTCACTCGACCTATCAGTCTTCTCTTTGCCACTTAGGCCAAAAATTTTGTGCCGCCGAGGGTTTTTTTCGGCCGGCCCCACCATTATATTTATTTTATGCAATTTGGCGGACCGTTCGATCACGGGTTCTGATCTGGACTGTTCCTTAAGGACCTCATAGGTTTTGCTGCTGATGTCACTAAGGTGGTGCGAGGTGTGTAAGGTGCCGCCATCTATCAAGTACAGAAGAGTGGGGCCCTATCTTGATGCACCAACATTGACAAGTGGATGTCTTTTCACCGGTGGGTATTAAGTGATGGGGATTAATGATGACCATCCCTCGCTGGCCTCACACGATCAGATTAATGTTCTCAGAGCTACCGTGAGGTTTGCGAAACAGTGACATGTGTCTTGGCTCCTGGAACAAAAGGGACTGGGTGGGGCCTGCTGCTCGGTCACGGTTTCCTATTTTTGAGGGGTGTGATTGGTTGTTGTTTTCCTTGACACTGATGTGGATTGTCAATGATCATTGACTCAATACGATTCGTTCGACTTGCTAGGTCTCTTTCACATCAATGGTTTGAATTCGAAGGGTTACTATTCACCTGTGTGAGAAGTTTTTGTGCTCTGCAAGTTATTTTCATTAATGGAGTGGGTTTTTCTGTGGATTTCCTCTTAATATCCTTGCGTACTAGTGATATCTGCCTGATCAATGCAATGATGGGTTGTACACCATTTTCCATAAGCCTAGAATTATTTTGTGGTGGAAACATCAACCACTAATCGCTCACATGCTCATACTACAATTTGGGCAATTAATATTCCCTACATCGGTTTTCTCTATAAATGCCTTCTAAATTGCTCATCAGTATCATCTCATTTTGAATTGGTCTGTTTGCAGGTGATTGATTTGCTTGCTAATTTTGAGCTAGTATTTTTAATGGATAAGTCCATGGTATGACAAAGTGCCAGAGTGGGTGCAAGGAATTTGTGACACAAGGAGGAACAACCCATTCTTGATTCTCTTGAGGCAGTTGCTCGAGATGTGGACAGATGGTCTGGACGTCGCAGTTCCCCTGTTGTGCTCTCTTCGGGATTTGGTGATGATGGGTCCTAGACTAATTCAGACTATCGTTGCTATCTCGCGGCCATGACTGAGCTCGTGGGGGTGGACAAGGAGGTCCTTGTGGTTTCCCCAATTGCTACAATGGCACTGTGTTGTGTTGTTGGATCTGGTGCTGGTATTGGCAAGAAAAAGGGAGTGGTTTCGCTTCACACTAAAGCAAGAACCAGGAGCGGTTGCCTATATCAGGGCCATGTGTTTACTAAATGATGCTCGAGGGTGATGTGGGTTGCTGGGTTGGTGGTTTTTTCTATTTGATGTTGTTCTGGTGGTTTGGTTTTGATGTGGATGTGCATGTGCGTGGCACGGTGTTTTTTGTTTTTTCTCCGACTGGTTACTAGGGTGTAACTGTTTTGATTTCTCGATTCGTTTATTGTTATTTCTAATGATGAGGAATTTTTGGAATGTGAATTCTAATTTTATTTCGTTAGGATGAAATTCATTTTGAAATGAACAATGGAGCCCGATGCTTGTTGCTCTCCTGTTCTATAAAGGAGATTTCACGGCTCATTGTTGGGGTCAGAATTTTTGTGTCCTAAAGCTTAGAGTATGTACAGTTAGTTTTTACTGTGGGTTTTTTGAAGGTATTAACTAGGAAATATTTCTAGGTCGAGAATAGTATGAAACAAGCATGCTTTTCTTATGTAATGATGGATATTGAAGCAAATAAAAAATCTATTAAAATAATTTCTCTCCTAGTTATATGTCATGGATTGTGAATGAGTTCATCAATGGTATATTTGAATGTGTATTTGATTTTCCTATTTTAACTTAATGAGTTAATCAAATACTTGAAAATGAGTTACATGTTTGTGATAATATGCTTAGGATTCATTAAGGAGTATAATATGCTTAGGATTCACTAAGGAGTATTGTTCTAAAAAACTAAAAGATCTCATAATGTAAAACATTATGGTGATAAGTTCATAATGTCTGGGTTATGTTTAATATGACTCCCGCCCGATGGATGAGGCACTGGGTAGATTTTTCAAGATTCTTTTAGAAGTGAAAGACTGTGGCTCTAAGTGTGATGATTCAAGATTTGAACATTTAAAAAAATTCAAATCCTATCTCTTTCAAGATACAAATCTTACATTAATTTTATTCTCCTTGCTCTAGATAGTTGTTATTGTTCTTTGGTTTGCTGCCACTAGGATAATTGCTATCTAATTATGTTGGTGGGGAATGTATCTATATGAAGAAGTGTTCTTATAGGCATAAACCATTTTTATGAACACACTTAGGAAAACCCTCCTTGGTTTCACAAAGCCAAAAGTGTAGGAGATCTCAATCTTTGACTGAATCTCGTTAGTTGGCCATTAGCTTCGTAGTTTCTTGAATATAGAGTTTGGCAACCTCTTAGAGAATTATGAAGCCTTAATGGGTAAATTAAAACACCAACACCACTGTAGTGGTTTTCACTAGAGGATAACTTTTTTTACTATTTTCTTAAAGAAAATAATTTTGACTTTTATGTTTTTATGATTTTTGAAGGTTTATGCTAGACCACTTGGTGGTTTTAATGTAGATGTTTCTACCATGATGTGCTACCAAGAGGAGTTTTTTTCTCAAGATGCAGGTGCTTGAATGTAACCCCTAGATGTTCTAGTCTTGTTTGTCAATACTAGATCTAACCTTATCTAGATAAGCACATTGTGGTAGAGTTCCCTTAGAGTTCTTATGATAAAGAGTTGCTACCAAGACACAATCAATGCAAGATTGGGATATCATGGATGTTGAAGTGGATGGTGAAGTGCATTGAGGAATATGAGATGTAGATAGATTGGTCGACACTTTGGAATCTTTGATTTTCCAAACTTTAGATGATGAGAAATGATGGGTGGATACAGAGATTTGATTGGGACCAACGTCTTGATATACCTTGTGTAGACATGTAAAAATGACCTAACACTTATCACACATCTTGAATGAAATTTTCTCATCATTATCATTTAATATCACTGCATTTCAAACCATTTACATCAAAAAACCTTATTTCCTCTATTAATTAAATAAATTTTTAAATTATTTAATTAATTCACTATTTTATCATTTTTTGACTAATTAAATAAATTTCATTTATTTAATAAATTACTAATATAACTTTATTCCTCTTGATTAATTAAATAACATCAATTATTTAATTATGTCGCTAATTTATGCTATTCCCCTAAATCAATTAAATTATTATCACTTAATATTTTAATTAAATCACTTTCCCCTTTCTAATGAGAATAATTAAATTAATTATTCAATATCATTCAAAAAGGTCAACAAAATAAATACAACTTTATTTGTTAAAGTCAAACATGAATTCCATGATCAACTCAAAAATATTAATTAATTAATTACCTTCACCCCCTTTTATGATTGAGGAAATCATGATCATTGATTGCTCACTTTGATTGGCTAACTGATTCATCCATTTCCTAAACCATTTCATCCATTTCCAAACTAATCCATCTTTTCTTCAATCACATTAAAATCTCAACTTGATTTTCTCAATTCCACAAATTAGACAATCTATTTCTTTTGATTGTTCAATTAACATCCTTAATTGATTCAATCGTAGAAGCTACCTGAGCAATCTAATTCCTCTCAACAACTTTCAACCATTAATCTTGATTCAACATTGTTTAAATCTTCCACATTCATCTCGAAACAAGAAATCTATAAAATAACCTTCAACCTTCACACAAATAATCTAGAGTTTACATAAGCGAAGCACTACACAATTACCTCTTGAGAATGTTACAATTTATCCTCACAATTCTATTTCAACATTGAACACATTGAAGCTTTTGCAACACATAATGGAGGCTTTGCATTGATTACAACAATCTAACATTTAATATCAATGCAAATACAACTTCGACATGGGATGGCAAAGGTTTTTAGTTTTTGAATTCATTATGTTATCTTAGGATTTTTTTATTTGATTTCATTAGTTTAAAAGATTCATTTCATGAGTAATTGGTATGGAATCTTAATTTTTTTTTTGAATTATGCTTTTGTTTGATTCATTTATGTTGATTTATGTATGCTTCTGATTTCCCCCTTATGACATCTGGCACACTTGGTGGGACCTTGGTCCTTAACATTACCATTTCCTTGAGTTTTCTTAAGCAATTGCAGGTTTCAAAACATGATCACATTTTCCAAAATTTCAGTTGAATATTTTCACGTAGAAGTTCCAAAAAACTTTGCCATGGTTGTTTCAAGTTCTTACCATGGTTAAACTTTTTTAGCCACTTTTTCTCTTGACAAGAGCGCTATTGACTTTTATGACCACTTTTGATTTGTAGGTTTCTAATAGTGGGTTTTGATAGGGCCACTATTGCACTAAAAAGGTTCGTAGTTGCACATTTATAGACTTCTTTTGACTATGATGGCCACAGTTGCTGAAAATAAAAAAGTCCACTACTACCTAAAATATTTGTTCTTTCGCTCAGTGTCTTTTTGATTCAAAATGTGCAAGTAATTTATAATTTCTAACACTAAAAGGTGATTGTTTTGGATGTTTTGGAAATTGCTAATGTTATTTGTGTAGCCCTTGCAAAGAATATGCCACACTTTGCATAAAAAATGACTAAAAATTTTATTGCAAAGAAGGCAAACGATCCAAGTCCAAGTTTTCAAAAATCTTTCATAGTTTATGAAAACACTTCTAATTTGGTGCTATAAAAAATTGAACGCACAACTTGCATACTTAAATTTTGTGTTTTGAAAATGAACTTTCAAAAGATTTCTTAGTTTAGAAAATCTTTCGATCTGGTGTTATAAAATTGAACCCACAAATTGCACACTTCGAATTAGTGATCTTAAAATGAACTTTCAAAAGATTTTGTACTTTAGGGAAATATTTCAACTTGCTGTTGTAAAATTGAACCGTCAACTTGCACACTTAAATTTGGTTTTAAAAAAGTAAACTTTCAAAAGCTTTCGTAGTTTAGAACAACACTTCACTTTGGTGCTCATAAAATGAAATATTTTGTTTTGACCAAATGCTTTCATTTTGTTGATGAATGAACAATATTTCTTTTGTTGACCACATTAAGACAAGGTTATTAGAAACACTCAAAAATTAGTGCTTAAAATGAAAAAATCATTTTTTGATGTGCATAGTGCTATATACTTGGTTGATATCTCAAAAACATTCAAATTGGTGCACATAAAAAATGAACTGCTATACTTTCACAGTTCAATTTTTGGGTGATGCCCATTGGGGCCTAAAAAGAATAACTGTGATGAATTGTATGTCATGTTTTATGTGCTTGGAAACCTAAGTGTCTATCCTCTCCCCTTGCATCTTTTGATTATCTTGGGTGACGAAAAGCACTTTGAGTTTCACATTTGTTTTATTTAAAGCATCACCTTTAGAGGGTCTGCCTTTGAGACACATCCCATGCTAGAGAAACCAAAGGTGACTCAAAGCGGTTTTCCCTCAACCCACTATATAAATGGTCAAGGTTAAAAATGAAATGACCTAATCAACGATTACCTGGCTATCAGTGCCATTCAGAATAGGGAGGTACCTTTGTATATATAGGGCCCCTAGTAGGAGTGGTTAAAGCTTTTAGTAGATTGTTGGGTGCTAGCTAAGCAATGATCTGAGTAGTGACTAAGAACCATTGTAGTAGAGGCCACCCTTTTTATACAAAACATTCTTTGAAAGTGGTGCATCAAAATCTACTTTTGAGAAGTTACTTACCAAGTCTAATTTATGGTTGAGATTAAAACACTCTCCATAAGTTGCATGTAAAATAATCCCTTTGGGGCATGAGGCAAGCCCACCTAAAAGAACGTGCCTATCTCTAAGGTGTAATGATTGTCTTCATGAACTTTCCAAAATTCTTCATTACTTTGGACATCAAACACTTTGCTTGATTTAAAAAGATCACATACTAAATTTTTTTTAACTTGGTTATCAAAATATCAAAACCTTTGGACTTAGTGTGAATACCTTTGAAAAGATCCCTATATTTGCACTCCTTAAAATATATCTTAAAAAAATATCTCTAAAGGTTTATGAATATTTAGGATTACATTTCAAGTCACATTTTAGACCAAAGTCAAAACTTGGGAACTATGGTTTTAGTATCTTGATTTTCACAAACTTTGAGCTTTTGTGGAAAGAAACTTGCTTAAACTACATACATTTAGAGTCAATTTTTTTTATTGTTGTGTTGTATTGTATAACTTGCCAAATTCTTAAAAAAAAATAAGAGTAAACAAGACATCAAAAAAATGCAAACTTATCCAAACTGCTATCAAAATAGAAAATTGGATTTTTTTTTGAAGAAAAAACACTATTGTTGTTGTTTTTTCTACTTTTGACCTTAATATTGTTGTAGTTGATCTAAAATAGTTTGTTATTGCTCTTTGGTTTATGATAGCGACTGAAAAAAGTTTGTCACTTTTAAAAATTAGAATGCAATTGACTAAACATTTTTGCTATTGATCTTAATATTGCCATAGTTGACCTATTTTACAACCACAATTGATGTAAATCTGGTAGCTTTTGACCAAACTGCCACTTTTTCTTTCGCTATTCACCAGTCATAAAAAATTGCAACACAGGCTACTTTTAATCAAACTTACCACATTTGTTCTTCAGATTTAGCCACTATTGACTTAAATATTGTTTCTTTTGTTAGAATTACCGCTATTGCTTTCTTTGTTACCAGTCACAACTTCAAATAAAGACCGCAATTGATGTAAATTTGACCACAGCTATCCTACATTTCAAATGCTACTACTTAGAAGATTGCCACTATTTCCTTGTTTTCTAGTGAAAATCAGAAACTAATCCTAAACTAGTTAATCTTTTTATCTTTTGAGAATGAAATGGTCAGACTTCCCAAACACCCCATATCTACATCATTCCATATCCATTTGCAAACTCAAACACCCCAACCTAGTTTTACGATTCAAAATCACAATACAACTTGGATTATTCCTTTACTCTCGATTTCTAAGATATCAACATTTTATTGCACCTAAAGGCTAGTTCAAGTGTAACACCCTACCACACACACCCCAAAGGACAACACAACATCTAACAATTACAACAAAATATATTTTTTAAAGTAAAAATACTATGAGATGTAAGTTAACATACAACACAAATAATGAAACCATACATATATATCATCTAGATAAGTCCTCTGGGGTAACATGACAACATTACATTATGAAAGTTTCTAACCTAACACCAATCCCATAATGATGATAACCTACTCACATGCAATTCATTTTAAAACCATAATATAGAAGAAATAAACAACGTACATACATCAATAACAATGCATAACCACCCATGAACTACTCCACTCTATGCATAGATGTAATTATGCGGGAATGGTTGTCAAGCTTAACATCTCCAAAGCTTATGACAAAGTGTTATGGGACTTCATCCTGAAGGTCTTGGCTAAGTTTGGATTCAAAAATTTGGTCATCAAACTCATTATGGAATGTGTTAATACTGTAAAGTACTCGGTTATTGTTAATGGATCCCCCTTTGGGTTCTTCTCTGTTGGAAGAGGGGTTAGATAAGGAGACCCCTTGTCTCCTTATCTTTTCATAATGATTGCTAATGTGCTTAGCAGGAACTTCACTAGTCTGCTGTCAGAGGGATCCATTATGGGCATTAGAGTGGATTCATCCTTGGATCCGGTTGTTGTGCAGCAATTTGTGGATGGAACTTTTCTCTTTGGGAAAGCCTCTGTGGTGAAAGCCAGGAAGTGGAAAGCTTGTCTTAACAACTATGCCTTTTGTTCTGGTCAATGCATCAATTACAACAAAAGCATGATTTATTTCTTTAACTTCATGCCTAATTTGCAAACCAGGGTGATTGCGGTCCTGGGATGTGTTAGTGGATCTCTCCCATCAGTTTACCTTGGGCTCCCCCTCATGGTTAAGGAGGTTCCCACTAATTTCTGGAACTCGATTCTAGAAAGGATCCAAAGGAAATTGGCTGGGTGGAAGGGATTTATCCTAAGCCATGCTGACAAACTCCAACTGCTCACAGTGGCTCTCCAAGGTATCCCCACTTACTTCCTCTCTATTTTTAGGATTCCTAAGTACATTGCTGATAAATTTGAAAAAATTCAAAGGAATTTCCTTTGGTCTGGGACTGAGGAAAAGAAGAAATTGGCTTTGGTGAAATGGGAAAAGGTTTGCTAGGCCAAAAATTATGGAGGACTTGGAGTCAGGATAATTGTCAACTCTAACAGGGCTCTGATGGCCAAGGTTGGTTGGGATCAGTTAAGGAACGCTAAGGACTGGTGTAAAATTATGAATTCCAAATACCTTTAGGATAGGCCTTTGATCAATTGTCTTTCAGAGTCTCACCCCCAGGGCTCAGTTGTCTAGAGGAGCATTTGCAACACACAAGGACTGTTAAGGAAAGGGATTAAATGGAAAATGGGAAATGGGAATAGAATCAGATTCTGGGAGGATACTTGGCTAATTGACACCCCTCTGGATTGCTTTGACTTTAGGGCTTTGATGAGTCCGACCCAGAGATTCTTTGGCAGTCATATCAGTGATTATGTTTCTGGACCCCCTGGAGCTAGGATTTGGAGAGACCTTATTCTCTACTGCCCCCAGTCTCAAGAACTTTGTTGTCTAGCTCGGTCCCTTCAGGTGACTCTCTCTAGCACCAGGTTTCCATCTTATGATAGAGAGGATGAGGTTTATTGGACCTTTGACAAACAGGGGGATCTCTCTGTTCGGTCGGCTTACAGACTGCTAACAAACCAAAATACTATTGAGGGACCCTGGAAGAATATTTGGAATCGCCATATGATCCCTAAAATTAAATTCTTCTAGTGGATGGCCTGTCATAACAGGATTCTTACCCAGGACAATTTGAGGAAATGAGGTTTTTATTTTCCCAATAGATGTTTTCTTTGTAAGAATGGGGAGGAAATTGTCAGTCACCTATTGTTACACTGCCCATTTGCTACCAAAGTCTGGGGGCTGGCTTTCGAGAAACTTGATGTCCCTTGGGTTATGAGCAAGGATCTCTTATCATTCATTCTGGGTTGGTATGGTTCCTATTCCCACCCTCTACCTGGTGAAATTTGGAATCAGGTCCCTCCTGTTTTGGGTTGGTGTTTGTCGAAGGAGCGGAATAATAGGGTTTTCAGGAATGTTGAGAGGAGCCCTAAGGATGTTTTTTGCATTGGTGCTCAGCTCATTGAGGAGAATATCTCTCTCTTTAATGGGAAGCTCCTAGAGATGGGGCCATTGGATTTTGAAATAAGAATGGCCAAGGCATGGCATCAGGGTTTAGAGGCTAACTCTTTTGACAACTCAAAACTCTTAGCCAGGAAAAATACTAAATGGGAACCTGCAGATAGAGGCTGGTTTAAATTCAACTTTGATGGGGCTGCTAAGGGCAACCCAGGTAGGAAAATTATTGGTGGAGTGATTAGAGATCACGAGGGGACTCTGGTGGCAGGTTTTGCTGGAGGAATTGGGTTCCAGTCTTCAATAGTGGCAGAAGCTCATGCGCTACTAATGGGCCTTAAAATTGTTGTCTCTTTGGGGATTGCTAATCTCCACATTGAAGGAGACTCCAAGTCTATTATGGATGTTGTAAATAAAGACTGACTAATTAGATGGAATACTAAGGATATATTGTTGGATGCCAGGTTCCTTTTATCCAAATTTAGGGATAAAAAGATAACACATACTTTTAGAGAAGGCAATCAAGTGGTGGATGCCTTGGCTAATCTTGGCTCTTGCTGGGATTTTGCTAAATGTTGGAGGAAAATGGAAAGGTTACTACCAAAAATTCAAGCTATCATCATGAGGGAACAAAGCAACCAAGTTTTGCAATGACTTTAAATATTTGGATGATGAGAGCTGGATGGGGGGTCCACCTGATTTAATTGGGGGTCTGGTGGATGAGTGTCAACACTGAGATGGTGTGCAGGTGGAGGAACTCTGATTTTTTGACTCACTATAGGCTTAGATATTTTCATGTGTGGGGCACAGTTTGGAGGTTCCACGTGTCTGTCATTTTGACCTGGTGGATGGGTCCACATACTAAGGTGACAGAAAGGTGGCGGGGTTTAAATTTGAAGGATGGTAACACAAATAATATTGGTGGCTTGATGAAGGAAAGATGGAAGGACATGACTTCAATGGATTTGAGGAGCCGTACCGTGTGATCTCTTCTCTCGGGTATCATGAGATATCTCGTTTTATCTCATCCTTGCATCAGTTTGCATGAGAGGTTTTATAATGATTTGACTCCTCATAATGAAAATTTTCCTCCTTCTAGTGTCTTTGGCCTAGGTAGTTTAGCATGTGTCTCCAATGGCACCTTTAGGATGGTTTCTATTTTTAGTCATATGGCCAATATGCCTCGTTTTATGCACATTTTCTCCAAAAATGAGGAACCCTATAGGCCCGCCATTTCCTACTTTGTTGGCCACAATTATCCCAAGATCCTCATTAAATTCATTGTCAAGTCACCCTATGGTGATTTTCCCTTCCATGCATGCGATCGGTACGCTGGCGTAATTAACCTTCATTGTATACCTTGCCTAAATGAATACAATGTGGTAATTATCTGTGGTGTCTGCATTTAGTATTTCTTGCAAACTCTTGGGCTTCCTATGCAGGTTGGTAAAATGGGTGGCGAGCGGGTGAGGACTGAGCCGGATAACTGCGATGAGTTTCAAATTAATCCTTTAGTTTGGAACATATGTGGGGAAGGTGGCATTGCTCCACTTATGTAGATTTTGGTTGGCCATGACCCTATCTTGTCGGGCCAATTTGGCAACTTGTGGAAGGATCGTAGGGTATCTATCGGAGGAATTTTGTTTGAAATAAGTGAGGAATTCATAGCACAAGCCACGGGTTTATAGTGTATGGGGAAAAATACCCTGAGCACACCAAGAAATCGGACCACGAAAGATTGAAATATTTTTTCAGAGGAGATGAGGCCCCGATGTGGAACTAGGCAGGGTTTGAGAGAGAAGCCCTCCTGAAGCCTTGGGATCACGTGTGCCTGGCACTGATGAAGTACATCACCTTGGAAGGTAGGTTTATAACCTACTTTTTTTCACTTCCCCCTATTAAATCATCTTAGACACAAGATGTTGCTTAGTTTTTCGTTCTTTCTTCTAATGGATTTGGAAAACTCAGTCAAAAAATTTAAAGAGTCTTCCAGCCTTAACCCCAGTGATCTCCCACCGTTCCCGCTCCATCAGGGGCTCATTTTGAGACTTTATCACTTCCACCTAGCCCTCTGTCCTCCTAAAGCTATTACGATTGTTCACATTGAGGATATTGAACCCCTGTTGGCTATGAATATTTCCCTGACCGAGTCTAAAATCCCTCCCTAGAAATCCAATACGGGCACTGCGGGGAATCCCAAAGCCAAGATAACCACCAAGAAACTTAAGGGTGGTTTGGGTAAGGCTCATGCTAGTGTGGTGGAGGGTCTCTGTGAATTGAAATTCACTCTGGCGGATTTGGCCCACAAGGCCACTACTGCTAAAAAAGGGAAGGAGAAAGGTACCTCGGACCCGATTGTTAGGGAAGGAAAGGGCAAGAATATAATAAGGAAGGACTCTAGAGGATACACTGTGTGGGGACTACTGAGATGACTGGTGGGGAAAATTCCAGAAGGAGATCTGAGAGGCTTGCAAAGAACAACAAAAAGAGGCTGATTATTGAGGATTCAAAGGAGGAGCGGTCTGACAGCAAAGGATACAAGGAAGAGGAAACTGAAGATGATGAGGATGAGATTTTGGAGGGGCCCCAGTTTACTCCCAAGGACAACAAGGATCCTAAGGTTGGCTCCGCCTCTCACTCTCCATATCCACTGGTCAAAGAGCCTGGTGAGGTCCTGGGGACCATGGACATTGGGGAGGAGCCCTATGATTTGGAGAAGAGAATGGACACGCTCGACAAAAGGTTCCGTGGGTTGACCCGCTTCACCATGAAGTTGGGCCATTTTTTCACTAGCACCCTGTCTAATGCTATCAAGGAGTAGTTGGAGGGAAATAAGAGTCAGGAGAACAAAGAATGGGTGGGTGATGAGGCTGTGGACCTACTGCTCAAAAACTGGGACAACGCCAGTTATCTATTGCTTGTGCCAGTGTCCTATCTTTCGACTGTTTCTCTGTGGTCTCTGTGCTGCCAATGTGTTGTCTCTGGTTTCTATTTTCTTAATTTTTTATTTTTAGTCTTGATCTTTTTTGGCCCTTGTGGCTCATTGTGAAGGGTACGGTGCCTTTTTAATGTTGCTTAACATTTCAAAAACAATGCATAAATATCCACTTGTGATCACATGTTAATATGAAATGATACATCCATTGCATTTGTTATATGACAACACATCGTTCCAAATGTTACATAATTATAAATATTTCCATTCATACAACACCACATAAGTGCATCAAATGAAAACCAAAGATTACATACACCACTTCCATACATGGGGTAGACAACACAAATTACATCAAACTTCCCTTATAACAACGGGTAAGATTGAACAACTACATAAAGTGAAACCACTGAAAAAATGCAGAATATCACATTAATACTGGTTCCAACTTTGGTAAAGCTCTGGAGTCCCTACAAATAGTACAACTCTGTGCATCATGATCTTTGGTTGGGAACCCAATTGATTGCATAGCATGTTCCACCCAACCATGTGGACCCTAAGGCCCACCCCACATGCTAGGAATTGATAAGAAGGACCCACAACAAAAAAATCAAGTGAACAAGGCTAGCATGACTCCACAACAAATATAACAACAAACACAAAGTACAACCACTTCCAAAGGTACATGAACAACCAAGGGGAAACAACAACATACAAGGTTGCTAAAGGGAAGAGTGTCATTACATGGCTCGAAATGGGTTACCCAATGCGGATCTTCCTAGGTCCTGGCCCCCAACTTGGGTTACTTTGGTGACCTCAACCAATCTCCGACCCCCATTCTTACACATGCGGAATCAACTTACCATTCTTGAAGACAAGGTAGTTGATTTTCCATTCCAGGCCTTCTCGTCTCATCTCAAGCATAAACGAGTGCTTGAGCCATGAGAGAGGCATCCATTATCTTTTATTAGTGTGATTAATACCCACCCCCTAACTATTTATTATATTATCACTTAATTAACTCAACTTCCACATGAGTTACCTTGGATACCACTTAGGATTCCAACCCCCGTGGGAAGCCACTCTCCCTATTAACCACAAAACAATCCATAAACAGCTAGGGTGTACCCAATCACACAAAGCACCCAAATCCAAAACCAAGTGCATTCACAAGGCAAGAAACTTCTCGCACAAGGACCACATAAAAAGGAAAAACCATGGTGCAAGGTAGCAACCCACATGAGCTCAAACAAGAATAAAAATCAAGAGCTTCACAAGAACCAAATATGAAAATCCATTATGTAACCAACTTTCCCTTAGCCTCAACAAGCCTAATAAATCAACTACCCATGAACTCCTATTTGAAGGAAAATCAACACACAACTACAAGTAATTTCGATGCACAAAATATTCTCATGACCAAAAATAATATAAGAAGAAGACACCATGTCATGGAACTATTAAAATCATTCCTTAATTTTACTAACACATTCAATGTAATAAACTTTAAGAATATTTATAATCATCACTACACTATATTTATATGTCCATTGGGAAAATAATTTAAAGAATTAAAGAACTACATAGACATATTCTACAATATCTAATTATGCATTCTAATACAACAAATTGCTTTCAATTATAATCATGATATATATATATATATATATATATGTATATTTAATTTTAAATACTCTGCTATTGATGAACAACGCTAAATATATTCGACTTAAATTAAATCACTACCTTTGACAACATATCAAACTCATACTAAAAAAACACATAATAATCAAACACACACACACACACACAAATATATAATATATATATGCTAAAATAAAATTTGAATTTCTTAAACCCATGTGTTGGGCGCTCCCACATGACTGGATGTTCAACTAAACTAAAATCTGCATAGCAAATTGCTTTCAATTATAATCATGATATATATACACATATATATATATATATATGTATATTTAATTCTAAATACTCTGCTATTGATGAACAATGCTAAATATATTTGACTTAAAGTAAATCACTACATTTGTGACAACATATCAAACTCATACTAAAAAAACACATAATAATCAAACACACACACACACACACACACACACACACAAATATATAATATATATATGCTAAAATAAAATTTGAATTTCTTAAAGCCATGCGTTGGGCGCCTCCACATGGCTGGATGTTCAACTAAACTAAAATCTGCAGAACCCTTAAAAGAGAAACAAAATGATAAGGGGGGTTAAGATGAATAAAAAACTCATAAAACAATGGTATCAACTATATGTATATGAATCGGTTATTAACAATAACTTTAAATCACACAATACAACCACAAGATTGGCTACATCAAACGAACGTGAACATGTAATAAAAAAAAAACATTGAATACATATAACTAGATTACATTATGCAGTCAAAGGAGATCGACTACTTCAAGCCAAAAAAAACATATAATAAAAGAATTGATTATTTCCAAAATCAAATCAAAGATGTTGGGGATATGATACTTCAGAATGCAAATGTGAAGGCCTAGACATGGCACAACTAAGAGAGAAATGATTGTAATTTTACCCAAAACAATATAGAGGCATCTCATGTGGTAGAGGCAACATAAGGAATAAGGGGAGAAATAGAAGGTTCGCAATATTGGTTATATAATTTGATGCTCTTGATTTTAAAAGATAACATGGCACAAATTTTTGGTATCAATTAAGCATACAGAAAGAAAAATGTATTCCACAAATACAAAGAACATCAAATTCTAACCAAGTACTGGTTATCATTATAGTGAACATAAACAATTGCCAAATATTTTATTCAAATGCATATTAAAATAGGGTATAATAGCTTCATATACAATCAAATCGGACCCCTATTCTATGGCTATCGATTTGCATACAAATAAATAAGATGAATGAGATCTGCACCCCAATTTAGATTTGTTGATAGGGCATTAGAGACATATAAAACTAGTGATATGGGGTCGAAACTTAAATAAAGAAAGTAGAAGATTAAATAGTGAACAAAATACGACGCCTCCACACAATTGACTGGCATATAAATTAGAGGATAAAAAAATACAAGTGATATATTTATACTCTTTTCAATCAAATAACAACAATCATTTTTAGAAACCAAAGAATAAGTGATAATTCACAACAACAGATGAACGAGAACAAGATGATGCCAACCTAGAGTCCTACGCTCAAAGATGGAGAAGATGTGTTGAAACGATCTCTTTCGTAGTCACAAATTCCTTCTCCAAAAACTTGATCACTTTCAGAAATTAATACATTCAAAAACCATTTTCAAAACCAAAGCTGTATTCTTTTTAGAATTATTTTGCAGAGCCAAGTTTTCTTTTTCGAAAGACCAAAATTAACTCGCAAAAAACATTTTTCAAAACCAGAACTATTAAAAATCAGGTAGAAGCTTTTGAAACAAAAAATCAACAATATTGGCAAGTTTCCAATTCACCATTCAATTTGGAGTCATGCATGTGCATGCACTCCATCTTTTCCATTTTAATACTTGCTTTTACAATCAGTTCGAAAATCTCATTTTCTTTATTTATTCAAAAACATATTACTTTTCCATAATTAAACTCTCATGATAATAAGATTATCAATTATTATTAAATATAATTTAAAACAATACTTTTTAAAAAACAATTAAATTTAAATATTTAACAATAAACCATTTACTTTCTAGTTCACAAAATTGATTTATTTAATTATTATTTAAATGCTAAATTTATTTAAATTACCTTGTAATCAATTTTAATTTAAATTAAACTGATTAAACAAGGCCATTTAAAATATTAAGTTTACCACATAATTTCTATAACACATTAAACAATGAAATCAACATGACATCACAAATTAATCAATTAACGTGAGACACCAAACGAGGCAACTAACAAAGAATACAAACTAGATAGATGGGGGTTACAAGATGGGTACTCATCCTTGTCAAGGATGATGGCAAGGTTTGGGGAATTTTTTTTGTCATCTTTGTTTTTCCACATTATATCCATTGGGTTTTTGAGGCATGCTCGGACCTGACAGTGCAGGTGGAGTCAATGCTTGGTACTTGCAACCTGCATCAACCAAGATGTTGAACAAAATATATATGCATATCAAATAATAAACACACCATGAGAGGAAATCACAACGTAGTAGGGCACTCATGAATGAGTGATGCTACCCCATCCCCCTCACCAAGACCTCAAATAATAACCATATCATCAAGTAACAATAATTACATCATATAACCATCACTAATTAGATGCATAATGAGCATAGTCATAAGCCACATGCTACACATAGTTGAATTAATCCAAACACACAACTAACTCCATATATCCAACATAACATAAACATCAATCCATAATGTCATGATCATCAAAATCAGATAAAATGTCATCCAAACCAATCCAAAATGGTGAAGCAAGCAACTATAAGGTCTCAAAGTGCATAACATAAAATAATAAGTACCAATCTAATGAAAGCAATTAGGAGAGGCACTAAATCCTCCCCCTAGAACTAAGCTTACTCCTGTATGCCTACAAACAGATAAGGAAAAGGCTCCCAAATTTGGGATGCATCCTCCCATTTCGTCGAAATCTCATCATTAGGGTCCCATTGGAACCTCACCTACTCAATGTCTCTGCCCCTGAGAGTGAGCCTCCTATACTGAAGAATGGTCATGGGCTCTAGTGCCAGCTACCCATCCTCTATCTGTAATGCATTCCAATCAAGAACATGAGATACATCTGGATAATAAGGCCTAAGTACAGAAACACATCATGTATGTGCAATAGACTGGGTGGCAAAGCAAGATGATGAGAAACGAGACCGATCCTCTCCAAAACTTCTAACAACCCCAAAAAATGAGGTGCAAGCTAAGAGCCTTTCCCATAACAGATTGGACTCTTTCACGGAAACACTCATAAGAATACCCGATCATTGATTGAGAATTGATTGTCGACCCTATGTGCATCTGCATATTTCTTTTGTCTGTCCTACACTACCACCAAATTCTCTCTAATTCGAGCAACCTGTTGCTCCATATCCTAAAGAATCTCAAGTCCAAGAAGAACACTTTCCTAAAGATGGTCCCAACTCAACGGAGTCTAGCAAGGATGACCATACAATACTTGGAAAGGAGGCATACCAATAAAACTATGATACCCATTGTTGTATGCAAAATCCACTAAATGCAAGTAGTCCTCCCAATGAGACTGTTGATCCATGGCATACATACAAAGCATGTCCTCAAGAATCTGGTTGACCCTCTCAGTCTATCCATCGGTCTTTGGATGGTAAGCAGAACTGAAGTTCAACTAGGTCCATAAGGCATGCTGCAAGGATGTCCACAATGTAGAAGTGAACACTAGATCTCTATCAAAAATTATTATTCATGGAATTCCATGATATTCTATACATAATCCATCCCCACCCATTTATTTGTGATCTTGTGTTAGTGGGAAGAATTATATAGTTCTGGGTGGGGGCAACACACACCCCCCCTCCTTTGAGAATGGATCCTCTTGGGAGGATCCCTTCCTTCTGGTAGTTAGGGGTGGAAAACACCCAAGGGTAAAATGGTAGGATTGTTGTTGGGAATGCAGGATGGATGGATAGATGGATGGTCGGATGGGTCATGACTAGGATGGATGGATGGATGGTTGGTCAGATGGAAGGATTGGCTGGGGTGCCCCTCCCACTTGGGACCCTTGAGGGAGGGTCCCTCTCTCACATGGTGGATGGCCACACTCCATTGATTGGAACGGGTGATGGTCGACTGGCTTGGGTTACCCCTTACTCTTGGGCCCCTCTTGGGATGGCCCCAAACTTAGGTAGGTGACCCAACCAAACATTCAAGCCAATTGTTCTAGGGGTGCCCCTTACACTCGAGTCCCTCTTGGGAGGAACTCGAGCTCAAGCAGGCACCCCACCCTACATTCATTTCTTGGGAGGTGACCCCCACTAAACCTTGTAGTTCGGTTTGGCCCCCGTATTAATATATAGGTTAGGTTATTGGGATGAAATCAGTGGATGTGGTAATATAAGGCCCAAACTAGAAGAATCAATCTTGAGCCTTGCTTGAGTTTCCCTATCTCTCCTATCTCATGGCAGGCACATTGATTTGTCAATGAAACCTAGAAAACTCAATCTTTCACAAATTAAGAGATCAATTCGAGAACATAACCCCCCACCCAACTATAACCCTATAATCCCCCCCACAACTTGACATTCTTGGAACTATAGTTTCCCACCGAGGGCTTCACCCACCGCCCAGGGCTTCGCCCATTGCCTAAGCTCCGCCATTGACCAGACAAGATATTCTTTCTACTGGAAACAAGACCCACCTTCCAAACAATATCCTCCATGAATATTCTGGCCACAGATGAAGCATTATAAGATGACCGAATGGGAGATAATTGTTCCACCTTAGTCAATTGATCAATAGTGACCATGATGGCATCATGCCAATGAGAAGACATAGGCAAACCAACTATGAAGTCCATCATTATGATATCCCATTTCCATTCAGGAACGAGATGGGGCTGTAAGAGACTTGCGAGATGTTGGTGTTTCGCCTTAACTCTCTGACACTCCAAACACCTCACCAAAAATTCTGCAATATCTCTCTTCATTCCAACCCAAAAATATAGTAAATGAAGGTCTGCATACATCTTCTTGACTCCCAGATAAGAAAAAGAGGGTGCTCGATGAGCTTCTGACATAATCAGAGTATGAAGACCCTGAATAAAAGGTACATATATGTGACCCAAATACCGCAAAAGGCCATCATATTCCAATCAATATCCAACAAAATTTCCCTCCAAAGCTCTATCTAATTTAATCTCTAACTTCACTTCCTAGTACCAACCATCTGTGGGAAGTGCTGTGAGGATTTGGCTCCTGAAGTCCACACCAAGAGTCACTACGGATAACTCATGTCTCTGTCAACTCAGAGAATCTGCCACTATGTTTTCCTTGCCTTGGATGTACTTCACCTCAAAATAATACTCACAAAGAAATCCCACCCATCTCCTCTGACTGGCATTCAAGTTCAACTATGTAAAAATATACTACAAACTACGACGATTTCTATGCATCTCGAACCAATGCCCCAGTAAAAAGTGCCTCCATCTCACCAAAGCATGCACAACGATGGCTAACTCCAAATCATGTGTCGGATAATTCAGCTTGTGATCCTTGAGCTTGCAAGACTCATAGGAAATCACATGACCCTCTTGCATAAAAATGGCTCCTAAAACCTCAAAGGATGCATCCGTACAGACCACAAAATCTACAGTGGGGTTAGGTACAAGTAAGATAGGTACTGGTCAACTTCTCCTTAAGATTTTGAAAAATTTACTGACACCATTCTAACCAAATAAACTTCTCCCCTTTCCTCTAAAGAGAAGTGATGGGGTAAGCTATCCTCGAGAATCCCTAAACAAATTGCTAGTAGTAACCTACCAAACCCATAAAACTATGAATCTCAGGGACATTCATGGGTGCATGCCAATCTATAATGGCTTAGATCTTTAAACGATCCATAAAAATACCTTCACTAAAAATAACATGACCCAAGTATTTCACCTCCATTTGAAAGAACTCACACTTCACTAGATTTTCATATAATTGATTGTCTCTCAGACACTACAACACTTGTCTCAGATGCTCGTCATGCTCCTCCATAGTTTTCAATTAGATCAAGATATCATCAAGGAACACAAGAAAAAATCTATCCAAGTAGGTACACAAGAATCCATTCATCAAACTCATGAAGACTGATGGTGCATTCATCAACTTGAATGACATAACAGTGAATTCATAATGCCTATAATGAGTGCGAAATGTGGTCTTGTGAATATCTATCTCGACGATACGTAATTGGTGGTATCATGACTTGAGATCAATTTTTAAGAATACCTTAGCTCCCTTTATCTGATCAAATAGATCGTCAATTCTTGGCAATGGGTACCGGTTCTTCATCATCACCTTATTTAGCTATCTGTAACCAATGGAAAAATGAAGGGAACCATACTTCACAAATATCACTGGTGCTCCCCAAGGGGGAACACTAGGATGAATGAACCCTTTTGCTAATAACTCCTCCAATTGCAAACAAAGCTCCTAAAGCTCCTGAGTCATTATCTGATATGGGGCCCAATAAATGGGATCGGCTTCGAGTAAAAGGTCTATCCTGAAGTCGATGTCATGCTTAGGTGGCATCCCCAGAATATTACTAGTAAAAACATCTGCAAACTCTTTAAGGAGAGGATAATCATTAAGGGATATTTCTCAACTCTCCCCTAGCTCCAAATCACTGAACAACACAACAACCAATTGGAAACCCTGGTGCATACACCTCCTCAATTGCATAGCAGAAATCATTCATAGGCAGATGGGTCTCTGAATGCCAACAACCTCAACCTCATTTCCAAAATCATCCACACAACACACAGACTTATGATTACAATCTATCATTTCTCAATGAGTACTTAGCCAATACATACCAAAAACAACATCATAGGATCTAAGGGGTAGGATGCAGAGATCCACCGTAGTCACAAGTGACCCAATTTCCAAACTACAACCTTGAACAAGGGATTCTACCACTACCTTGACCCCGAAAGACAATTCGACCTACCACCTAACCCCTTGCTTTACTACCACTAGTCTACAATGCTCTACTATAAAAGGAGAAACAAATTAATCTAAAGCACTAGAATCAAAGAGAATATAGATATCAATGCCTCGTAACACACCTGATGCCTCCACCATGGTGCCCTGATGACCATCTTGGTGGTTTTCAATCGCTGCAAATACTCGGTGTGACCTACCTACATCTCTCACCGTCGAATCTAAAGCTACCAACCTCTGACTAAAACCTATAGTGTTCCTCTATGGACACTGCCTAGCCATGTGGCCTTGCTAGTTGAATGATAAACAACCTATGCCTCTATTAAAACCTATGCCACTAGAAGGTGCACTAGACTACTAAACAATGTCCTGGCTAGCTCTAGTCTGTGTGCTATGTGCAGGCTATTTGGAATGATTGCGCTTGTTATGCCACTAATTTTAGTTCTTTCTAGATTGAGAACCACCACCCTGATGAGACTAGGAATTCTTATGTTTAGACTGAGAGTGCTACTGCTACTGCTGACCACCCCTAGTAGGTTCCTGATGATTCCTAGAAGAACCCACTACCTGAGGCTTTCCACCTTGTGAACCAAATATCAATGAGGGTGCACTACCAATATGAACACCTTGTGGCCTCCTAATGCCATGGCCAAATTTTCCTCCACTAAATGGGCCTTCTCCACAACCACCTCTATAGTCTTCAGCTCAAAGACTCAGACTCCTCCACTGATGTAGGCATTCAAGCCCTTGATAAAATGATGCAATAGCATATCCTCATCATTAGCGATCCCAACATATTGCTTGAGCTCATAGAACTAACACTTGTATTGCTCTATGGACATTGCCATCTATCCTAGCTCATGGAACTCGTAAGTACAACATTGTCTCTAGTGCTCTGACATGAAATAGACTCTAAACCTCTCCATGAATAACTCCCAAGTCATAAAACCAATGTGTAGGTGGAGTTTATGCTCTTCTAATCACCACCATGTGGATGCAAAACCTCTGAGGTGCATGATGGCACACCTATCCTTAGTGTTACTCCCATAGGGATGCATAGCAAAGCACCAATCCAGATCAATTGGCCAAGTTTCTGCCTTCAATCCTCCACCAAAACAATCAAAAGTGGGGGGATGTGCCCTCAAAAGGTCCCTTATGTGACCTACTACCATGACATCCTAATTTGTTGCTATATCTCCCCTTCTCAGTGATCTCTCTCCCTCTCTGACCACTAGTTGCTCCTCCTCCTACCTAGGGCCTAAGCAACCAAGAACCTCCTCTAGTAACTGATGTAGGTGAGCCCCTTTTGCACCTAACTACCTTGGATTCTGACCACCACTACCCTACTCACTATCATGAGAACTCTCAAAAGGTGTATTTTGGTGGTTAGCCCTATGGCCACCACCACGGCCTCTACGTCACCAACAATCTCGACCCCTAGGCATACTCCTACACAATAATTGAAGGAAAACACATAAGTTCAAGAGTTAAGCACAAGGTTAACACAATGGACTCAATTGAACCTAGAGTACCGAGAGTTTGATAACCTTGTCTCTGATACCAATATGTAACACCCCACCATGCACACCCCAAAGGACAACACAACATCTAACAATTACAACACAATTTTAAAAAAAGTAAAGCTAATATGAGATGTAAGTTAACATACAACACCAGTAATGAAACCATGCATATATATCATCTAACTAAGCCCTCTGGGGTAACATGATAGTATTACGTTGTGAGCGTTAATTCTAACCTAACAACAATACCATAACGATGATAACCTACTCACATGCAATTTATTTTAAAACCATAATATAAAAGAAATAAACAACGTACATACATCAATAACAATGCATAAACATTCACTTATGATCACATAATAATATCAAAGGATACATCCATTACATTTGTTATGTGAAAACACATCATTTCAAAGGTTGAAAAATCATAACTATTTTCAAAAATACAACACCACATAAGTGCATCAAATGTGAACCAAAGATTACATACACCATTCCCATACATGGGGTAGAAAATACAAATTACATCAAACTTCCCTTATAACAACAGGAAGGATTCAACAACTACATAAAGTAAAACCATTGAAAAGAATGCAAAACAATGCATCAATACTGGTTCCAACTCTAGTAAAGCTTTGGAGTCACTACAAATGATACAACTCTGCGCATCATGATCTTCAATTGGGAACCCAATGGAATGCATAACACATTCCACCAAACCATGTGGACCCTAAGGCCCACCCCCCATGCTAGGATATGATAAGAAGGAACCACAACAAAATAATCAAGTGAACAAGGCTAGTAAGACTCCACAACAAATGTAACAACAAATAAAAAGTACAACCACTTTCAGAGGTACATGAACAACTAGGGGGGAACAGAAACATACAAGGTTGCTAAAGGGAAGAGTGTCATCAAATGGATTGATATGGGTTACCCAATGTGGATCTTCTTAGGTCCCAACCCCCATCCTGGGTTACCCTAGTGACCTCAACTGATCCCCGACCCCCATTCTTACACATGCAAAATCAACTTACCTTTCTTGAAGACAAGGTAGTTGATTTTCCATTTCGGGCCTTCTCGTCTCATCTCAAGCCTAAACGAGCACTTGAGTCATTCGAGAGGCATCCATTATCTTTTATTAGTGTGATTACTACCCACCCCCTAACTATTTATTAGGTTATCACTTAATTAACTCAACTTCCACATGAGTTGCCATTGATACCATTTAGTGTTTTGGCCGTTGTGGGAATCCACTCTCCCTATTAACCACAAAACAATCCATAAATAGCTAGGGTGTGCCCAGTCACACAAAGCACCCAAATCCCAAAGCAAGTACATTCGTGATGCAAGAACCTTTTCACACAAGGAGTACATAAAAAGGAAAAACCACGGTGCAAGTTAGCAATCCACATGAGCTCAAACAAGAATGAAAATCAAGAGCTTCACAAGAACGAAATATGAAAATCTATTATGTAACTAACTTTCCCTTAGCCTCAAGAATCCTAATAAATCAATGCATGACTACAAGTAATTTTGACGCACAAAATCTTCTCATGACCAAAAATAATATAAGAAGAAGGCACCGCATCATAGAACTATTAAAATAATTCCTTAATTTTACCAACACATTCAATGTAATAAAGTTTAAGAATATTTACAATCATCACTACACTATATTTATACGTCCATTGTGAAACTCATTTAAATAATTAAATAACTACATAGACATATTCTACAATATCTAATTATGCATTCTAACACAACAAATTGCTCTCAATTATAATCATGATATATATATATATATATATAATTTTAAATACTCTATTGTTGATGAGCAACGTTAAATATATTCAACTTAAAGTAAATCACTACCTTTGATATCATATCAAATTCATACTAAAACAACACATAATAATCAAACACACACACACACACACACATATATATGCTAAAATAAAATTTGAATTTCTTAAACCCATGCATTGGGCGTCCCCACATGGCTAGTTGTTCAACTAAACTAAAATTTGTAAAACCCTTAAAAGAGAAACAAAACCATAAAGGGGGTTAAGATGAATCAAAAACTCGTAAAAAAAAGACATCAACTATATGTATATGAATCGGTTATTAACAATATCTTTAAATCACACAATACAACCACAAGATTGGCTACATCAGACAAATGCGAACATATAATTAAAAAAAATTTGAATACGTATAACAATATTACACTATGTAGTCAAACAAGATCAGCTACTTCAAGCCAAAATAAACATATAATAAAAGCATTGATTATTTCCCAAAATCAAAGACGTAGGGGATAGGATACTTCAAAATGAAAATGTGAAGGCATAGACATGGCATGACTAAGAGAGAAATGACTGCAATTCTACCCAAAACAATATAGAGGTATCTCATGTGGAAAATGCAACATTAAGAATAAATGGACAAATAAAATGTTCGCAATATTGGTTATATAATTTGATGCTCTTGATTTTAAAAGATAACATGGCACAAATTTTTGGCATCGATTAAACATACATAAAGAAAAACATATTCTACATATACAAAGAACATCGAATGCTAACCAAGGAAGTACTAATTATTATTGTAGTGAACATAAATGATTGCCAAATATTTTATTCAAATGCATATTAAAATAGGGTATAATAGCTTCGTATACAATCAAATCGAACCCCTATTCTATGACTATCAATCTGCATACAAATAAATAAGATGAATGGGATTTGTGCCCCAATTTAGATTTGTTGATAGGATATTAGAGACCTCGTATAAAACTAGTGATATGGGTCAAAACTTCAATAAAGAATGTAGAAGATTAAATAAGTGAACAAAATATGATGCCTCCACACAACTGATTGGCATATAAATCAGAGGCTAAACAAATACAAGTGATATATTTATATTCTATTTTCAATCAAATAACAACAATAATTTTCAGCAACCAAAGAAGAAGTGATCATTCACAACAACATATGAATAAGAACAAGATGATGTCAACTTGGAGTCCTATGCTCGAAGATGGAGAAGATGCACTGAAATGATCTCTTTCGCAGTCACAAATTCCTTCTCCAAAAACTTGTTCACTTTCAGAAATTAATACATTCAAAAACCATTTTCAAAACCAAAAATGTATTCTTTTTAGAATTATTTTGTAGAGCCAAGTTTTCATTTTCAAAGGACCAAAATTAACTCCCAATTTTTTTTTTCAAAACCAGAACTATTAAAAATCAGGAAGAAGCTTTTGAATCCAAAAATCAACATTATTAGCAAGTTTCCAATTCACCATTCAATTTGGATTCATGCATGCGCACACACTCCGTCTTTTCCATTTTAAAACTTTCTTTTACAATCAGTTTGAAAATCTCATTTTCTTTATTTATTCGAAAACATATTACTTTTCCATAATTAAACTCTCATGATAATTAAATTATCAATTATTATTAAATATAATTTAAAACAATACTTTTTACAAAAAAATTAAATTTAAATATTTAATAATAAACCATTTACTTTCTAGTTCACAAAATTGATTTATTTAATTATTATTTAAATGCTAAATTTATTTAAATTACCTTGTAATCAATTTTAATTTAAATTAAACTGATTAAACAAGGCCATTTAAAATATTAAGTTTACCACAATTTCTATAACACATTAAACAATGAAATCAACATGACATCATAAATTAATCAATTAACGTGAGACACCAAATGAGGCAACTAACGAAGAATACAAACTGGACAGATGGGGGTTACAAGATGGGTACTCATCCTTGTCGAGGATGATGGCAAGGTTTGGGGAATTTTTTTTTTCATCTTTGTTTTTCCACATTACATCCATTGGGTTTTTGAGGCACACTCGGACCTGATAGTGCAGGTGGAGTCGATGCTTGGTACTTGCAACCTGCATCAACCAAGATGTCGAACAAAATATATATGCATATCAAATAATAAACACACCATGAGAGGAAATCACAACATAGTAGGGCACTCATGAATGAGTGATGCTACCTCGTCCCCCTCACCAAGACCTCAAATAATAACCACATCATCAAGTAACAATAATTACATCATAAACAACATCATATAACCATCACTAATTAGATGCATAACGAGCATAGTCATAAGCCACATGCTACACATAGTTGAATTAATCCAAACACACAACTAACTCCATTTATCCAACATAACATAAACATCAGTCCATAATGTCATGATCATCAAAATCAGATAAAATGCCATCCAAACCAATCCAGAATTGTGAAACAAACAACTATAAGGTCTCAAAGTGCATAACATAATATAATAAGTACCAGTCTAATGAAAGTAGCTAGGAGAGGCACTACATCAAGTAGATCTTCAAAACATATCCTCTAGAAAAATTGAGTGAAATATTAGTCCAAGTTTTCTAAACATCTCAAGTCCCAAAGTTAGCATCATTTCCAAAAATATTCACCAAACATCACTCAATTTATGACCATTTGGCATTCTATTGCTCTAGTTCAACAACTAGATCTTATTGCACATATCATACAACCAAATTTCACATGAGTTAAAGGTGAACAATTAGAAATTGTTAGTAGTTTGAGAAGCTTCATATTTGAGAAAAAGGAAACACCCACTCAGTGGAGAAACAAAGTTACTATTCTAGATAAAGAGGAACGAAAATCCAATCTTGTGGCCGGAAGACTAGTATTACCACCACCTATGTGGTAATAAATAAACTTACCAAAACACCTTTAAACAAAAAATCCATGAAAAAAAAACGCCATTCCATTCCATAGTTAAGTAATCACAAAAATTTCCCAAGGCCTTGGAGTTGTGTATTCCAACCACAAGATCTCAACATAAAAAAATATGGAATCCAACAAAAGTAGCTCCACCGCCCCGAAAATCAATATCACTAATGAGGAAACCAGCCCATGGGGATACAAACCAACTGAAATTACAACTCCTCAAAAGGAACCTTCCTTCAAGGAAACACCAAACCAACTACCAAGTGATGAGGAAATACGCCTTAGACACCAAAACATGATTGATAGTCAAAATCAACTTCCAACTATTCGTGACGTAATTGTAGAAGAATATAATAGTGATGAGGAACTCAGTAAGGAGAAGCTATTATAATATTCCCAAGAACCTAAGATGAAAAATACTATGGACAAGATGAATTAAATAAATCCCAACTCATATTTCCTCACACTAGCACAAAGTGGTGCAAAGCTACCAATTGACTTCAACATGGACATACTAAAGATCCAAATCTTATTCCACTTGGAGATCAAACACTAGTTATACAACTTCCAAAAACCAACTGTGAATACCAACATACCACCATTTTTTTCACAAAACAATGATCAAACACAACGCATGGATAAACCATTGTTTAGGCAATCATCCCAAATTGAACAAACATATATGGAACAATAGTATTAAGGAAATAAAACTCAAAACATGCCAGAACATAACACAATGCAAAACATGGGGAAAATTCCAATGGATCCACAAGGTGGTAACCCATCACAAGTGCAATACATGCCCGAAAATAGTTCCTACATTGACCCTTCTAACAACATACAAAATCAACCACAACAAGGTGTACCATCAACAAACTACTTAGGTAACCATCCAAACAATCAAACACAACAAGGTGTACCATCAACATAATACCAAGGTACCCTTCAAAAATACTCATAACAACAAGGTGTACCATCAAAAACATACCAAGGTACCCTTCAACAACATTCACAACAACAAGATGTACCATCAACGCAATACCAAGGTTCCATTCAATAACACTCACAACAACAAGGTGTACCATCAACAAAATACCAAGGTACCCTTCAAGATAACTCACAACAACAAGGTGTACCATCAATGCAATACCAAGGTACCCTTCAACAATATTGACAACAAAAAGGTGTACCATCAACATAATACCAAGGCACCCTTCAACATAATCAACACCACGAGTAAAATTCATTGTTAGCAATTCACTTCCAAAAAATTCACCACCAACAATTGACCGCCATAGAAAATTAATCACAAAATTTTAATGTGATGAATTTTTCACGACCCTGAATTGTTGGTGGTGAATTTTCTTTGAGGTGATTTTTTCATGGTGGTGAATTTTCCCACAGTGAATTGTTGGTAGTGAATTTTCCAACAATGAATTGCTGGTGGTGAATTTTCCTATACCCATTGTCAATGCAATACCAAGGTACCCTTCAACACAATCAACACCAACAAGGAATACCATCAATGCAACATCAAGGTAACCTTCAAAAAAACACACATCAACATGGTGTACCACAAATGAACTGTCAAAGTACACCCCAAACCCAAAAACAATTTGTTTAAAATTAAAATCCTTAACAATGATAGCAAGGACCATAAAATCAGTACCAAGGAACACCCCAAAGTCAATATCAGGGTACACAACAAGGACCTCACATACCCTATAAAAAAATGTTCCTCAAAATCCAATGATCACACAATATCCTGTTTACAATCAAACAAATGTCATGGGACAACATATCTAGAATACCTAACATCCTCAAATAAGCACACTAAACAATGACATAAATGTGCAACTACAAACACTCAATCAGAGGATATCAGATATACAAATTGGAAAGCCTAAAAAGAGTTGCACTCTACAAGAAATTTGTGCATATCCATTTGATCAAAATATACCCATGGTACCTTTCCCCAAAGGCTTCAAAATACCAAAATTTGACAAGTATAGGGGGAAAGGAGATCCAATTGAGCATGTACATGAGTTTTCAGAATCTTGCATGGAACTACAATGAAATGACACCTACTTGATGAGACTTTTTCCATAGAGTTTCAGTGGGCCCACTATAGATTGGTTTTCACATTTACCTCCAGGTATTAGAACATTTGATGAGTTGTCAGATAAGTTTGTCAACCATTTCTCATATAATGTATAATAGGACATTACAATCTCATACCTTTATAAAATAAAACAAAGTCAAGGAGAATCATTTGCCTCAAACCTACAAAGATGGAGACATTAAGTGACCAAAATCAAGTGGCCTATTCTAGAGAAACAACTTGTCGATGTCTTTATCTCCAACATACATCTAGATATCAATTACAACCTCACGGTACTATTTCCAAGCAATTTTGAGGAAACTATTAAAAATGTGTACTTATTGAAAGAGCCCTTTTTGCAAGAGGAATACTCAAACTTTATAACCCAAGATCAGCCTTCTACTTCAAATGACAAACCCAAGAATTGGGTGAAAACAAAGAATGCAACCAATGATGGAGTAGTTGAAACTAAGATTATACACAATGTGCCAACACTCAACATACCACAAAATCAAGTCGAAACAACACAACATGGTTATCCATAGAACAATCAATCCAACAACTAGCTACAAAATCAAGGATAGGATAACAAAAGGAGACCACTGAGATAATATGACCAATTGTGAAGGAAATTTACTCCATTGGGAGAATCACTTGAAATAATTATGCACAAACTAGTCAACAAGAACCTCATCAAAATTAATGATAGAGAAAAATATCACTACAATAGAATAGGAAATTAGCACTTAAAATAGCACCAGATTTTAGTGCATTCGAGTTTATGAATTGGACACTTCTGTCGACGCAAAAATCGACACAAAACAACATATTCACTTTGGTGGTGGATTTTGCAACGAGTTTAGCACCGACTGTAGTGCTGGATTTAGCTCTGGAAAAGTGGCGCAAGCAATAGCACCTCCTTTAGTGCCTAGAATAATGATGGGAAATAGCGTCAAAAATAGCACCTAAATTAGCGCCCAATTTGGCTTCCATGTCTGCTCCCATTTTTTCTTCTAGTTTTTCTCCTAGGTTTGCTTCTAGTTTTGCTTCCAGGTTTGCTTCTAGTTTTGCTTCCAATTTTTCTTCTAGTTTTGCTTCCAGGTTTGCTTCCATTTTTTCTTCTATTTTTGCTTCCAGGTTTGCTTCCAGTTTTGCTTCCATTTTTTCTTCCAGTTTTGCTTCCAAGTTTGCTTCCAGTTTTGCTTCCAGGTTTTCTTCCAGGTTAACTTCCAATTTTTATTCAAGGTTTGCTTCCAATTTTGCTTGTGATTTTGTTTCCAAGTTTGCTTCTATTTTTTCTTCCAATTTTTCTTCTAGTTTTGCTTCTAGTTTTGCTTCTAGTTTTTCTTCCAGTTCTGCTTCCAGTTTTTCTTCCAAGTTTGCTTCTAGTTTTGCTTCTGATTTTGCTTCCAAGTTTGCTTCCAATTTTTCTTCCAAGATTACTTCTAGTTTGCTTCTAGTTTTGCTTCCATTGTTGCTTCATTTTTCACTTCTAAAAATGCTTCTTATCTTGCTTCCATTTATTAATTTAATATGTTTTATTTTAATTTAATTAGTTAAATATATCATGCATCTTAAATAAATCATTTGATTATAGAGTAAGTAAATTAAATAATATTATTTATTTCAATTTAATTAGTTAAATATATTGTATCTCTTAAATAACTCATATGATTATAGAGTAAGTAATTTAATTATTTAACTCATATGATTAAATAGTAAGATAATTATTATAACATGATCATCATCTATAATTAAAACAAGTGAGTCAAATATCTATAATTTAATTGAATTTGACAACATCCATCTTGAGCAGTAAATTGAAATCATCGTACACAATAAATATCCATCCAAAAATCATCCACCACTTTTAATATATATAAATTGACAAGTCAATACTGATAAGATCATCATCATATATAACTAGAACAAGTGAAAGCCAAATATGCAAGTAGATCAATAACATGTCAAAATGATACATATCCAATAGTCGACATAAGTCAAAATGATACATGTACAAATGATATAAGTAAAAATGATAAATTATGTAGCTCAAATTGATACAAGTCAAGATTATACATGTCCAAATGATATAAGTGAAAATGATACATGTCAATGTGATACAACTCAATAATATGGTACTATAGGCCATGAAAATGATACATATGATAGTAACCATGAAAAGAAGCATTATAATGATATATCCGAAATGATCCATGATGTAGTCTATATGATCATGAATTCCATTGGTTACTACCAGTAACTATCTCATCATCATCATCACCATCGTGATCATAATCATCATGATTATCATCGTCATCATCATCATTATCATCAGCCTTAGTGTCTTCCATATTTTTGTCATCATCATCCTCTCCCATGTGATTTGTAACAGTAGAACCAATATTTTATGGATCTATATCATGATGAGGATCATCTTGATCTTCTAGAAGACCCGTGTCTTGAAAAAAACATTTCAAATGAAAATTTATTATTTATTTCATGCAATAATTTATTTTTCTATTATATATCTAATATTACAACATATGAGATGAAACCATAATCATATTACATCATATCAAAGTGCACATACCATAATAAAATTTCAAAAAAGTTCTAGCTAATATGTCATTCCAATGATGTAAAACATGCAAAAATTATATTAAACGTTAGTAAAGATCATAAAAAAAATTGTTATACAATTTAACTATCAACTGTAAATTCTATTACATAACCTTAAGTGCCAACCCTTTGCATTTTGTGCTATATATGATTATTTTTCCTCGAAGATAATTTGAGAGTTATCTAGTCTATATATCTTCTTCTCCTATATTTCAGAAATGGATATTTTTGTAGGAAATTTTGGCACTGTAATATGCTTTAAAGGTTCTTTGAGAATTAACTAGTCTATATGTCCCTGTATTTGAGAGTTAACATTTATGTTTTAGTTTTTTGTTTGTAAGCAAGCTATGACATGCAATAATACTTGAGCATACAGAGAATAGTTCTTTAATACATTTTGCACTTTGATTATACTTTTTTTAAGTGACCTTTTCATGTATATAATCATATCATGTTCATGTTTGTTAATATAAGGCAGTTATGGAGGTAGTTCAAAGAGATGGCCTTGAAATTTTGCCTCATCCTACAAAGTCTACAGGAATAGGAATAGGAATCAAATTTTGAGAGTATGCTTTAAGTTTGAATTCAAGAAATGAAAAAATTGTGAAGAATGGAATGGATTTTAATGTATCACTTGGGTTTGATAATTTATAGTTACAGATTGGTAACCCAAAAACATAGAATTATTCATTGCACCTTGTTGACACTATGGTTGTTAAGGATAAAGGGCTTGAAAATGTAACTGGGGTTAGCTCCAAAGTATACACTGATGTTGTATACTCATTTAATGATGATGATGAAGATGAGGAAGTGAAACAAAAACCCAAGGCTGAGCTAAATAGAGGAGAATCAGGCATCTCCAAGGCAACCTTACGATCTGATAATCAGGAGATGACTAAAGAAGATCAACACTGACAATACCAAGAAAAAATTTCAAGGAAAAAGAATGAGGAGACTACAAGAAGATTGGCCGTAGAGGGCATTAGTATATGAGATGGACATGGCTCTTCCAAGCCATCCACTGAGATGGCTTCCTACAAAAATGTGGATGATATCCCTATTTTAGAGAGCTCATGATTCTGTTGATATGAAAAAATGATGATGTTTTGGTACCCATATATGTCATCATGGTTCCATTTCATGTAGCCACCATTAAGATTGTTACAAGACAATAAGAGGAGGGAATTCTTATATAAGGATAATTTTCAATGTTCTAGGTACCGACTTTAATGCCAACATTATGCCAACATTGAAATTCCTTAGCAATATTTATGTTAAGGAAATTTCTTTTAGATCCAAGGATTCAAAGCACATCAACCATGTGGTACAAATGATTAAATCCCATAGACAATCTCTAGCAATGAAAGATTTTGAAAAGGCAGCGAGAGCTACACTAGTGATAGGAGAAAATTCAGCTTTCAAAAACAAAGCCAATTAGGCTGGTAGACTTGTGGACCAGGCCAACATTTGGTGGAAGAGGAAGAAAGATGACTAGAACTCTGGAGGCCCACCATAATGGATTTTTGTATTCAACCATGAGAGTAGAAGAGAGATATGATATCATGTATCAAAACATTAAGCATGCTTTCTTCCAGCCAACGGAGAAGGAGATGATTACTTTGCTTCATTTTCATTTGCATAACCATATCATGATGGGAACCAAGAAGACCAAGGATGTCTAGTTTTATGTGGAGGTAATGGATGTGGTCCAAAATTTAGGAGGGGCAAGAAGGTCAATGTATGTTCCTAATGAAATTGAGGAAGAACAACAAGAGAGGGACATGAAAAATAAAATCAATGCAGAATTTCAAGGATTTGTCAAGCGAGTAAGAGAGCTATGGGAGCAACCTCATCTAAAATATTTTGAACTAGAGTTTTATATACCATTTAGAGAGCTTGGTTTTCATGGAGTTACTTTCAAATCCTCTGCTTTTATTGTTCCTATGGTAAACTATTTGGTAGAGTTTGTGGAATTACCTTTCTTAGTAATCACTATTAGTGAGATTGAGATTGTTAACCTTGAGAGAGTAGGACTTGGGAAAAAGGCATTTTATATGGCTATTGTTTTCAAAGACTTCAAACGGGATGTACTTCACATTGATACCATTCCTCAATATTTTCCTGATGAAATCAAGGAATGGTTGAACTCCATGGATATAAAGTATTATGAAAGAAAAATGAACTTGAATTGTTGGCCAATTTTGAAGACTATTACTGATGATCTAGATAAATTTATTAAAGATGGTGGTTGGGAATTTTTGAATATGGAATCTAGTGATTCTAATTCTGATAATTCAGAAGAGTGGGATCAAGGATATGAACCCTCTGGTGTAGAAGAGGAATTGGAATCATATTTCTTGTAGCCACCATCAAGAGTGATACAAGCCAACAAGATGGAGGGAATTCTTATATAAGGATAATTTTCAATGTTCTAGGTAGGGACTTTAATTCCAACTACATGCCCACATTGAAATTCCCTAGCAATATTTATGTTAAGGAAATTTACTTTAGATCCAAGGATTCAAAGCACATCAACCATGTGGTACAAATGATTAAATCCCATAGACAATTTGTAGCAATGAAAGAGTCTGAAAAGGCAAAGAGAGCTACACTAGTGACTCAAGAGAAACTTCAACTTTCAAAAACAAAGCCAATTAGGTTGGCATACTTGTGGATCAGGCCAACATTTGGTGGAAGAGGAAGAAAGATGACTAGAACTCTGGAGGCCGACCATAATGGATTTCGGTATTCAACCATGAGAGAAGAAGAGAGATCTGATATCATGTATCAAAACATTAAGCATGCATTCTTCCTGCCAATGAAGAATGAGATGATTACTTTGCTTCATTTTCATTTGCATAACCATATCATGGTGGGAATTGAGAAGACCGAGGATGTCTAGTTTTATGTGGAGGTAATGGATGTGGTCCAAACTTTAGGAGGGGAAAGAAGGTCAATGTATGATCATGATGAAATTGAGGAAGAACAACAAGAGAGGGACATGAAAAATAAAATCAATGCAAAGTTTCAAGGATTTCTCAAGTGAGTAAGAGAGCTATGGGAGCAGCCTCATCTAAAATATTGTGAACTAGAGTTTGATATACCATTTAGAGAGCTTGGTTTTCATGGAGTTCCTTTCAAAGCCTCTACTTTTATTGTTCCTACGGTAAACTATTTGGTAGAGTTGGTGGAATTACCTTTCTTAGTAATCACTATTAGTGAGATTGAGATTGTTAACCTTGAGAGAGTAGGACTTGGGCAAAAGGCATTTGATATGGCTATTATTTTCAAAGAATTCAAGCGGGATGTACTCCGCATTGACGCCATTCCTCAATTTTTGCTTGATGACATCAAGGAATGGATGAACTCCATGGATATAAAGTATTATGAAAGTAGAATGAACTTGAACTGGTAGCCAATTTTGAAGACTATTACTGATGATCTAGATAAATTTATTGAAGATGGTGGTTGGAAATTTTTGAATATGGAAGCTAGTGATTTTGATTCTGATAATATAAAAGAGTTAGATCAAGGATATGAACCCTTTGATGTAGAAGAGGAATCAGAGTCATCTAAATCCTTCTACTATTTATTCATGCATATTAATGGTTCAGCTATTTATGCAAATGACACATATATGTTAACTTGATCATTGTTGTTACTTTAGTAGTTTGACTTCTATGACAACAAACCATTAGGCCATTGTGTGTGGGAGCACGTTTGTGTTTTTAGTTAGCTTTTTTGGATATCTCTATTAGGTGTTAAGGACATTCCATTTATCTTTTGAATGTTAATAAGTCTAGTATTACACGCTTCTCTATGTTGATTAGATCAGGTTGCAAGTTTTTTACTATTGATTTCTTTATTTATGGAGTTTTTTTAACTTGGAAGACAAGAATTTACTTCCTTTTTTAAAATTAGATGGAAAAATTAAGTGGTTGGTTAGCTATGCCAAGTGATGTAGACTACAAGGATGTGTTAGATCTATAGGATTCCTACCAAGATGCATCAAAACATTCTTACATGTTAAAATAATGGCAGCATCATCAGGAATGATTGAAAATATGAATGTGGATCACTTAGTAGAATGAAAACATGAATTCAAGGAAGCACTCCTTGAGATACCATGTTTGAGAGAAAAAAAGATAAATGAAATCAACATGGGACTAAATTAATCAAATGATACAACTCATAACTTAAATGAGGACACTTAAGAGATATTAAAATATCATGGTCATTAATTAAAAGATGCAATGAAAATAAGGCATGAATGTCACCCATTGCCCTTTAAGGCAAACAATATTTTTTTCCCTCAACAAGAAATAATGGGACAATTGAGTTGGATCTAGGGCCAACAAAGAAGCACTTTAGAACTCATCTTAGGTATCAATAAAAAAATCAACAAAAGAAATGAAAATTGACATATTAACACAACAATATCCAACTAAGTTATTGAAAGTCAACTATTAATACCTTCTTGTCCATCCAGATTAAAAAATTGACCCACTTTTTGATTTGTAACTTTTCCTTTTCAAATTCCTCTGGATGCTAACCATATTTCTCCTCCTATCAAAACATGGCACATGGACTAGTTAAACTAATTAATATGCAATCATTTAAATTTTCCTAGGAAATAAAAAATATATCATTTAACATATTAAATATACTTACAAATGTATAGATCAATGCCTGTAAACCTTTCTGGCCACTGTGATGTGTGGCACAAAGTTTTTCAAGCCTAGCCTTGGAGGCCTTGTCCTAAAATATATACTAATTCAATTTAACTATGCACAAATAAAATTTAAAAATTATTTAATAAATTTGATAAAATCTTATGAGAAAATTAAAATACCTACGTACTCTCCTCACCAGACTTCTTTCATGCATCAAACTTCTCATATGCTTTTACAATCTCTTTCCATACTTTCACACTTACATCAATTGGACTTTATTTTAGCCTTAGCTTGGGAGGGAGTTTTTTCATCTTCTTTGTTTGGTTGCACCGAAATCTCTTGCAATTTTGAGACATTCATAGCTTTATCTTCTTTATAGAACAACTTGTGCCAAATTCATTCTCCATGTAATGGATAACTAATTTTTCTAGGTGCATGGGTATCTTTGAGAATTAAAAATGTAGATGGTCTTTGAACCATTGAAGGCATGATTCCTTCAACCTATTCACAATTTTTTTTCCAACATCCGTTATTTAGACTTCCCCTAAAACCACATCGTATTCTATCTTGGTATCGTAGCTACCAATGCAAGATGCAAAACATGGCGTGGTGGAAGAAGTATGTGTCCTAGGAGTGGTTGGGACATTGGAAGTCTCTGGTCCCTATTCCAAATTCCTAGAGTTTACTATTATTGATTTCCTCTTGGATCTTTTGCTCGATCCAAGACTGCTTGGGGAATCAATTGATCCCATTTGACATGGTTGATTTGGTTGCAATGTTTGAGGGGCTTCACTAGATCATTTTTCTATGTATCTGGCAAGCATTATCAAGTCCATAACATCCAATTTGTTCACTGCCTCTACCCCCAATATGGAAGCCAATGCCTCTTTATCTTTGTTAGTCTCATGTCCCTATATATATATAATAAATTTATTATTTTAAATATTAAAATAAAAAATAAAAACTAAAAATGAAACAAACAATGGAAAAATTTACAAATATATAAATTGACAATGAATTACCTCATTGTGGCCAGAGTTTTCTCCCTTTGATGTCTTCCCTCTATTGCTTGGAATTTTGAGGCGACCTAGGGAAAATTATTTTCGTTGAGTCTGTGGAGGCAAACGAAGTACACACTGTCAAGTATGATCAAACCCTATTAAAACAAATTTGTAGGGAAAACATATTTGAAAGGATATAAATATATGCAAAATGAAACAAATGTATTATAAAAAAGACAACTCTTGCACACCTGTATAGAATGGTAATCTTTGGGGGATAAAAAGGGTGTGGAGTGTGGTTTTATTGAGAGTTAACACAAATAGGTAACATGCTCAAGTTGCATCCGTTGATTAGAAATAAAATGAATGTGTGCGCACAATAAATTTGAAACCACGAGCTCATTATTCTGTAAAATAATTATGTGAGGGGGGGAACGTTAGACCAAAAGACGGATTGAAACATGCTAAACCAAGAATCTAAACTAAGATTAAACATATTGATCTAAGATCTAAACCTACACATACAAAATGAAACTAAGCTATTCTAACATGCATAAATGAATCTATGATTATAGTATTGAATGTATATGAATAACACAGTCTTACCATCCCATAGTGGAGTGTATTTGCCTAATGTTGGGTTGTTCTTATCACTAAAAAGCCTCCAAAGTTTGTGTGCAAAAGCTTGATGAGTGACTGTTTTGGTTGGTTTATTGAAGACAGTGGTGAAGCTCTATCAATGGTGTTCTTGACAATACTTCGTTGCTCAATGTACGTTGATTCTCAAATCCTTATTTGTGAGGAAAGGGGTTAGTTATATAGAAGATGTGATTTGAAATGGATGATCAAGATCGTGTTGAAGAATATCCATATCAATGGTCAGAGTGTTTTGAGATGAATTAGACATGAGAAAATTATTCAAAGTTGATTGCACAATTTGGGTGATTGAGAAATAGATTGGCTAGTCAGGGATATGATTGATCAGTTAACATATTTAGAATGATCAGTCAGGATTTAGATGGCTTAGTTAGGAATTTGATGGCTTAGTTAGGAATGTGATGACTTAGTTAGAAATTGTGATTGATTAGTTAACAAAATAGATTGTTTAGTTAACAATTTGGATTGATCAGTTAACATATTAGATTGCTCAGTCAACAATCGTAATTTTCTCAATTAGAAAGTGGGTGAGGAATATGAATGAATTGATTTAATTAATTAATTTCCCTTTTGGAGTTGAACGTGCAAATCAAGTTTGACTTTTTTGCAAACAAAGTTGCATTAGTTTGATTTGATTTTTGATAATTGATTTAATAGTTTGATTTAATTATTCAAATTTTGGAGGGAAAGTGTTGTAATTAAATTATTATTTAATAATTTAATCCACTTAGTGGAATAAGGTGATTTAGTGATGTAATTAAATAATCAACATTATTTAATCAATGAGGATGAAATAAATTAGAATTAGGACTTTATTAAATAAATGTGATTTATTTAATTAGTCAAAATGATGAAACATGAATTAATTAAATAGTTTTATTTAATCAATAGAGGAATTAGGGTTTTCAAGAGTTTATTAAATAAATAAAATTTATTTAATTTGTTTGAAATAATAAAAAAGTGAATTAATTAAATAATGTTGTATTATTCAATTAATAGAGGAATTAGGGTTTTTGATGTCGTTTTGATGTGGTGCAATGTGGGAACATTACGTTATGATTCTGAGATGATCCAAGATGTTTCGAGACATTATGAGATGATTCTAAGATGTTCTGGGGTGACTCTAAGATATTATGAGATGTTTCGAGACAGACTCAAGTCATTTTGAGATGTTACAGGATGATTCTAAGTTATTCCCAAGATGTTATGGGATGATTCTGAGTCATTCTGAGATGTTATAAGACAATTTTGAGTCATTTTGAGATGTTTTGAGATGATTTTGAGTCATTCTGAGATGTTACAAGATGATTCTAAGTCATTCTGAGATGTTACAGGACAATTTCAAGTCATTTCGAGATGTTCCAAGATGATTCTGAGTCATTCTAAGATGTTACAGGATGATTACGAGTCATTCCAAGGTGTTACGAGGCAATTCTGAGTCATTTCGAGATGTTCCAGGATGATTCCAAGTCATTCTGAGATGTTATAGGATGATTCTCAGATGTTATGGGATGATTTTGAGTCATTTTCTGAGATGTTACGAGATGATTTCGATTCATTTCAAGATGTTATAGGACAATTTTGAGTCATTTTCAGATGTTACAGGATGATGTTTGATATTGTATGATGTTGTTTGAGGCTGTTCGATGTTGTTTGATGTTGTTCAATGTTGTTTGATGTTGTTCGGTGTTCTTTGATGCTGTTCGGGGTGTGTGATAGGTGTCGAGTCAATTTTACATGTCTACATTTTCCCCCTCTTTGATACAAAGTATTGGTTGCTTTGTTTCAAAGATTTTGTTTTTAAGATCAAGTTTATTTTTTGAAAAAAATTTATGCCTCGACATTTAGTGGAATGATGGTATGACTCTATGCTGCCCCCTCAAGAGGTTGACCAAAAATTTCAAGCTTTGAGGTTAGGCTCTCAATTTTATTGTACTGCCATTTCGATGTTTTTAGATGAAATTTTATATGAATATGTGCATTATTTCTCGTTTTGATGTTTATAGAGCTTCTAATTTGAAAGTAGGAAGATTCCCTAATTGTAACTAGGGTTTCCTGGATGAAATTAGGGTTTTCTTGAGGTATTATATAGTCAATTTGTCTTCAAATTAGGTAATTTGTGTTTTGTTCCTCTTGCCAATTATTGTCTCTAGATTTCACATTTTGTCAGTTGTTGAGGAAGAATGTTGAGATTCAAGGTTGCCCCACATCGTTCCGAGCCTTTTTGGGAGTATGGACGACCTTCAGGCATCTATGGCTTGGTATGTACCTTCCTGCCTTTTTCTTTTGTCATATTTTTGTTCTTGTTATGCGTGTGCAAAGTCTTATTAAAAAATAGTGTTTTTTTTGAGATTCCTGCGCAGTTGCATCGGTTTTGGTGCTTCTATACTGTGAAAGTTGTGCTATTGTTTAAAAATTGTGCTATTGTTCTAAGATTGAACTATTGTTTTATGCTTTTGTCTGTAAACTATGTTATTGTTTGAGATTGTGCTATTGTTCTAAAACCACACTATTGTTTTATGCTTTTGTCCTGAAACTGTGCTATTGTCTGAAAATAGTGCTTTTGTCTGGTTTTCATTGAGCATTTATTCCAGAACCTAGCAATTGACTTCTCCTTCAGTCGTTGGCTTTTAGCATTTGTTCTAAACCCTAGCATGTGTCTGTTTGTCATCATGCTCATGTCATTTTGTGTTGTTTTTCTGTTTAGAGTGAAAACCCTAACATCCTAGTTTATAACAATTTGTAGGTGAGTCTTTGACCACTTGTGATGAGATAGAGATGTACCCATCACTTGTTTGATCTGATTGCCCATTTTGGAGCATTGGAGTGGGACTTCCTTGATGCTGTGGGATTACATTATATTTGTTACATGTCTTCGATCAGGATCCATACGATGATGATAACCGCTCTTATGGAGAGGTGACACTCTAAGACGTCCTCCTTTCATTTTCCTACAGGTGAGGCAACTGTTACTCTCGAGGATGTGTGGAGGATCCTTCATCTTCCTATTCAAAATGAGCTTGTTACATACCAGGTTCGACGAGGTGCCCATGCTATGCAAAATTTGTTAGGTGTGGCACACTTAGATGTTCATGATTGAGAGGTTGATTTATCTAATTTTTTTGATAGTGCAAATCCTATCATTCTTGTCCTTTGTGGCCTGGTATTAGGATTGGTTGTTCTTCATAGATGAGGTCGACAATTTGTGGTGGGTTTGGGTACATGTATTGAGAGCATGCTAGAGCATGGTATGAGGTATGCCTGGGGTGTCTATTTTCTTGCTCATCTCTATCATGATATGAATGAAGTGGTGTATCAGGGCGGGAAATCGATGTCCACAGGTGTGTCACTTTTGCATGTTTGGGCATGGGAGCATGTTGTAGTCACTCATCTAGATGGAATTTAGGATTTTTATTCAGATGATCCATACTCTTATCATTATGGAGTTTTTATGCATTACACCTTGCTTGGGGATTTGCATTATTAGCACCATGTGTTTGATGAGATGCCTAGTTTCATGTGGAGACCTTATATGAGCTACGAGGTTTGGCCAGAGGATGCTGATCATCTTGTGTACTACCACTAGACCTGTTGGTTGCTTGGCCATTCGTGATCTATGATAGAGTGTTATCTACCAGACCGAGTTTGTCACTAGTTCAAAGAGAAACAAGGGCGAGTTCCTAATCCGTATAAGGCTTGTTTTGGTTGGACTTGTCGGGAGGTCCGTGTATGGGGTCTCCAGGTTGATACAAATATTGTGATTGCCAAGTTTGGAGCACTTGCCCTAGTTGGTTGGGGTTGGTTGGTTGGTGTAGCAGATCTAAGTACTACTCGCGATTATGAGGAATGGTGGGCATAGTGTAGTCCTTTGAGGTTTATTGATCCTAGAGGTGATCCCATTTTGGGTAGAGCAGGCATTACAGGTCATCATGGGGAGTGACAATGCGCTAAGGTTCTCATAGAGTAGTTGGATTGAGCTTGATGTGATGAGGCACAGGATATCTAGGATGAGTGAGTGCCTCCTGCACAAGGTCATAGATAGGTTTCAGGTCCTCCTCCACTAGCTAGGGATGTTGATATGTTGCTAGCTTAGACGAATCTATCCAGAGATGCATAGGTTGCACAGCGATAGCCTACAGAGGCTTTGGTAGACACTCTTAGGGTTGAGCGAGAGAGTGCAATTGGTAGATGGCATGTTGTAGAGGCTCAAGTAGTGTTACTAATAGTAGAGAGAGGTACTCTCCAAGAATAGTGAGAGGGCGAGATTGGTAGACAACATGCTACAAAAGCTTAAGTATTGTTACTGACAACAAAGAGAGATACTCTGGGCAGAGCATGATAGTATGCGAGCTAACAGACATCCACTTATTATCATACCTTATATGATGCTACTGTTCCTAGGGCCTCTCAGCGTCCATGGTTTGGGGAGCTGAGTGTTGTGACTGATGGCGGTGGTGGTATAGGTGCAGGTGTAGGTGATCAATCTATGAGATAGCCATATATTTTTAGTGCTTAGTAGTGTTACATCCATCATTAGGGTCTCTCTATTTTTTTATACTTGATCTTCATGATGTTTCATGGTGCAGAGGCATTTTTTAGACATGTGTGTTATATAAATATTCATTGGTCTAGTCGAGACCTCATATATATGTTATGATTTTGTATTATCCTATCCCACTTGTGTCACCTCAGATGATGTATTTATGATATATTCCTTTTTGATGATGATATATGAGATATACCTTCTTTGATTCAGCCTCATTTTATGTTTATGTGATGGTGATATATGATGATGTACATTTATATGTGTTTTTGTGCTTTTCTGATGTATGAATTTGATGTAGATGAATGAATCATACATTGTATCATTTCATGATGTGATGTATGTTGATAAATGAATGCCCCATACATGATACATGATGTTTTTAATTGGTTTGTTATCATCATGATATGTATTGATAACATTTGTGGATGCAGAATGGATATGGTACTTATGATGTTCTATGCAGGATGAAATAAATATTGATGATAGATAAATATATGATGTTAATTAGAAGAAATATGGTGATGGATAGAAATTTGATATTTAGTTAGAATAAATATGATGATGTATAGAATTGTGATGTTAATTAGAAGAAATATGATAATGGATAGTGATTGATGAGTTTCTTTTGCTTCGCTTTAGAAACTTCACAGTTTGAAACACCTTGTTTGATGTAGCAAACATATACGATGCACCAGGGTATGAATTACCAAGGTGACTTTGTATCTATTACATGGAATTTGACTCTACAAAAAAAGAGTATCTTTGTTCATACCAAACATACATAAAATTTGTTTAAAGTATAGGAGGGTTGCGTGAATTTTGTTTTGGACCAGTCACACACAGAGGTATATAACACCTAACATGTAACTTCTTCACATGAATTGTTTTAATAAAATTTCTGTACCCAATAAATCAAGTATCCACCATGGTAATATTAAAAAAATATCTTACATACAACAAATCGAAATGATGCTCAATTACCCCCATTCCTTCCTCTCTAAATTATTATGGACATGCTTGAGAGATCCCGAGAATGATTCAATAAATTAAATCACAAAAAGTAAGACCACAAAAAGATAAAAAAAAGTTGCAGCACCACTTGCCATATTTATTTTAGGGTGGGGATATTATTCATTGTTGATCATGTCTATCGTAGGAATGGATCCATTAAGACATATCTTAGGATGTTGTTGGGACTTGTTTAACAAGTTAGGTAGTTGATACTTTGGCATTGTTTCCACCTGTTTATAGTCAACTCTTATGCAATTGTTTTTCTTGAAAGTTCTAGATTTTGATGTTTTCTTTGTTTGTTTGTTTGTTTTGTCAAAGGATGATTGTGACAATTCCTTTATTATGGGTGAAACGTTTATTGTGGATTTTGATGATGGGATGGGTCTTTTTGATTTTATAAGTTTTATGATGTTTTTGTTGTTTTCAGGGGACTAACCTAAGGCCTCACGGGCTGATCAAAGATAAGCCTTGCCTACATTGTACACACAAAGGCTCGTAGTTTGCTTGGTTTGACATTTTCTATTTTGTGAATGTCTTTGGATTTTGTATATTTTGACTAAGTTGAAATAAATCATGTTGGAAACCTAAGGGGACTGACCTAGGGTCTCAGGGGCTAAAAAGCCTTGCCTACATTGTACACACAAAGACCATGTAGTTCGACTGTTTGACTCAAAGCATGAATTTTTTTTGGGTAAACAGCATTGATAGCTTGGACTAATATCTCATTTTTGTTTCTAGAGGATATTTTGTGTGAAATTCACTTGAACTAGCTGTGAGGTTCAAGAAAATATTGATATCTTAGACTATCTGAGTGAAGGAATAACCCAATGATGTTTTGTTTTGATGTTTTTTCACATGTTTTTGACTTTTGTTGTTTTATGACCATGATCAGATGCTACAAGATCTAATTCATGACCAGCTTTGGGAAGTTGCCCCCAATAGAACAACTTACCTTAATCAGTGACAAGCCATGGTTGGATACATGATTTATGAAATGAATGGGTGGATGTTGTGAACAAGTGTTGATAGATAATGATGCATGTTTTATTCACACATAGCACCTGTTTTCCAGGTTTTCACTATGACACCTATTCTAGGAGCATCACAAAGTGGTTTTCACTCAAATAACATTTTATTTTTCTTGATTTTTTTGTTGTTTTTTTTGTATTTTTGTATTTTTTGGATTTTTGCCCTTTTGCATGGGGTGTAAGATGTTGAAAACTTGGATTGATACTTCATTTTGTTTTTTCTAGAGGATATGTTGCAAAAAAAGCTTACTTGAACTAGCTATGGGGTTCAAGAAAATGTTGATATCTTGAAATTTTTGAGTGAATGAATACTCCATGTTGTCATCATCTTTGAAGGTTACCTTGGTAGGGCATTGGTGGTACACCTTGTTGTTGGGATGAATTGTTTTAAAGGTTACCGTGGTGGTGCATTGGCAGATATACCTTGTTGTTGGTGGATTTTTACCCTCTTTCCTAGGGTATAAGATGTTGAAAAATTGGATTGGTACTTCACTTTGTTTTTTCTAGAGGATATGTTGTAGAAAAGCTTAGTTGAACTAGTTGTGGGGTTCAAGAAACTATTGATATCTTAGAAGTGTTAAGTGAAGGAATAATCCATGTTGTCATCATCTTTGAAGGTTACCTTGGTAGTGCATTGGTGGCACACCTTGTTGTTTGGACAATCCCTATATCACAACGTGAGCTAGAAGACATAGATCAAGATTTATTCTGAAGCAAGATGTAAGGACTTGCCCCCAGTGTCTAGCAATGATAGATTATCTTGTGATAAGATATATTTTTGGATAGAGTCCCTTTTGGACAATTCCTATATTGTTCAGATAATGTTGGATAGGATAGGATCACAGATAATGAACCATGTCAAGATGTTTTCCATAAGCAAGTGTAAAATGTATATCAAACATTTGCCAAGATCAAGATATGTTGGATTTTGGAAAAAATGGCTTGGGTTTGTTATGGATAAGCTGAGATGCTTCCATATGAAATGGTGCATGTACATGATTCTACACATGATGCCTATTTTCTAGGTTTTCATCATGGTACTTGTCCAAAGAACCACCATAGTTGTTTTCACTAGAGGATGATTTTTTCTTGATTTATGATGTCACACAAGATGCCTGTTTACTAGGTTCTCATCATGGTGACCATTTTTTGCTCATGTTGGACCACCTAGTGGTGTTGATGTAGATGTTGCTAGTGCTGATATGGTTGTTGTTGTTGTCATGATATGCCAACGATATCTTTCTTTGAGGAGTTGTTTTGCTAGGATACAAGTGCTTGAATGTAACCCTTGATAATTCTTATCTTCCTTGTTGATACTGGAGTTAACTTTACCTTGATGCGCACATCAGGATAGAGTGCCCTTAGAGTCCTTATGATAAAGAGTTGCTTCCAACACATGGACAATATGAGATTTGGATATTATGGATGGTAAAATACATTGAGGGATATGATATTTAGATGGATTGGTTGATAGTTTGGAACCTTTGACTCTCCAAACTTGGGATGATGAGCAATGATGGGTGGATATGGAGATTCAATTGGGACCAACATCTTGATATACCTTGTAAGTCACTCTTAAATATTTCTTTTAAATTTTTGGACATTTTTGATGGATGAACTTCCCTTTTTTATTTTTCCCCATAGTGTCTTTGGCTAATGGAGTTTGATAGGGATGATTTTCTTGCTTTTTCTTTTGTATCCATTTGAATTTTTCTTGTCCATTTTGTCTTGTTGATTCTTTTGCTTCAATAACTTGTTTCTTTATTTGATATAGATTTTTCTCTTGTTGTTGGTCCCAATCAGAGGATGGAAATATATGTGGATGATGATCCATGACATGGCTAGTTGTAGCGTTGGTATCAATTTCATCATAAGGACTCTCTGTGCTTTCTATATTGATGCTTGCATTAGATAAAGTTTCCCCCAATATTATGGAGGTATCATTGATATGTTTAGATTCCTTTGAATAATCAAGATCGTGATGCTTAGGATTGCTAATAATCTGCACTGGTTCTAGGATACCTTGTTCATGTAGGCCTAATCCCCTCTCTTGATATTGAATTTGTTGAGAGAGCTTATTTGTAATGGGATATGTCTCACCTTGGAAACACGGTGCTAATATTTCTTTGCTCTATTGTGGATCTTTAAATGTAGTAGATTCCTTATTGATAGGCTCCTTCAGATGTGGGATATCTTCAGCCTGATCTTGTGAAATATCAGATTTTAATGCTTCTTCAAGGGGTGTTTCTAATTTACTATCCACATAAAAGTCTTCCTTATGATTCATTTTTGATATGCCTTCATAGGATTTTTATGATTCACAACTTATGTATAAGTCCTCTTATTTATCCCCTTCTGATATATCTATATTGGATGTTTTTGATTCACAGTTTATGTATAAGTCCTCTTCCTAATCCCTTTTTGATATATCTCTGGATTCTGCTATGTCTTGAACCTTTGTAGCGATGTTAAGAGTAGGCGACTCTTGTTCTTTGGTAATGATACCAAGAGTATGGGACTCTTGTCTTAGATGAAGATCATCTACATGTCCATTAGGAGTAAGCATCTCATGGGTAGATGTATGTTTGTTTGGTATATGGATTTTTTCTTCTTTTGGAAAACCTTAGATGTCTTGGAAGATATCTACCAAGTCATTGTAGTATTTTGATGGTAAGGTTTCTTGATCTTGATTTTGTGTGGTATTATCTTTGACATGCTTTAGATCACATTCTTGACATGGATCAATTTAAAAGAAGGGATTACTTGTAAAGGATCCTTGGCTTTCCTCAAAATGTGGACATATGGGTAATGGCTCTTGGCTGAGATTTTTTGCATTGGGTATAAGTGTTGGATCAAGAATCTCTTGATCATCAATATGTATTTCCATGAGGTTGGATGATGTAAATATATCTTGGAATGAATCATTTCTATACTTAAATGATTGAATTTGATCATGCTCGGGATTAAATTCTTGATGTATGTCCTCTTACTCACTAGATGATGTAGAGACATTGTCAATGTGATAAATGATAGATAGTTCTTGATAATTGCTTTCAAATTCTGAGGTTGAGACATTATCATTGTTTTCATTGGTAGATGAACCTTGAATGTTGTCTTTAATAGCCATTTCTCCTTGATCAATAAGGTATTGAATAAGGTTTTTGAGTGTAGCACATATATTCGTTGGGTGACCCTTGATTTTGTGGAACTCACATCATTCATACTGGTTATACCATGAGATTTTAGAGTTTAGTTCACCATAAGTTGGAATATCATTGATTTTGATAAGTTCTTGTTGTACTAGTTCGTGCATGATTTCCTCTAAAGTCTCTCCCAAAGGGCTGAATTTCCTTCTTGATTGGAAATATTTCCTTTGTGTCTTTTCTCAATTGTTTTGCTCTTGATTTTGTAAAATTCCTTGATTCTTTGTTTGAGGTACATTTTGGTGTTACAAAACTTCTTGATACTATGATTGAGGTACATCTTGATATTTAACTTGATTTACACCTTGGTGTTGTGGAATTCCTTGATACTAAGAATATTGGAAGTGTTGTTGATGTGGATATTGGGTTGTTTGAGGATTGTCAAGATGTTGATATGTAATTTTTTGACTTTGCACATGGAATTGGCGATACGTTGGATTTTTATTTTGCTTAATTTACTTAAGATATATCTCAATTTTATTTAGGGAAATTTGATGTTCTGGACTTATTCCTTGATGGTGATTTTGAAACCCCTGATGTTGTTTCCCCACTTGATGTTGTGACCCTTGAGAAGAGTGATTTGGGTAATATATCAACATGTTTTGGGGATGTTTTGCTACTCAATACCATATCATAAAGTCACTTGGTTTATATCCTCATGGGTCTATTCTGTTGTTTGTGCTGTTTGTTGGTAGGATATTGGTGGTGTTCTTGTTGGCTTCTATTTTCTTCCTATGATGTGATCTCATGGTTGTCATAAACAACTTGGGTCTCCTATTGGAGAGTGGTGTACTCTCTAGGTGAGTCAAATCCTAAAGACTTGATGTTGTCCTATGAATTATGTAAGATATTGGAACTTTTGGAATAGACCAAGATTCTAACAATAGTAGAAGGAATACAAGTTCAGATTATTCCTGGAAGCCCATTTGTAGAAGTTATATACCAACCTAGTTTTGGTTTTGTGAAGTGCCCAAAGGTGTTTCTTGAGATATTTTGGACTAGGATGCCTAAGCTTGAAATGATGACCTATGGAATTTTCCTTAGGGATCTTGACCTTGTGTGAGATCAAGAAGGGGATATTTATTGCCACATGGGTGGTGGTAATATTGGTCTCTCTGCTACTATGTCAGCTTTGTCTTCCTCTTTTTCTAGGACAATTGATGAGTTGAGAAACTGGTGGGGTGTTTCGTTCTTCTATAAAATTAAATCTCTCAAGTTACTTATGATGTTCGTTTGTTCACCTTCGATATATGTGAAACTAGGCTGAAGGATCGGTGCTACAAGATCTAGTTGTTGAATTGGGGTAGTTGGTCGCTAGATGGTCATAAAGTTTGATGGTGTTATGGGATGGTTGTTGTGAAGCTCAAAAAACTAGGGTTTGAGTGTCATTTTACAATGATACTACTTCTTGTAAATCAAAATGTTGAAGAACTAAGGTCTATATTCCACTTCCTTGTCTAGAGGATATGTTGCGGGAAAGCTTACTTGTACTATCTATGATTCCCAAGTAACTATTGATATCATGGATGTCTGAGTGGAGGAATGACCTTAATGGTTTGTTTCATTTTGATTTGAAATAGGTAGGATGGAAACAATGAAAGTAGTACTATTTGACCTTCTATCTTTCCAATTGTTTTGGTTCGAACAATGATCTTATAAAAAACTTTCTCTCAACTTTTTCTCCATGTTTGAAGTATGGAAAGTGATAGGAAAAAACTTGGACTGTCTCAGCAAGCATGGACTAATGTGACCTTCATGTATATAACTTAGGTTGTGAAATCACAACACACAAGCCATAGTTCCCAAATTTTTACTTTGATTAATGTACCTTGAAATCAAAGCCATAACATTCATAAATCTTTAAGGAAAGATACTTTCAAAGGGGTGCAAACATAAAGCTTCTTTCACAAGGATGAACTAAATCAAAGGGTTTGTTCAACCATCTCATTCAGTGTTTATTTTGAATGTTTTCTTTTTCTTAAATGAGCCACAAAATTTGATTTCAATTTTTTTTTTTATGTAATGGGCCAAGTTTAACATAAACCAGTAATTACAACCCTAGGGGATAAACACCATTCTCTTAGGTAGGCTTTCCTCATGCTCCAAAGAGACGATTTTACATGAAAATTATGGTGCGGGCCTGTAGTCAGACATGGCAAGTAACTTCTTAGAATTAAATTCCAATGCACCACTTTCAGAGAATGTTTTTGGATAATAGGGTGGCCTATAAAACAATTTGGTTTTTAGTGGTAACTGTGAATGTGGAGATCTGACACTCACCTGTAGGCCATTTAAGGATCTTAAACCATTCTTGTTCCACTTAAGGCATGGGATTAGGTGAAGTCTATTGTCAACATGGCTTGAAGCTAGTTTCTTACAATTTCACAACCTTTAATATAGCCGGCTAGTAAACATGCTTTGAGACCTTGCAATAAGTTCTCTAGTGCAAAATGTATCTCAAGGCAAGCCCCCTCCTTAAGGTAAACTCAAAAATAAAGTAAAATTCTCAAAAATATTCTTTTGCTCACCCAATATCACCAAAAGGTGTGAGGGGAGAAGATAAAACACTTTATCTTTTCCAATCAATGAATGCATAGTGAACAATCCATAGCAAATTGATTCATTTTAAAGATCTCGAGTGGTGTTATCCCCATAAATATGTGAATAACATAAAAAAAATAGACTTTTTACTTGCACTAATAGGAAGTATTCATGATATCATTCAAAAATCACAATGGTACAATACAAAAGAAATGAATTGTTCATTTTAAGCTCCAAATTTGGGTTTTTCTAAGAAAACAGTCCTTGTCTCTAATTGGTCGAAAAATGAAAATTGTGTGTGCGTCAACAAATGGAAATCGTTTGCGCTCTTTTTGTGCACCAAATTTAAAGTTCCTAAGTTAAGAAACATGAAATTGGTTCATTTTTAGATCCCAAAATTGAAGTGTTTTTTTTTTTGTTCTTTTTAAGAGCACCAATTCAGATTCCTAAGTTAAGAAAACAAAAAATTGGTTCATTTTTAAAACACTAAGTCAGAAGTGAGTTTGTTTTTTTGTTCGTTTTAGAGCACCAAATTCAAATTCAAGTTAAGAAAGCACAAATTTGTTCAATTTTAAACACTAAATCAAAAGGGAGTTTGTGTTTGTTCATTTTAGAGCACCAAATTTAGATTCCTAAGTTAATTAAATGTAAATAAAAAATTGGGACCGATCGTCTTCCCTACAACAAACATGTTAATGTTACTTGAATCCTACATCAAACCTATCAATACCTATTTACACATCCAAAAACAAACAAAAGCTAGTGGAAAATTCTATTACAATAGTGCAGGATCTGTGTACTTTTCTACCAGAATAACTGCTTAGGAAAAAATATGCAAGCATGTAGAAAAAATATAACTGCTCAGTTCCAAAAATAGATGCTCAAACCAGATAGAAAAAGCTAACACTATCAAAAAATAAGCACACAGGTTGCAAAAAATTGCACCATTCTCATGAAAACAGTGTAGTTCTTAGAGAATAACATAGTTTTCTTGATAGACAATAGTGAAAGTTCCATAAAATAGTGCAATTTTCTTGATAGTAAAGGATGCAGGTTTTCTGGGCAAGCGCGTGAAAACTCTATCAAATGTATTTTCGGGACCTACAGCTTCAAAAATGACTCAAAATAATGTTATAGGAGGGGAAACAGGTACCACTGGGTGTTACAAAATGTGTGAGGGGAAGAACATTAGACCAGAAGATGGATCAAAACATGTTATTCCAAAAATCTAAACTAGGATTAAACATATTAATCTAAGATCTAAACCTACACATACGAAATGAAACTAAGCTATTCTAACATGCATAAACGAATCTATGATTATAGTATTGAATGTATATGAATAACACAGTCTTACCATCCTATAGTGGAGCGTATTCGCCTGATGTTGGGTTTTTCTTATCACTGTGAAGCCTCCAAAGTTCATGTGCAAAATCTTGATGAGTGACTATTTTGGTTGGTTGATCGAAGACAATGGTGAAGCTCTATCAATGGTGTTCTTGACAACACTTCATTTCTCAATATATGTTGATTCTTTGATTCTCATTTGTGAGGAAATGGGTTTGTTAAATATATAATATGTGATTTGAAATGGACGATCAAGATCATTTTAAAGAATATCCAGATCAACGGTTGGAGTGTGTTGAGAAGAATTAGAAATAAGAAAATTGTGCAAATTTGATTGCATAATTTGGGTGATTGAGAAATAGATTGGCTATTCAGGGATGTGATTGATCAGTTAACAAATTTAGATTTGATCAGTTAATATCTAGATGGCTTAGTTAGGAATTTGATGGCTTAGTTAGGAATGTGATGTCTTAGTTAGGAATTGTGATTGATTAGTTAGCAAAATAGATTGTTCAGTTAACAATTTGGATTAATCAGTTAAAAAATTGGATTGCCCAGTCAACAATCATAATTTTATCAATCAAAAAGTGTGTGAGAAATATGAATTAATTGATTTAATTAATTAATTCCTTTTTGGAGTTGAACTTGCAAATCAAGTTTGACTTTTTGCAAAAAAAATTGTATTAGTTTGATATTTTTTTTGATAAAAAATAATTTTTTTTAGCAAAAATGGCATAGCCATTATAATATATTATTATAATTATCATAAAATATTACAAAACCTGATTCAAGATGCATACGGGAGGAAATATTCATGAAGAAAACCTCCGGTTGTAGCATATTTAAATTCAAAACTGACAAAATTGTTCCATTAGTGGAATAAAAAATCCAACCCTTAACATGCACCCCTTACATAGGTTATCTTCGTGACGATCACAAAATGACTTCAATTCGACTACCCTCCTTTTGTCTATGTGGCCACCAAAAGTGGACTACAACCCAAAGTCGATACACACATTTTTACCATACATGATAGCCATCACCACTCAAGTGACACTTTTGATCCTTAAGCACTTAAAGGACTAACATATTTTTTGATGATTTTTACATTAGCTTTGCAAACCCTTAGTCCCACCTACCATGCCAAAATTCAATGAACTTTTGAACATAATTTTCGGATAAACGATACTTTGTATAATTATGTTATACCGAATCTTTGCTACTGCCTCGTCCATGTTTACCGTCTCGACCCGAGCATTGATTATATTACAACACAGACCTAAAATGATTACCAAAATTGCCTCCCCATGGTTTTTTACTCCTCCATGATTTCCATTTGATCTTAATTTTCCCCCTACTATTTTGCAAGAGGGTCCTTGAATTGGCTTGGCAATGACATGTTTAAATTAATTCCTACCCTTTCAAAAGCCCTTACTGTGTCGGGTGCTTGTGGCACCATCCTGCTCAATGCTACCATTCCCTATGATGCTTGCATACTAGTTGGCACATCATGAATATGGGTCAATAAAACCATTACCACCTGCACTTTTACCTTTACCGTTTCAGCTAAGTCGGGCTCTATTTCTGTAATACCTCTACAAAGCTCTTAACGTGTAGCTGAAATCTTTGTGAGACATAGTTTTATTAATTGCAATAAAAATGCTTGGAAGGCCACTCTGTTCAGTAGATAATTCTTGGGGAACAGACCCGCTACAAATCCATTTCCTTCCCATAGGTCGTACCCCTAAAAAGCCTTTGCTAGCACACCTTCTGGAAAATAAACCGACTTCACCACTTTAGCTGCTATGCTTTCAACTTACATAGCATCCTGAAGCATGTCCATAAGCGTGCTCCCAACCTTCACACCACACTATCACCAGACCTTCCACTGCACCACCCGTTGGCTCCAACTATTTCGCACAACTCCAACCAATTGGTTAGCAATGCAGTGTGGGCCCCATCCGAATAGAAAGTAGGCTAAGGAGACGTGTCAAGCAATCGAAGCCCAAAAAAAGGAAAGAGAAGTGTCTTGAAGGGACGCTCTGATTGGACGCCATGTGGTGATGGCCAAAAAAGTTGTGAAGCGACTTTATTTATGATGTGGCCACTCCTCTTTCCGAGGCCTTCTTTGATATTTGTGCATTTCCCATTATGCAAGCATCCCGTATTGCCATGCCAAAACTGTCTTAGCTAAACCAACCTCAAACATACCTTTGGCAAAGGTAACTATTGTGTGGGCCCCATTTGAATAGAAAATAGGCCGAGGCGACGTGTCAAGAATCGGAGCCCAACAAAAAGAAAGAGAAGCGTCTTGAAGGGAAGCTTCGATTGGACGCCACATGGTGGCAGCTGGAAAAGTTGTGAAGCCACTTTATTTATGATGTGGTCACTCCTCTTTCTAAGGCCTACTTTGATATTTGCGCATTTCCCATTATGCAAGCATCCCTTACTACCATACTGCTTACTAACTTTAGCCATGCCAAAACTGTCTTAGCTAAACCAACTCAAACATTTCTTTGGCAAAGGTAACTACGGTGTGGGCCCCATCCTAATAGAAAGTAGGTTGCGGTGATGTGTCAAGAAACCAAAGCCCAACAAAAGGAAAGAGAAGCATCTCAAAGGGTTGATTTTTTATAACTGATTTGAATAGTTTATTTAATTATTCAAATTTTGGAAGGAAAGTGTCGTAATTAAATTATTATTTAATAATTTAATCCACTTAGGGGAATAAGGTGATTTAGTGACATAATTAAATAATTGACATTATTTAATCAATCAAGAAAAAATAAATTTAGGAATTTATTAAATAAATGTGATCTATTTAATTAGTCAGAATGATGAAACATGAATTAATTAAATAATGTTGTTTTATTTAATCAATAAAGGAATTAGGGTTTTCAGGAGTTTATTAAATAAATGAAATTTATCTAATTTGTCCAAAATGATGAAAAAGTGAGTTAATTAAATAATGTTTTATTATTCAATTAATTGAGGAATTAGGGTTTTTTATGTCGTTTTGATGTTGTGCGATGTGAGAATGTTGTGGTATGATTATGAGATGATCCAAGACATTACGGGGTGATTCTGAGATGTTTCGAGGTGATTTCGAGATATTATGAGATGTTCTGAGCTAAATTCGAGTCATTTTGAGATGTTACAAGATGATTATGAGTTATTCTGAGATGTTACAAGATGATTTTGAGTCATTCTAAGATGTTACGGGAAAATTTTGAGTCATTCCGAGATGTTTCAAGATGATTCTAAGTCATTCTGAGGTGTTATGAGATAATTTTGAGTCATTCCAAGATGTTACAGGACAATTTTGAGTCATTCCAAGATGTTTTGAGATTATTTTAAGTCATTTTGAGATGTTACAGGATGATTTTGAGTCATTCTGAGATGTTATAGGATAATTTTGAGTCATTTCGAGATGTTCTGAGATGATTCCAAGTCATTATGAGATTTTACAGGATGATTTCGAGTTATTATGAGATGTTACACTATTCTAAGATGTTATGAGATGATTCTAAGTCATTTCTAGATGTTATGGGACAATTTTGAGTTATTCTGAGATGTTACAAGATAATTCTGAGTCATTTTGAGATGTTATTGGATGATTTTGAGTCATCCTGAGATGTTATGGGATGATGTTCGATATTGTTTGATGTTGTTTGAGGTTGTATGATGTTGTTTGAGGTTGTTTGATGCTGTTTGATGTTATTCGGTGTTGTTTGATGTTGTTCAGGGTGTGTGATAGGTGTCAAGTCAATTTTACATGTCTACAAGAATAAGTGAAAATTAGTAATAGCTAATTTAAGCTTGAAGGCCTCACAAATTTGATGACCAACCTCTGTTCCCACATGAAGTGGCTATAGTGGGGCGGATGTAGTTTAATGAGTTGTCTTTAAAGAACTCAACTAATTTTTTAGGAAGGAAGCGAGAAAGTTGTCTTCAAAGAAAGGTATGGAAGGAAGGTCCTAGAAATTGAATCAGAATCTAAAAGATTGGGATGGGAATGATAAGCAAATTGAGGCATTGGGGTTTCAAAAACGTGTTCACTGCTCTCGGATGCAAAGGAAATAATTCAATGTCTACAATTTTACCCTCCTTTTTTGCAACCACATGAGACTTGAACGATTTGCTTGTAAAAAAATAATATTCACAACCCTTTCTTCACAATCCTCTCCATTTAATCCAACTAAAAATATTTGTGGGAATGAATAAAAAAAATTGTAACCTTACCTATGGTGTCACAAACTAAATCAAATTTCTCATCTACTTGCTTGTAGCCCTCCTTTGTGCCGTTTTCCCCTTTTTTCTCCTCTCTTCCTTTGTGCGACGTTTTTCTCCTGTCATCTTTTCCTTGATGTTGGAAGTTTTAAATTTTTGTTTTTGATTCATTAGTCAGTGCTATAGTCAGCATAGTTAACGCCAACTTTAGTGCCAAATTTTAGCCCTAAATGTGATCTGTTTGGGGTGCTAGAGGTGGCACAAATTGTACCTAATTTAGCACCTAGTTGTGCAAAATGATGTATTTTTCTTGGAAGTTGATAAATAAATGGATCCTAAATCGACTTCATCTTCATATGTTCCAAGGGAGAAATCATGGTTCTCTATTTTATCTATTCCTTATCCCATGTCAATTTTGTGGGTAAAAAAATAATAGAAGTTAGATTTGTGAACTCAGAAATGACCCCTAAACTTTTAAATTTAAATATAAATGGTCCCACATGTTCACCCTATACAACTAGATGAGTTATCTAAAGTGTGAAATATTTCAAATCTTATGTTACAAATTTGTATTAAAGGACAAACCCTAATTCATTACTATCATCTTAGTTATAGGGCTTATTAGGGAATTATGAAAAATTATCTATAAGAACTAAATAATTATCATGTGACATTGACATTGCATCAGCATACTATGTGTATTGTATTTTCCTAGAGAGATTTGAGCTCTAGTTGTCAAGATTCTATGTGTAAACATTTTGTGAAGAGAAAAATGTTGCAATGTCTTATTTTTTTTTCCATAGTGTATCTTAATGAAAAGCAATCTTATTAACAAGATAATTTCAACAATATTCTCTTGGTGCACAACTGTTATGTGACTATTGTCATTGTTGTGTATTACAGGATCTAGAGGAGGCCATGGAGAGAGGATGTGGACTGTGTAGAACTACTAAATCTTAGAGAGGAAAGTGGGTGGAAATAGATATGACAATGAAATCTATAGATACAATAGAGGTAAGAAGAGAAAGAAACCTCAACAAAAGGAGGAAGGTGTTTATGAATTCACAAATGCTACAACATAGAGGAGATAAAGTCATTTTTTTGTCCATGAGGCCTTTGAGGTCAAACTTATTGGTTGAAAATGCATAGGAATGGTGATTAAATGTGATTCTATGATCAAGGGAAAAGTTTGAAAATTAGGATGGCCAAAACACGATATCAATATGTCAAATATATGACTAAAGTGAGGTTTTGTGTTGGATAGCATATTTGTTGAAATGATATAGTTGGTGTACCAAACATTATTTACTACGTTGTGTATTATAGGGGCGAGATGGGGCCATGGCAATAGATCATGTCATATCAAATGAGGACACAACAGATGAAGTGGGACATCAAGTACTCAAATTTTGACTTAACTTAGGAAAAAATGATTTGATGGAATTTTGTGATAAATCCATCTTTTTTCATAGTATTATTGAAATTTATAATGTATTATCCAATCTTGACATAAATTAATGCATGTTGATTATTTTAGATGGGGATTGGAGAAAATGCAAAGCCTAAGCGTTCAACTAGCAAAAGAAGAAGATATGTACATGCACGTGGACCTAAAATTTTTAAAACATGTAGAGGATAGTGGGTGGAAGAGAATATGACAATGGATCCTGTAGAAACAAAAAATGATTGCACTGAACAAGAGGTTGGTCAGGACTATAGTACATGGGATGGATACTTTGAGAAAATTATTGTTTGTGGATGTTTTGTATGTCATGGAAAGAAACGATTCAAACAAGAAACTGTACAAATACATTACATATATGATGAGATTCTAGTTGGTAGTATTCCTCCTACAATCGATTCAAATCCAATAGGAATTTTGGTAAGGAATTTTCCAATTTGATATAAATAACATGTATACTTTGTTTAAACATTGTTTTATATTATTTAAATAACTAATTTTTTTCTTAATGGATACTTGCAGGATAAAGTTCTTGGTTTGAAGTTTCCTGGATCACTAACTTCTATCCTAGAGGGAAATGATCATTTATCAAATAATACATCTAACAAAAATATGTGCCAATATACCAACTTGGAAGATGTAGAATTGATGAAAACAAGTAATAGAACAAGAACCGGTTTAAAAATGCATAATTTTGTTAAAGATAGGGGAAGGTGGACTACATACCCTATGAGAATGAATGTGATGGAGATGATGAATTTCCCTTGAGTTTGAGATCAATTTACAAAGATAAATTTGATTGTTGACTATATTGCACTTGGCCTAGTGATCAACAACTACCTAGAGTGTATGAGGTGCTTCAATTATGGGGATATAGCTACATGATACAAACCTCCAATATTCATGGAGAAAATCTAGGCCTCTTTATTATCCGAAATGTACATGTGGGATCTAAACATAGAAACAATTCAGAACAAACCACTAGGAGATTAATGCCATATTATGATCCATCATATTATAGTGGTGAATAGAGAAGGCTTGCAGAATATAAGCCTAGCATGTCAACATATGGTCTAAATTTGAATATGTATACACATAGTCTCCAATTGGAAAGTGGAAAAGAAATGAATAGAGATAATATTATATATATATATGGATGTGCATACACACACATAAATATTGCAAGATTTATAAATAGTAGGAAGGGAAGGGACCCTACTATAAGACCGAATTGTCAATTTTTTGTGGTTATAAATGATGAAGATGGAGATATGGAAAGAGAGGTTGATAGATTGATAATGGTTGAGGCTATTATGGACCTTATCATTAGGGATGATTTATTGATTGATTACCCCTTCTTAAAATGCACTCCTACATGAAAGAAGAGGGAAGAACAAGGTCTCCCTAAGGATTTTCTTAAGGGCAGAAAACCAAAGAATAATAAATGAGTGCGGACTGATGTTTTATAAAATATGTTGTCAAAATTGTGTTTTATTTAAATTATTGTATAAAAAAGGTATTCTATAAAATAATGTTCCATTATTCAATTGATGTATATATGTTCATACAATTTATATTTGTATTTTTTAAGCCATATTTGATTATATTTATTTGAAATTGATACATTTATGATTTATCCAATTGTTGCCAAACATTAAAAATTGCTTGCATTTGTTGATAGGTAGAAGATGTTGATGAAACACATAGTAATACCCAATATACAACTGGGTTATTAAGATTTGGATGGGATGATCCAAACCATCATTTAAAAAATACCAGGGTGAAAAGAGAAAGATTGAAGAGAATAATACCGACCGAGAAATTTGAAGAGTTGATGAGATCTGCATACATTGATGACATGCCACCTAGCCTTAATGATTATGATCATGATAGTGAAAATGTAGTTCATGAAGAAGGATTGAATGAAATTATTAAATGTTTCTTTGGGGATGGAAAAATTTATGAAAATAATGATCATATGGTTGACAGTAACGATGATAGCAGGGGTAATTACCACAACATAATGTTGATGATAACGACCCAAAAGACTCCATCAAGCAAGCATCAAAGACACCCATGTTCAAATCAGGTGCAAGTAGAACCTCAAAACTGGCATGCACATTAATATTATAAGAAATCAAGTCACTATTTGGTTGGTCAGACAAAGGATTCACTACCCTACTAAAGTGAGTTGAAATCTATTTCTTACTTTGCATTGTCAATTGGTGTACATAATTTGTAAACATTCATCAACTTCGTTTATATTTATGTAAGGGGATTTTAAAACCATATGTTGTATATAAATAGTCCTAGTATAGATCGACATATCAAACATGTTCATCATAAGTCAAACATTCAATTTATTTAATATCTGGGAATCTTACAAGACACTAAAAACTAAAATATTTCCTGAAGAGAATGTCTTTCCATCAACTTGTAGAGAGGCACATTTTTTGTTGGTTGAGTTGGGGATTGAATATAAGAAAATTCATTCATGTAAAAATGATTGCATTTTATACAAAGATGAATATAAAAACAAGGTAGAATGCCATGTATGCAAAGAGAAGAGATATTTTACATATGTACAACGTCCTACAGTTCCAAAGAAGGTTTTACGCCATATGCCAATTATACCTAGACTTCAATGAATGTTTCATTGAAATTCACTTGCACAATTGATGGACTGGCATGCAAAGAACAAGAGTAAAGATGGATTCATGCGAATTTTGACCGACTCCAAAGCAATGAAACACATAGAGGAAAAATGGCCAAGGAAATTCAAATCTGAACCCTGTGGTATTAGGTTTGGTCTTGCAATTGATGGAGTATGCCCATTCTCTTTCCTGAGCTCAAATTATACTATTTGTCCAATCAGATTGATAGTGTACAATATTCCCCCATGGATGAGTGTTAGAAAGGAGCACCTTATGTTGACTCCCATTGTTCCAAGAAAACATCAAGTTAAAAACATGGATGTTTATCTTGCACCTTTTATTGATGAGATGCAACTACTATGGAAAGGCATAAGAATGTATGACATATCATGTCCTCCATCAAATAATTCCTTCATGTTGTATGGTGTGCTATGTTTGACTATTCATGATTTCCCAGGACTTGGTGTTTGTTCTGGTAAGATAAAATATTTATGTATTTACACTTATAATTTATTTTCATCCTAACTTTCATAATTAGGTTTATACTATTTTTTGATGTTATTAACATTACTTATTGAATTGAAAGGCTTCAAAAAAATGGGATATTTGCATGTCCAAGATGTGCAAAACAATTTCAAGTGCAATATTCTAAAGATCTACATAAATTTATTTATGCAAACAACAGGGTTTTTCTACCATTGGATCATAAGTTTAGAAATCGCCTGAAGAATCAATTTGATGGAAAAATTTAAAATAGAGGCCCTCCCATGATTATGGGTCTAGGTGATTGGCTTAAGAAGTATGAAGATGCTGAATTGAAAGCTTGCGAGGAGTTTTTTGATTGGGGTGATTTAATTCAAGAACTAGAACAAGTTGTAGTTAATATGCCAGAAGAAATGAAGAAAGCTTGAAAGCCTGAAGAATCAATTTGATGGAAAAATTTAAAATAGAGGCCCTCCCATGATTATGGGTCTAGGTGATTGGCTTAAGAAGTATGAAGATGCTGAATTGAAAGCTTGCGAGGAGTTTTTTGATTGGGGTGATTTAACTCAAGAACTAGAACAAGTTGTAGTTAATATGCCAGAAGAAATGAAGAAAGCTTGAAAGCCTGAAGAATCAATTTGATGGAAAAATTTAAAATAGAGGCCCTCCCATGATTATGGGTCTAGGTGATTGGCTTAAGAAGTATGAAGATGCTGAATTGAAAGCTTGCGAGGAGTTTTTTGATTGGGGTGATTTAATTCAAGAACTAGAACAAGTTGTAGTTAATATGCCAAAAGGAATGAAAAGGAAATCCATATTTTATGAGCTCCCTTATTGGAAGGATCTATTAATATCTCACCTATTAGATCCTATGCATGTCTTCAAAAATGTCCCAAATTCTATATTTTGACATATATCAAGCAAAGAGAAGGACACCTTGTATTCAAGGAGAGATATTTCTCTTTCGCATACCAAAATTGATAGAAAAAATTTGTGGCCAAACAGGGAAAATGAAACATATGCAAAAGCTCCATGGATTTTGAAAAAAAAAGAGCTAGACCAACTAAAAAAATGTCATTCGTTCAATAAGGACACCTATTGGCTATGGTTCATCATTGGCTAAAGATTTTACAGTTGATGGACATATCATAGGATTTAAAACACATGATTTTCATAATTTTATGAAGGTATTATATATCATCATTTAACATATAATAGTAACATTGATTAAGTAGTAAATATATTTTGATATTTTGTTGTGTGAGAAAAAATTACTAATGAACTTTTCATAAATGTGTTTGATAGCATATCATGCCATAAAAAATTAGGGGGATTCTTGTCTTATAGTTGACTTAAGGAATGCCATAAGTCGATTGTCAGAATTTACAAGGTATGTGGTTATATGAAATGTTCAGGTGTGAGAGACATAGAGATATTATATTGCATTTTAATTTTTGACTAAAGGTTCATACTAATTTACTATTCTTATATTAGGTGGGTGACCTCCAAGGAGATCCGCAAATGTGAAGTGCCAAAATGGAACAAGGAAATTGTAGAAATTGTATGTGTATTTGCGAAGGAGCTCCCTACAATTTTCATGGACCTACAAGTCCATTTACTTATACACCTAGTCAATGATATTGAATTGGCGGGTGTCATATCAATGAGGTGGATTTTTTTTTTTTAGAGGTATATGAAAACTCTAAAAAGATATGTCCAACAAAATGCACATCTAGAGGGTTGCATGGTTGAAGGGTATGTATTGAATGAAGCATTTTCTTCTTGTGTGAATTCCTTGGTAAGGATTTTGAAGATGGGCCATGCATCTGGGATGAAGAATGAGCATCATATATTATTGATGGAGAAAAACCACAATCTAATGGCGTTCAAGTAGAAATTAGTAAGTAAATTCATGATCAGTGTGGTTGTTTTTCTTGCAATCATTAATTTACTGTGTAACTTATTTGTCAAATTAACAGCATGACATTTGGAGTTTGAAATAAACATGTTGACATATAATAGGTGTAGATGAAAGTTATATACTCGACAAGTTCATTCTATACCACATGTACTTTATGAATAAATGGATTGATCTGTATGATAAAAAGAGAAAAGAAGTGTTAGAATCAAGGAGATAGTTTAAGAGATCAAACCCAAGGAATACTCCACTTCCCACTGATCTACTTGGGGAATGGGGAAAATATTTCACACTAGAATGGGTTACTAAACAAATTCAAAATCAAATAGAAGATGCAAGAATAGATTCAAACATATTAGAAGATGAAATCAACATGTCTAGAGTATGTGAAAGAAAGGTACAATTGGAATTTTACAAAATGTTGTTTCCTTATAGTTTTGACACTATTAACTATTTTAATATTCGTCATTATATTTGTTTTCACTGAAATAAATGATCTTTCACAAGCGAGGAAATATCCAACAATGTGGGTATTTGGTCGACATTATCATGTAGAAAGGGTAGATGTAAAGAGATGATCCTTTGATTGTGGCATCATGGTTGACTTCAAGCAATCCAGTCGACAAGTTCAAAAGATAAGAATATAATTGAAGGGAATCTACAATATTTTGGGAAAATACAAGAAATTATTGAGTTGGATTACCACTCTTTTAAATGTTGTATTTTTAAGTGTAGATGGTATGAAGGATTTGAGAGGACACAAAGACATGATACCCATAGTGGATTGTTTTCTATAGATTCCTCATGCTTCCCATCGAAGGATAAGGAGCCTTATTTTCTACCAATTCATTGTGAGTAGGTATTTCTTTAACACAAACAAGAAGCGGTAGTGATCATTAATCTATTAATTCATAGTTTATTGTGAATATATACATGTGTTTACTAATAAATAAAATTGTTATAACATACACCTAATATATGTATGTAATTCATGTGCAAGTATTTTTGTACGAAGATATTTGGACTCGAAATGGATATTTGTCATACATTATGATACAAGATTAAGGCATGTATTTGATGTTGCATTAGTGGATACTGAGCAAAACAATGATGGCCAATAAAATGAGAGATGGATTATAGAACATCAAATAAATTAACATCCATGATGATGTTGAAGATGGTTATGTTCAGGCATAAGAAGACAACAATCCAGACTTAGATGATATGGAAGACAACAATATGGATGGTATAGAAAATGATGATCCTAATATATCTGGTAACAATATATATGGTCTATAGTCAAATTTCAATGATGATGAAGATGATGTAGGTCAAGATGAGGATGATGATAATATTAAATACTTGAAAGAACTTATGAACATTGGGAACGATACATTGGATGACATTGTAGCAGACAATAATGTTAATGACCAGGACATCTAAATTTTTAGAATTATTTGAAATCCATGTTTATTAAAAAAGGATGATTCTTATGGCCTAAACTTTGAAATTATTTAGTAATATTAATTCAAGTGTTAAACTATAGAACCGCCACTCTCCATTTTGATGGTATATAACCTTTTTATTAGAAATATTTTATTAACTATAGATTTAGCTTGATATGTATCTCCCAATTTCTTTAAAATAAGTGTTATAATGGTCTCTTCATGTACATTCAACATTATTGAATTAGCCAAATAGAGTCTAATGAGAGTCTTATATTTTTTTACATTTTTTCTACCTTATTATGACATTCCAATAGGTTTTTATCTAGCTACTATAACCCATATGTCTCTATCCACAATAATATACTCCATCTTAAGCTTCTAAAGCTTAAATTTTGTGCCTAATAACTTCTCCATTTCTACCCTAGATGTGATTGTCATCTCTTCCTATAATAAGATCAAACCCTTCTATGAAATATCACATTTAAATGAATATTAGTAAACAAAATTCTCTACCTAAAACCTATAATTTAAGTTGATGAGAATATTACCAAATGAAAGAAAGCAGGGTACAAAAAAATTCTTCATAAACTAATCTTAGTGGAGATTATTGTAAAAATTTTAATATATTTACATTTACAAAAAGGATAAATACATATAAACCATAAATAAAAAAATAACGCAACACAAGTGTACATGGTAAAAACCCTTTTAGGAGAAAAAATCACACTCAAAAGAGCCCAATTTACTATTCAATATTCTAAACATATTTACAATAAAATTGAAGGGAAATTTTTTTATAGGAGCATCACCAACCAAAGATTTAGAGTGATTCTAGTAGCATATCATTACCTAGAAATTGATTTATTTAAAATTAAATCTCAAGCATCATATAAATATAAGTAGTGATTACAAAACCATGATCTAAAAAACACCAAAAAAAGTGGCGCCCAAAAGCCTAGTTAGAAAATAAACGTCCAAATCCAAAGATAAGCTCATTGGATAAAAATGGCATATTAATTCCAAATGTCATAATTGCATCATAAAATAATCATCAAATTAGGAATTCCATTATGGATTCATGACACATTCACCATTCTTGTGGGTCTATATCTGATAATGGGTCTAATAATTTTATGATGAAGTATGTAGAAAAAAATATACATGGTCATAAAATAGCCTCTTTAAAAGGATTTTAACCCTGGGTAGGGACCAATTAAACTATTTGAAAGGATTTTTAATTCACATCAATTGAAAATCAATCAAAGCATCCACACAGTGACAAAAAATGTGTTCTGATAAATCTTGAAGACTTAAATAACTTGAAAAGACCACTTTGGAGACAACAAAGTAATAGATAAGAAATGAAAATTGACACAGTAGTTGAACATTGAAAATGGATTACGAATTATAAGTAGTCTGCCCCATTGTATTACTTCAAAATATAAGCATTTGTAACAAAATTATTTTAATATGATATGGATGGGAAGATTATGCAACCTACCTTCTACTAATGCCTACTCTAATGGAATATGATATGATGATGATAATTTCAAAATCGGGCCCTAGTTTCCCTATTTGTGTCGGAAGCAACAAGCTTTAGGCCCATTTACAAAAAATCACATCACTTCATAACTAAAACATAATTAGAATAAACATAAAAAATATTGAGAGTTTGTTGGTGGATGCACTATAGTCTGTTAATCTCTAGCAAGTGCTCGTGATCACCTAAGACTTGTTCAAGGATCATGCACCATGATTGTGTATTAAAACCATAAAACTCCAGTCCTTGTTACTCCTCTCTTACTTGGCCTATGCAATAAATGACTTAATCTTCAACAAATGCTTAATGTACCCACTAATTGTTGGGGATGCCCGCGCGACGTGCTTACATCCCTAGAAAATTCCTGCAGTTGGAACCTACAGAGGTGTTACACTTCTCATTAGAAGTTGAATTGTAACACCCCTCTTTAGCTGGCCAACACGAATATGGCCATTTTATTCATATTTCCTTCAAATTCATTCACCTTCATCCATTTTCAAGCTTCTTCAGATTCTCTCCAAGCAATCCAACATTCACTTCAAGCACATTCTTGTGCTCCATAGTAACAATCCCATCACTCCATCACTTCAATAGAGAAAGTGTAGGACAACGCCGTTGCAACAGAGGCTTGAGTTCCTCTAATTTTCTCCCCCATTAGCCTTGAGCGCTCTTGGTGGATGTGGTAAGCTCTCTACTTTCCTTCTCTATTATTTGGTTGAGTTAGCACATTACTGTTTTGTAGTGTTTTCATGTACTTTTTCTTGCATTTCCTTCTTTATCGTATTATTTATATATCATGGAAAACTTGGTTGTCCATGGAGGTGGAAACACGAAAATGGGGGTCTGACTAAGGTAGACCCCTAAATAGCCCCCCAACAATTTCTCTCTCTTCTCTGTGTAGGTGGAGATATCTTGGAGTGAGTTGGTGAACAAGTTCTTGTGTGAGATCGTTCTTGTCACCCTTACCTTAATTTACTTACTTTATCATATCCATCTATATGTTTCATATTTCATAGTGTTATTTTGTTCATCTAGATATCATTAACTAGGCCGTTAGTTTTTTTTTTAGTGGTTAGACCTTGTCTTCCTGGTTCTCTACCCATATGGATGCCAATGCACCAAAGAGACACCAATGTGCTGCGTTTTCATCCCAATAACACACTTCTATCCTCTAATAGATAGCTATCTAAGACATAGAGTTGACCCTAAAAACTGACTCACCTAGTCTCCTTTAGAATCTCTGGTTTGCAGAGTGGTCAAAGGGCCTTATAGTCCTTATTATCATCCTACCCTTCCTAACACTCCCTTAAACTAAGGTAAGTTAGGGCAGCCTACTGCTCTCGACCCTCCATGACCTGGGGCCTTGACGTGGTTGGTCCCCCTCTCTTACATTTTGTGGTGATCCCGACGTGAACCATTTTGGTTCCATTTTGTGATACTGAAAGCTTCTTTCCTCGTATCTTAGGAGCATTAAGGTGTGAGTGTTGTGAGGCTTGTGCCTTGCAACCTAACTTGTGACCCCTAGTAGGCATAGTTGGAAGGTTCCAAAAGTGTTTCATAACGAAACTTGAATCAGGTCACTGTCTTATCCTATAACCTTTAGGAGATTTTGTGAAAGTATTGCTTAGTGTACGGATGGCCTCCTTCCTGCATCAACCCATGCCCTCTGTGCAACCTGTGAGCAGTGGTACTATTATAACCTTCACTTCATAGGACCTATCGATGGGCTTTAATAAAGAACCATCTCCTCTCTAATTTCCTATGAGGATAAATGGAAACACCGTGGTAGGTGTTCTCATTGATCTGACATCTCAAGTGAATATTATAACTGAGGAGATCATGTTAATCAACTTCTTGCATAAGAATGGATATGATGCACCTGTGAGTACCATCTACACGCACGACGAAATTTTCATAACTCCTATAGGTAGTATTGTCCTATCGATCCTCATCGGATCTAAGTCCATGAACCTCATGTTTGAAATTATCCTGAGGTTTGAACTCTTCAGAGTGAAGCTGGGTATTCCCTGGCTAGTAGATATGAATGAAATTCCTTTGGTTGTGCATAAGTGTTTGAAATTCACTCATGAGGGTTACGTGCATGTGATCCATGATACTGGATATAGACCATCAGTTGCTTGTGGTACTTACTCCTTAGATTAATTTTTGCTTGCACCTATTGGTCCTCTCCCACCCAAGAAATACCTCTTATATCACACATATCAAAATTACAAGAAAGGGTGCCCTAGGCCAAAAGTGAGATACCCTCCTTTGCCTTATGTTATTTCTCATAGGGCTTGCTTGAAAGCTGACAGTGATGCCGCCAAGGCACGTAGAAGAGAAGAAGATAAGTGGTCCTAAGATCCTCATTCTTCCTCTTTTGTTGTCCAACTTGACACTTCATCTCACTCTATTGTGGTACCATTTTCGTTTTCCTTGTGTTCATGAGAGAATCTTGTAGTGCCCGCTTGGTGAAAGTCCAAGTGTCCCATGTTTGAGCTTCCTATCCTACCCACGAAGCCTAGGCTCATTTAGTATAGTAGGCAGAAAGCCCCCCATGGAGAATCCTCTACATTTCGGCCTCTGCAGCCTCCTACCGCCCCTACTCCTAAAGCAGTGAACAAGAGAGGCCTGTTGCCAAGGTGTTGGAGCCAACTCCCCCCATTGTCTCTGAGCCTATCCCTCATTCTCCCATGCAAGAGTTTTTCCCCTTTCTAGAAAAAACTATGGAGGAAACTCCCATGGTTGAGCAAGAGCCTTCCAATCCTTTCCAACCTTCGTCCTCTGGTTCAAAGAGTTGCAGAAACTGCCATGCATGTGAACACAAGTGTCGGTGAAAGGCTCTCCTTGCTGAGAAGGATGCCTCACAAAGGAAGGAAGAAGAGATGACCACCCTTGTTTCAAGGCCTTTTGTTGCATCCTCCTCTCTCCTTCCCTTTGTTCCCATTCAAACTAGCTCTGCATCACTCCTGGCTTCTATTGCAAGTGTGAATGCACCTAACCCTAGAAAGGTGCAAGTGTTCATCACTCCTTCCATGGAGTTTCCTTTGCTGAAATCCGTTCTGGATGTCACACCTTTCCTGAAGCCCATAGATATGATTAACACTTAGTCGTATATGTTGTGGTTCTTTCCTCCTTTCCCTTTACCCTTCTTGCCTCGTCTATGGGGAGTTCACCTCCTCCAATGAAGAAGAAGGTAGGGAGTAGTCCTTCCAGCAATGGAGGATGTAAGAGGAGCCCACTTTCCCCAAAAGGTGGCCTAGTGCTGACTTGTTCCCTCCTAGTAACGAAACTAGTCTCGGGCTCCCTTGAGTTCGTCACCACTCTTGAATCACTCAATGAGATTAGCAGTGAACATCAGGTGTGAACTCCTCTATCCGTCGAGGTGAAACATGACACTTTTGTTAAGTGTATGTTTAGCTTGGTGGATGAAGTTCCAACCTTGTCAGTGATCTTCACGAAGTCATTGACCTTAGACCCACAAGAGTTGAGCGACGAAGACCTAACAGGTCCTTCTTCCTTAGCCCTTGTTGTGGGAGGGTTAGAAGCTCCTCCCCTTAACATTCCACCATTGCAGGCTCATGCTCCTTCCTCCTACGATGATCTAGAGAGGGAAGTTGATGACCTCTTGGTTGACTTGTGTTAGGGGGAGACCCTTATTTATCTTTACATTAGATGTGTGTGTGTGTCGTGATGTGTGTTAGAATTGAAATTTTCCACCTAAAACCATAAGGTTTTCCCATTTGAATTTTATATTTTCCATAAAAAACTTAAGGAATTCTCTTCATTTTTACCCTACATTTTCCTATCTTTTCATAATATTTCATTTACCACTTTACTCCCATTTAAATTCCCATTCATTTGCTATATTTTCCATTAAAAAATCATTCTTTCCATTTATATATGCCTTGTACCCCTATCGCTCCCTTGATTTTCATTCTATAGGTCTTTACCGCTTTACCACGGCCTCCCACAAAGGGGCTCATGGTATAGCGGTGACAGTTATCGACTGTCACCGCAGTACCACCGATGGTCAAGTCTGAGACCATGGTGACTGTGGTAATGGTCAGCGAAGGGCTAGTAAGTGGCGAGATGGATGAAGGTGGCGGTCAGCGGATTGATACTGCGGACAGTTAGAGTTGAGACCGCAGTAGCGTGGTGGACAATCAACAAACAAAAGAGGTGTCCGTTAGGGTAAGATACCGCTATACCATGGGGAGAGAAGTCAAATCCCATGATAGAGCGGTAAAGGAAATAAAGAAAGATAACCGTCATAGTGAGAACAATCAACAACAGAGGAGACGGTAAGTGGCTATACCGTACATAGTGGAGACGAAGACCGCGGTGCCTGCGGTAAAATTTCAAGGGAAGTAGCTAATGGTTACCGCGGTACCACCGATAGTGAATGCAAAGACCACGGTAGTGTGGTAAACAATGATGGAGACTGCAACGATCAGTATGGGGTAGGGTACCGCCATACCGTGGGTAGAAAATTCAAAGCCCGCGGTAGAGCGGTAAATACAAAGGAAAGCTCACAGTAGTGTTTTAAGTGAAATATAAGGAGCGGATAAAATTAAAATAAAGGCGGGAAAAGGTATAAAGTGAGAAAATCAAAAGCGAGACTATGTAAAAAACATTTAATTTTTCGATAAGGCAATATAATTAAATGTTTTAATTTTTGCCATGAAATGTGAAGCGGGTGTAACCGGAAATGAATGGTTGCAACGCTTAGAATCTACTATATAAATATTTGTAAAAAATCAATTGAGAAGAGGGGGGACAATAGAGGATATAAAGCAGTAGTTAGACTGTAGGAGGGAGATTTTTCCCGAGAAGGGACTAGGATGGAAATAATTTACATAATTTTCTTGAAGTAGAAACAATGAAGACTGATGTTTTAAAGTGGTGAATTTATCTTTGGTGTTTGAGTTGTTTTGTTGCATTAATTTATACTCTTTATTTTGGTTGTCTCCAACTTGAGGTCTTTTAATCATTTAAATCAGCATATCAAGAATATTCCCTGATTTATCAAGATATATTCCATTTTGTGTGATTTGACTAATTGGTGTCTGCAAGCCAGAATTAAATTCTCTTAATAAATCATAGTGGTTTTGAGATTTCTTTTGGATAGTTAAAAAAGAATCTGATAGAGAAACATTCCAACACTGTTTATGCAAGTCACAGAATTAGTGAATTTTTATGCCAGCCATAGAATTTTCAGAGTGCCTAACAACTAGAGTTAAGCCAGTAGGAGGAAACACATATCATTTTGACTCCATTGCCCACGTGGATAAAAGGCACTAATCTGCCACAACCCAAAGATACAAATCCATATCAAACAATTTATTCAAAAAACCTTTCATTTGTGCAGTAGGAGTAGGATTAGTTGTAGTAATTTTATTTGTCCACTTCCCTTTGCCATTGTGGATAGATTGTTTCACTAGGAAATACATCTTAAATCTGCAACATACAAATAGGTGAACCCGCCTAGGTTTTGCAAAGCCTGAAGAGCAGAAGGTACAATTGCATCAATTGGCCTTGTTAGTTGTCCAAAAGCATTGTGAGAGCTTGGTAACCTCTCATGGTTCACACCTACATTTTTGAGACCCAACAAATTGGCGACTCTACTGGGGATTACTCAGAAATATTTTCAGCCTTTTCATTTATTGAGTCAACAAAGATTTCACATTTTGTTTAGAGATTCCGTTGGGGGAAAACCAAGGCAATATCATAATCTATTTCATTTTCCTACTTTTGGAAAAGTAGGTGGTGACTCTATTTTAAATTTGATATATATTGCATAGATATTGTGGAGTAGTAACATTTTGTCAAGATGGCAAAAGAACAAAGAAGACACCAGACAAGGAAAGAATTAGAAGAAATGAAACAAAAAGTGCTATACTAGGAACAAAAAAACCTACGATTGAAACAACAAATGCTGCAATTGGGACTTGAATTCGAAAATGAAGGTAATATGTGCTATTCACATTAGAACACTTATACACCACAACCATTACCTCAAATGAATCATCTTCCATTTCCTGAAAAAAGATCAATGATCTACCAAAACCCATATGGCCCTCCAAATTTTGTTTCAATTATTGATAAACCATTTAACTTTAGTAATGTCCAAGGTTACCCAAATCCTTACCCCTGTGATGAGACAGAACTGTCCATGCAGACCCCTAAATTTCATGGAGAATGGAATGAATCAGCTTATGAGCATATGGAACGATTCTAGAATGTCATTGTCAGCTTTCAAGTTTATCTAGAGGATGTCATTATGAGATGTTTTTCAAGATCTATGAGGGATAGTGCGAGGGAATGGTTTAAAAAATTTCCTGTGCAAAGTATATCTTCATGGGAGGATCTGAAAGAAATATTCTTGAGTTAGTATGAGGAAAAGGATGATGATTAAGAAGAAGATAATGATATTCATACTCAAAGCCAAGACTCCATTACAAAATCAGAATGTGGAGTTTCCCCCTTCGATTCATTTTTTGATATAAGGAGATATAAGGGAGAATCTGCGAGATCTTTATATAGCAGGATGACAGATGTCTGTATGCAATTACCTCCTCATTGTAGGCCTACAAAGCCCCTGTTTGTTGCACAATTTCTAAGAGCATCGGAGCCTGAATCAACTTATTGGCCAAGATCATTAAAGCAACGTGCCTTGGATGCAACAAATAAATTTATTGATTCCATGCTTGGGACAATGTACATGGATATTGTCAACAACGAATCTAATAGTGATATCATGAATGATCAAATAATGCAGCCAATGGAGGATAAATGTGCAGTTGAGATTTCCAATGACAATTGTTCAGACTTGGAAGATGATGATGATATGAGTGGTCAATCATACATATTGGATGAGGAATACAATGATGAAGATGTTCTTGAAGATACACTTCATAAGGAATATGTTGGTGACAAAGCAAGCAAAAATGAGCAAATTGAGCTCTCATTCTCAGACCAACACCATGATGGCACAATTGATGATAAGAAAAAATTCATGGAAGAAAGCTTGCATGAGGAGGATGAAGATGTAGAAGATATCTCTTGCATAACAGATTATGAAAGTGTGTGTTATGAGGGATCCATTGAATACTCAAATTGTGAGGATGAAGTTATGGATGTTGATCTACAATAAGATTATTGTTGTAGTTGTTATGAAGATCAAGAAGAGGTTGGAAACATGGTTGAAGATATGGAAGCAGAGACTTGTTCACTTAGCAGTGAGCAAGTTTCAAATTTGTTAACGCTTGAATACCAAAGATGCGCACTTAAAGATGATTCCAAATTTTTGGCTCCAACCTACATTTGTTTTGACAGTGAAAGTAACAATTCATGTGACCCCATATGCATCTCTCAGATTGATGAAGAAATCACTGAAGTTGATCATGAATCCATTTGTGTCCAAGAGGAGGTATGTGATTTAAATAATTTTTTCCTACAAGAGGAAGATATTGGTTTACATATAATTGATTATGGGTGCCCAACATTTGTTGATTCAAGTATGTATGAGGATGACTATATGAATCAAAAGTGTGTGTCAGTGCCAACTGAGAATAAGAAAGAAATGGAGAATAGCTCTGATTTGATTGTTTTAGAGAATGTTGATGAGATTGAATTCTCTAGTTACCACAAGGAGTATTCAGATTTGTAGGCCCCAGTACAACTTCCTGATCATTCCGCAACATATGACAGTGAGCATGCCTATGAATGTTTTTTTGAATGTGAATACACTTTATATGCTGAGGGTGATGAATATTTTCCATGTGATAATGAGAATGATGAAATGTAGAGTGATGAAAGGAATATGAATCAAGCTAAATACAATGCTTTTTTGAAGGCTTTTAATGATAATGCATGTTGCAGGACAGGTGGAATGGATAGTTTCAAGAAAGGTCTGGTGAGCTCAAAATAGAATAAGGTCTATGACAGAGGAAAATGCAGGTTTCTCTTTTGGGTGGCCTGGGGCCATCCTTTATGGTTTAAATTTTGGAACCATGGCAGGTACAGAGGACTAGGGATTGCCAGTGCATGGAAAATTCCTAACAAGCCTCTTTAATCATTCACTTCCATGCACAATAATTTTGAGGATTTGAGTTTACCAGCACATGGACATTCTCAGAAGTTCCCTTGTTTAAAAAATATATTTTTCCATGTACAATAGTTTAGGATCCTTTTCATTCCCTCCATTTGCCTTCATTTTCATTCATGTCTTGGTCTACTCTCCCAAAGTAAATACTGGATTCTTGCGGTGATTGAACAATCACTCATCCCCAACAGGAGCCATTGTTAGAACTGAAAATTTCCATCTAAAACCATAAGATTTTCCGATTTGAATTTAATATTTTCCATAAAAAACTTAAGGGATTCTCTTCATTTTTACCCTACATTTTCCTATCTTTTCATAATATTTCATTTACCGCTTTACTCCCATTTAAATTCCCATTCATTTGCTATATTTTCCATTAAAAATTAATTCTTTCCATTTATATATGCCTTGAACCCATATCGGTCCCTTGATTTTCATTCTATAGGTCTTTACCACTTTACCATGACCTCCCACAAAGGGGCTTGTGGTATAGCAATGGCGGTTATAGATTGTCACCGTAGTACTGCCGATGGTCAAGTTTGAGACTGTGGTGACTATGGTAATGATTAGCAAAGGGTCAGTAAGCGGCGAGATGGACGAAGGTGGTGGTCAGCGGATCGGTACCGCATTACCGCAAATGGTTAGAGTTGAGACCGCGGTAGCACGGTGGACAATCAACAAATGACAGAGGTGTCCGTCAGGGTCAGATACCACTATACCACGGGGAGAGAAGTCAAAGCTTGCGGTAGAGTGGTAAAGGAAATAAAGAAAGATAACCGTCGCAGTTAGAATAGTTAATAGCAGAGGAGACGGTAAGTGGTTACCGCTATACTGCACACAGTGGAGACAAAGACTGTGGTGCCTGTGGTAAAATGTCGAGGGAAGCAGATAATGGTTACCACGATACTGCTGATAGCAAATGAAAAGACCGTGGTAGTGCAATAAGCAACGATGGAGACCACGATGGTCAGTATGGGGCCGGGTACCACCATACCGCGGGTAGAAAAGTCAAAGCTCATGGTAGAGCGATAAATACAAAGGAAAGCTCATAGTAGTGTTTTAAGTGAAATATAAGGAGCGGATAAAAGTAAAATAAAGGCGGGAAAAGGTATAAAGTGAGAAAATCAAAAGCGATACTATGTAAAAAACATTTAATTTTTCGATAAGGCAATATAATTAAATGTTTTAATTTCTGCCATGAAATGTGAAGCGGGTGTAACCGAAAATGAATGGTTGCAATGCTTAGAATCTACTATATAAATATTTGTAAAAAATCAATTGAGAAGAGGGGGGACAGTAGAGGATATAAAGCATTAGTTAGACTATAGGAGGGAGATTTTTCTTGAGAAGGGACTAGGATGGAAATAATTTACAAAGTTTTCTTGAAGCAGAAACAATGAAGACTGATGTTTTAAAATGGTGAATTTCTCTTTGGTGTTTTAGTTGTTGTTTTGCATTAATTTATACTCTTTATTTTGGTTGTCTCCAACTTGAGGTCTTTTAATCATTTAAATCAGCATATCAAGCATATTCCCTGATTTATCAAGATATATTCCATTTTGTGTGATTTGACTAATTGGTGTCTGCAAGCCAAAATTAAATTCTCTTAATAAATCACAATGGTTTTGAGATTTCTTTTGGATAGTTAAAGAAGAACCTGATAGAGAAACATTCTAGCACTGTTTATGCAAGTCATAGATTTAGTGAATTTTTATGCCAGCCATAGAATTTTTAGAGTGCCTAACAACTAGACTTAAGCCAATAGGAGGAAACACATATCATTTTAACTCCATTGCCCATGTGGATAGAAGGCATTGATCTGCCACAACCCAGAGATACAAATCCACATCAAACAATTTATTCAAAAAACCTTTCATTTGTGCAGTAGGAGTAGTAGTTGTAGTAATTTTATCTGTCCACTTCCCTTTGCCATTGTGGATAGATTTTTTCACCAAGAAATACATCTTAAATCTGCAACATACAGATAGGTACACCCGCGTAGGTTTTGCAGAGCCTGAAGAGTAGAAGGTACAATTGCATCAATTGGCCTTGTTAGTTGGCCAAAAGCATTGTGAGAGCTTGGTGACCTCTCATGGTTCACACCTGCATTTTTGAGACCCAACAATGTGTTCCCCCGTGATCGTGTTATTTGTGCCTAGATGACCCTCTTCACCCCTGTTGGTGCTTGGATACAAGTGTGGTGTGTGTTTTATAAACTTTCCTCTATTTGTATCATCATTCTTCCATGTTTGTGATTGAATTTCAGAAAATTTGGGATGATGCAAAGTGTTGGGAGCATTTAGGCTTCCCTTCCATGTTGACCCAATTTTTTATTTTTACTTTGTATTCTCATGCATTCCTCACATGGTCTGATATAGTAGGGGGTTGATGAAAGTTCATTTATATACTATTATTATACTTACATATATTTATGAGTAGTTCTAACCCTAAAATATTAGGCTTACCCTGTGCCCTTTGTTCATGTTCTCTTTGCTTTCTCCTTATCTTTTTCTCTTATTTTCTTGAGTTGTCCCTCTCATGTGTGACAATGCCACTTTTACATTGCCTCTATCTCCAGAAAATGTGTTCTTGGCCAATGAATATTTTCTCAAGATCCTTCACACACTTCTTTGATAAAATCACATTCTTGACTTGAAACCCTAATGGAACATGTTTCCTTTATCATGGGTTCATAAAGAAAGGACTTGGAAGCCTTCCTTCAAAGTGGGAATAGATTTTATCTTCCCCTCACGTGGGGGCATATCCTTCCTTTTGAATTCCTTGATGAAGTGAACATCTTTTGAAATGATTCCTTGATGATGAATAAATTTTAGAGAGAAGGCACTAGCTTTCAAACAACGCATCCCTTGAGTGAACCCTCTCTTTTCACAACGAGCTCCTAAGGGACCCCTTCAAAAGTTTTTTTCTATGGAGTCTAGCTTGGGGGCAGCCCGACTAGACCTACTTCTTATCTTTGCATCTAGCTTGGCGGAAGCCTGACTAGACCTAATTTACATCCTTGCATATAGCTCGAGGGTAGCCTAACTAGACCTGCTTTACACCTTTGCATCTAGCTCAGGGGTAGCCTGACTAGACCTACTTTACATCCTTTCATCTAGCTCAAGGGCAGCCCAACTAGACCCTCTTTACACCTTTGTGTCTAGCTTGGGGGAAGCCTAACTAGACCTCGCTTTCAAATAATGTGTCCCTCGAGTGGACCCTCTTCCTTTTGAAGGGTTCCCAAGGGACCCCTTTGAAAGTCTTCTGGTCTATCAATAGTCTACATGATTTTCCTCTTACTGGCCTATGCGGTTGCCTACTAACGTGTTCTATCTATAGGTAAACATGTCACCACCTCCCTGAATCTGTGGAGTCCACTTTTCTCGATCTCCCTCATGTGAGAGTTCTTGGGGGAAACCTTCCTTGTAGGCCTGTGAGTCTGTAAGGTGCTTTTTTCGGCCTCCCTCATGTGAGAGTTCTTGGGGGATACCTTCCTTGCAAGTATATGGGTCTGTAAGGTGATTTCCTTGGTTTCCTTCATGTGAGAGTTCTTGGAGGATACCTTCCTTGCAAGTCCGCGGGTTTGTAAGGAACTTTATTTCTTCAACTTCATAGTTTTGGAGAGCTACGAAGTTCTTTTCCTATCCTACACTCTTGGGTTCGCCAGATCGCGGTCTACTTCCTCGACAATTCAAGTATACATCTCTAACCCTACTAATTCTTTGATCTACTTTACTGAAACACTCATCAGTACTCATGCTCACTAAAGTGGGGGAAAAATGTATAGGAGTGAATTTTCACAATTCCTCTTTTTCCCTTCTCCACTTTAGAAAACCAAATTCAGAGGCTTAATTCCACATAAGCCCACTATCCTCATCTAGCTTGGTGCTTGTTTTGAGTGTCAATGGGGGAATAATTGTCGAGGATGCTCGTCTGGCGTGCAGACATCTATGTGGTGCGCTTACGTCCCTAGCATATTCCTACAGCTGGAACCTGTAGAGGTGTTACATTTCTCATTGGAAGTTGAATTGTGATGCCCCTCTTCGGCTGACCAACCTGAATATGGTTTTTTCTTCATATTTCCTTCAAATTCATTCACCTTCATCCATTTTCAAGCTTCTTCATATTCTCTCCAAGCAATCCAGCATTCACTTCAAGCATTCAAGCACATTCTTGCACTCCATAGCAGCAATCCCATCACCCCATCACTTCAATAGAGAAAGTGTAGGACAACACCATTGCAATAGAGGCTTGGGTTCCTCTCATTTTCTCCCCCATTATCCTTGAGCACTCTTGGTGGAGGTGGTAAGCTCTCTACTTTCCTTCTCTATTATATGGTTGAGTTAGCATATTACTATTTTGTAGTGTTTAGGTGTACTTTTTCTTGCATTTCCTTATTTATCATATTATTTCTATATCATGGAAAACTTGGCTTTCCATGGAGGTGGAAACACCATAATGGGGGTCTGACTGAGGTAGACCCCTAAACAGCCCCCCAACAATTTATCTCTTTTTTTTGTGTAGGTGGAGATATCTTGGAGTGAGCTGGCGAACAAGTTCTTTTGTGAGACCGTTATTATCACCGTTACCTTAATTTACTTGCTTTATCATATCCGTCTATATGTTTCATATTTCATAATGTTATTTTGTTCATCTAGATATCATTAACTAGGTTGTTAGTTTGTTTTTTAGTGGTTAGACCTTGTTCTCTGCCTGTACGGACGCCGACACACTTGAGAGATGCTAGCGCGTTGCGCTGTCATCCCAGAACCGCACTTTTGTCCTCTGATAGAGAGATATTTGAGACATAGAATTGACCTTGAAAATTGACTCGCCTAGTCTCCTTTAGAATCTTAGGTTTGCAAAGTGATCAAATGGCCTTATAGTCCTTGTCATTCTCATCCTGCCCTTCCTAACACTCCCTTATACTGAGGTAAGTTAGGGCAACCTACTGCTCTCGGGCCTCCGTGGCTTGGGGCCTTGATGTGGTTGGTCCCCCTATCTTACAACACTTATGTATTGAAACTTGGAACATACATGCCTCATAGATAAATTAAACTATCCTCCAATCCATAGGGCCACATATTAATCTATAGAGAAATGTGGAGCATTTGACTGAGCTTATGTAGTGAATTTTTTGTGCCTTTAATAGTTTGAATACATACATTTCTCTTCATACCCCAAGTAAAATATTTCATCAGAAAATATCTGTAATAATACATTAATCATCAATAAATTAACTTCAAAAGATAGGATATATGAACTTTAGAAGATAGGGTGAAACTATGTACATATGATACTGATCCAATAGTATCACAACTCTTTATTAAAGTTTAGTGCATTTATAAAAGAAACATAAGTTGACATCAATGACAACACATTAACAACACATTTTCAACATATGGATTATGAATTTTTGATGAATAATTATGGGTAAACTCATCTTAGATGTGCTATAAGTCTTGAGTCTCAAGTTTATTTGGTAAAAGGCCCTAAATTTTGACTTTTAGAGAATTCTAGAATTTTAGGTACAAGTCAAAAGCATCATTGTATTTCTCAAATGTGGTGTAATATGTTTCAAAAGCATCAAAGTATGTCTCAAAAGCATGAAAAAATATCTCAAAACTGCAATAGTATGTCTCATAAGTGAAAAATATTATCTCATACGTGTAAAATTATGTCTTAGAAGTGAAAGATCATGCCTTAGAAGCACCAAAGTATGTCTTAGAAGAATAAAAAAGAGGCTCAAAAGTGTAACTCTATTAGAAAATGAATTATGTTAATAGATTAAACTTGCTAAAGACAGGTTAAAAGTGTTGATTTTTTAGTCAAAAATGAAAATTTCTAAATTAGAAGCACCAAAAAGACATCAAATGCAACAAAGGATAGCTCAAATGCACAATTCTATGTATAAAAAATACAAAAATATGTATTAAAAGAATAATTTAATATATCAAATTACAATGCATAAAATATAAATCAAAAGTGTAATTCTACCTAGGAGATGTACAAACATAATATCAAAGACTAGAAATGTTATAAAATGACTCGGATATATATTTTTAGACTTAGACATGCAAATCTATGTAATAGTTAATTTTTTGCAAGTTTTTAACAAATTGTTTTTTTTCCAAGAGATAAAAACATACACAATGGCTAATGATTTCCAAAGTAATAAGGTTGAATGGTGTATACTAATATTTTCAAGAAAACACTCCAAGCACATGAACAGTCTTATTTTTATTCAAGATTATCTCACTAGTGTGGGACCAACCTAAAATATCGTAGGATTGCGCATGTGTATTCCACTCTCAATAGGTGATAGATAGGGGTCCAATGGCTCAAGGGCTCACCTTTCCCATTTATTTTAAGGTTTCTACACCTTTGGCAAAAATAAATCCTATATCTCCTTAGAACAGTACATGTTGAGTAACTTGAGGAGTGATAATTTACCTTGCACCACACTAGATTAATGACCAATGGTCTTAGGCTTGTTAAAAACAAGGTTTACAATAGTATGAATGAATTGAGGTCCCATCTACATGTCTTAAGAAAGGAGGGTCCCTCATATCCTCTTAACCTATAGTATTCTTAATGGACCAAGGGTCTCTAGGCTTGGCCAAACACAACGATATCTCACTTTTGAAGTACAACTTTCACTCTTCCCCCTTTATATACCTCAATATAAAATATGGTTGAATTTGTTCAACACATAGGAATACTAAGAGGGGGTGAATTGGTATGCTTTAAAATCCAATCCTAATTAATTACTACTGAAGTTAAGCTATACCAATTAAGAATTCATCCACTTAATCAAAACACGAGAGAAGATAAGCAACCACACAAGAACACATATAACACTAGATTTATATGGAAAACCCCATAGGGGAAAAACCATGGTGAGAAATGATGTTAGGAGCTACTTACATAATCTAGCATCATAAGTAAATAATAGTTTACAATTTGATTTTGGGATAAAACCCAAGGAAGCAACTATACCCTGACTTTTTTTTAGGGTATAAAACCAATGGAAGCTACTACTCCCTAATTGAAAGAAATAATTGAAATATGATTGATATTATGGCATCAACCATTTATAGTCATCAATTCTTCTCATTAAGTTTGTAATGGATCATGTTACACTTGTTTCAAGAGTTTCACCCTTGGTTTCCTTGTGTTGTAGAGTATGGCGCTTGGGTTGGTGACATGTCTTAACCAACTCCTATGGATATTGGATCTTGTATAAATCTATTGGTTGTATCGGGCATTAACAGGTCGATCTTTTGGTGCAACAACAACCACCTCTACAAAAATTGGTACCAAATCCAAGGTCATAGGGTTGAACCCCTCGCTTGCACTGTGGGGGATTGTTACAAGATTTTCACCGTTGGTCTCCTTGTGTTTTGCAGTGCAACGCTTGGGTTCATGACATGGCTTAACCACCTCCCGTGGATCTTGGATCTTTTTTAAATATTGTGGTTGTATTGGGCATTAGCAGGTCAATATTTTGGTGTAATGATAGTCGTTGTATAAAAACACTCTGCTCATGTACTCATACATCTTCACACACTTCTATCATCCTCTTCACATATTTGACCTTTTATATATTATCTACATTCTTGCAAAATACAAATTTATTTAGCCATAAACAAGAAATTATGAAACTTGTAACATGTCATCCTACATCTTTATTGGTGGTACACAAAAATGATAAGACATTATTTACAATTCTTTTAGAAGAGTTGGCATGAATCATATAAAATCTACAAACACTTCTTAGACTCCACTCAAACATAAACTTGTGGTGCACATTACCAACATACCCATGCCAGACACACCAAAATTATATCTTCACAAACTGACTTGAAACATTTGTGTGGTACTGGAAATAAGAAAGATTTTCATGTGCTTCAAACTTGAGATACTATGAAACATGTAGAGTTTCCACAAAAACTCATACCATTGATCTATACAATCTTTTACTAGCACAAGCAAACAAACATATGTTTAGATAAACGATAGGCATCCAGAACCAATTGCAACACTATGTCATTAAATAACTAAAATCGTAGAGCACCAAACCACTTGGATCTTCAATATAGTATGCATTGAAAATCAATGAACATGTCCTCAAAACTGTTTCAAGTATACTACAAGTTTTTTATTGATGTCAATAGTATGGAGATGGTTGTGTGTAAGGGGGAATGGATCAATGGAATATAACAATAAAAACAATCAATTGAAATGAAAACAAGATAAAATCCCAACCTACTCATGAAATGTGTGTTACAAGAATGAAGGTATTATCATTCATGCCAGATGCTCAATTGGTTATCAACTAGTTGTTGTTGTCATTGATGTCATGGTGTATATGTCGAGGATATTGAGAAAATTGTAATGAAGAAAGGTTGTAGGTGTTCAGTGGTTGCTCCAAGTTTTTCTCCAATATTTTCTCATATAGTTGTGTGGTTCAGACATGTTGTTCATGGTTGTTGGAAGCTGCTATATCCAGATTTTTGGCTTCTGATTCATTATACAATGCGAGTTATGTTCACCAGTTGTGAACTATGGTCTTTTTTGTATTTGGCTGAGCTCCAGGAGAAATGTTGTTGGTCTAGATTTATCTTTGGTTAAGTCTTATGACTTGTGGTTCCCAAGTTAAGTTTTTATGATTGTGTTGAAGATAATTCTATTGTCTACAAGGATTTGATCATGCTAAGGGTTGTGTGTGCTTAATTGTTCTATGTGTTTTACATAGTTTTGGCCAACCTTGTGTTGAACACTACCTTTGAAGTTGATGAAGCATGTTGGGACCTATTTGGGTCCTCATCAAGCGTGTGTTTGGGTTTCCCTCATACTAATTCCACCCTAGGATGTTTTGGTGCTGACCTAATTTGAATTTAATGATGGATGGCCGACTGGATATGTTTCAAATTTGAAGATGGTATAAATACAAGATGAGTTAGTGGTGAAATATGTACAAGAGATAAGTGAAAATAAATAGAGTATATAGATGCAAAATAGATGCAAATTAGTGAGTGTGTGTGATGTGAGTTTGGTAGATCAGTGCAAATTCTAAATGTTGAGTTTTTAGATGCAGTGAGATGAAGGTGTACTCTATCTCTCATGCATGTCTACAAGTGGTTGAGTAAATTATGGTAGAAATATTTATTAAATTAATATTTTATTCTCTATGTAACATATCTCTTCTATCTTCTTTGTATCTTTGTGGCAGTGAGCCCTTTGGGCGGTTAACCCTTCTAGATAGTGAGTATTGATCTAGACAGTGAGTCCTTTTTTTTGGCGGTGAGCCTTTTTCTCTCGAGCAGTGATCCTTTGTAATCAATTTTGATATTCTCTATAGTGTGATTTAATCCTCACCATAGTTTCTCTCTCATTGGGTTTTCCACATAAATCTATTGTTGTTGTGTTTGTTTTCAATTTTTGCACTTGCACTTAATGTTTGATCATTCTAGAAATATTAAGGTTTTGTGATTGATTTGAGTTTTGGTGAATGATTTAAAAGGTAAATTTGGTACAACTAATTCACCCCCCCTCTCAGTTGTCCTATTCAACAATTGGTATCAGAGCTTGGTTCCTTGGAGAAGAGCTTAACCACTTAAGGAAGGTTCGGGATGGCTGGAAAAGTTACTCATGACTATCTGAGGTTTGATGGAACTAATTATGCTATATGGAAAATACTAATGGAAGAATATCTAGAGTATTATGGATACGATGTGGAGAAATATTACAAGAATCCTTAATCTCCTCCTTCTAATGGTCTGAGTATGACTAATGAGATCAAGGCACATGAAGCGAACAATAAGGAGAAGTAAATTTTGAAGAATAGTCCTATCCATTTTGAGTTGATTAAAGCTTAGAATTTTAAGACAACTAAGGAAGTATGGGATGCTTTGGAAAAGGTGCATGAAGGAGATGAAAGGGTCAAAGAGGCAATTTTTAAGGGTTTAGAGACACAGTTTGAGCTCCTACATATGTCTAAAGATGAGAATGTTAAAGCTTACATACATAGATTGGATGAGGTAGTAGCTGGAATGCGAGGACTTCATGCTACAATAGATGAAAATAGGATTGTAAATAAGATTCTTAGAACACTCCTTGATTCTTATAGTGAAAAGGTATGTACTATTGAAGAACATATAGATTATATGACTTACACTAAAGATCAATTGTTGGGAACTCTGACATCTTATGAGATGAGAAAGCTGAATTTGAGAAATGGATCCAAATCAAAGACTACTTTTAAGGCTACAAAAGTTGAAGATTTGGATGAAGAAAATATTGATGAAGTAGAAGCTTTGTGAGAAGGATGAAGAAAGCCTCTTTCAAGTATGAAGGTAAGTTACCCTTTAAATGCTTTAGTTGTGGATGAATAGGACATTATTCTTTGAGGTTTTCGGAAAGAGCTAAGAGGAATAAACAAAGATATGAAAAATAGAAGAAAGGTAAGAAGATCAACAAAGCATATTATGTGAATGAGGATTCTAGTATATTTGATGATGAATCTAATTATGGAGATCCTAATGATAATGAATTCTTGTTCTTGGCTATAAAAGATGAACCTACTTCTGCTAATTTTGAAAAAAAAAGGTGAAGGAATGCCCTTTGGAGAAGGAGAAAAATGAAGGTATTGTAATCTCTTCCCTACATGCTAAACAGGAAAAAAACTATTGGTTTGTTGAAATTGGTTGTTCACATCACATGATTGGTGATAAGAGTAAGTTTGTTAAACTTGAAAAGTATGATGAAGGCTTAGTTATGTTTGGAGATGATATCGGTGCTAAGATTTGTGGGATAGGTTCAGTAATTTTTATGGAAAGCATAATACTGATGATGTCTACCATGTTAAGGGTTTAAGGCATAATATCTTGAGTGTTAGAAAGATGTGCAACAAAGGATATAATCTTGTATTTGAGGATGAGAGATGCAAAATCAGGAAAGGATCCAGAATAGTGATTGTTGCAGGAAAGAAATCTGAAGGAAATATCTATCAACTTAAGGGTGTTGATGGATGATGCTTTATGAATTAGCTTAATGAAAATTGGTTGTGGCATTGAAGAATGTGTCATGAATTTTGATAACTTGGCAAGGATTAGTGCTATTCAGGCTGTGAGAGATTTACCAAGGATTACAAAGCTTGTTAATGCTATTTGTAGGAATTTTCAGTTTGGAAAGAAAACAAGAAGCCATTACAAATCAAAGGAATAATTTACTACTGGACTATTGGATTTAATTCATATAGATCTCTATGGTCCTACAAGAGTGAGAAGTCTACAAGGTGAAATGTACTTTCTTCTTTTGATTGATGATTATTCTAGATATACATGGGTTGCATTTCTTAGAGATAAGTTTGATGCATTAGAAGATTCAAGAGATTCAAAGCTACAGTTAAAAATGAAGTAAATTTGAGGATAAAATTCTTAAGGTCTGATAGAGGTGGTGAATTCACCTCCCATGATTTTAATATGTTTTTTGAAGTGAATAGAATAAAAAGATAGTTATCTTCTCTAAGAGCCCCTTGACATAATGAAGTTGGGAGAAAGAACAAAACAATTCAAGAGGCTGCTAGATCAATGATTACTAAGGATGGTCTATTAGAAGTTTACTAGAGAGAAGCTATTCACACTATTGTTTATGTATTCAATCAAGTTCAAGCAAGAGAAAATAGTACAAAGATCCCCTATGAGCCATGGTGTGGAAGAATTCCTACTGTTAAGTATTTCAAGGTATTTGGAAGAAAATGTTATATCAGATAGGATGAATAAACCTTAGGAAAGTTTGATGCAAGAAGTAATGAAGGAATTTTTCTTAGATATTCTACCAAAAGAAAAGCTTAGAGATTTTTCAATAAAAGACTAAGGAAGATTGTAGAAATTACAAATTTCAAGGTTGGTGAAGTAATGAAGAATTCAATTGATGTTGATGGTTATGTATTTGATGAACCTGATTGCATAAGGATTGAAGAAGTTGTGGAAGAATAGGAAAAGGATGATAAAGAGAAGAAGAAGCTTTGGTAGTGTTCCCCAAGACACCTAGATATGTGCAAAAGAATAATTTAGAAAGTGTGATCATTGGAGACAAGATAAAAGGAGTATTGAAAAGAAGCAAATCTTCTACTAGTGAGGTAAATTTGTGTTTACTTTTTGAGATTAAATTGAAGACTATAAGTGAAGCATGTAAAGATGAGCATTGGATGGAAGCTATGAAAGAAGAACTTATGCAGATTGAGAAGAATCAAACTTGGGAATTGGTCCCGAGACTGATAGGCAAAAACATTATTGGATCAAAGTGGGTATTCAAAAATAAGTTGAATGAGAATGAAGAAGTGGTTAGAAATAAAGCAAGGCTTGTGTGTAAGGGTTACTCACAACTAGAAGGCATATATTTTTAGGAGGATTTTTCTTTGGTGGAAAGAATGGAAGCTATTAGGATGTTCTTAGCACTTTCTACTCATAAAGATCTCAAGGCCTATCAGATGGATGTCAAGTCTACATTATTGAATGGTGATTGAGGAAAGTTTTATATGGATTGAATAAATCTCCTAGAGCTCTTGGTATGCAAGGTTAGGCAGGTACTTGATTCAACAAGGTTTCAACAAAGGTACGATATATAGTAATCTATACATTAAAATTAAAAATAACAAAAAATTGATTCTGGTTGTATATGTTGATGACATTATTTTTGGAGGAAATGAAATGATGTGTAAGATGTTTGCAGAAGAAATACAAAAATAATTTGAGATGTCTATGTTTGGAGAGATGAATTTCTTTCTTGGGCTAAAAATTAATCAAACATAGAGTAATTTTTATTTCACATTCGAAGCATGTAAAATAAATGTTGAAGAAGTTTGGAATGGATGGTTCCAAATTGGTATGCACTCCTATGGTGACTAGTTGTGAATTAGGTAAAGATGATGATTCATATAAGGCTGATTAGAGCAAGTATAGATCTATGATTGGTGGAATATTGTATTTGACTGCTACTAGAATGGATATTATGCATGTTGTCTTTCTTGTGGCTAGATTTAAAGAAGATCCTAAAGAAACACATGTTGTTGTTGTTAAAATAATATTTATATACTTGAATGTCACTTTGGATTATGGCCTATGGTATCCTATGGATATTGAATTTACACTATGTTCTTATAGACATCCAAATTGGGCTGGATGTGTAGATGTCAAAAAAAGTACAAGTGGTGGTGCATTCTTTCTTAGTTGTAGATTGGTGGCATGGCTGAGTAAAAAGCAAGATTTAATTTCCTTATCCACTATTGAAGCCGAGTATATTGTTGTTGCATCTTACTGTACACAAGTTTTATGGATGAAATATACATTGAAAGATATCACAGTTATATATGATGATCATATTTCTATCTTTTGTGATAATACAAGTGCAATTAATATTTCAAAGAATTCAATGATGTACTCGAGGACAAATCATATATCTATTAGGTATCATTTCTTGAGAGATAAGGTTGTGGAGAATGAAGTAAAGCTTGAATATATCCCTATGAAGGATCAAATTGCTGATATATTTACAAAGGCTCTTCCTAAAGATACTTTTGAGTATCTTCAGGAGAAGTTAGGGGTTATTTTCCCTCCTTTCTTGAACTAGATGCATATGGAGATGCATCGGTCTGGTGGATCTATGGATCTATATTTCTTCTAAACTGATTTTTTGGTAGCTACCTCTTAGGGGGAGCAGGTAGTGTCATGGGTTGTTATTGTATGAGTATTTTGTTTTTAATGTCAAAGGGGAAATAAATGTACAATATATTTTTCCTTTGTCATTGATGTCAAAGGGGGAGAGGAAGAATGTGAAAAATAGAAGAGTATCATGAGAAAAATATTATCTACAAGGAGGGAGAAACAAAAAGAAAAATCATGAGAAGTGTTTTCAGAACTAGTATGTTGTCTTTGATGGTTTTTCACATCATGTGTTGCCATCAATGACAAAGGGGGAGATTGTTGCAAGAATGAAGGTTTTTTCATTGACTTCAACTCATCAATTGGTTATCAATAGGTTGTTGTTGTCATTGATGCCATGGATGCAAGTTATTCATGGATTTAGTGGTTGCTCTAGGATTTTCTCCTATGGTTGTGTGGTTCAAACATGTTGTTCATGGTTGTTGGAAGCTACTATATCTAGATTTTTGGATTCTAATTCATTGTACAGTGCGAGTTATGTTCACCAGTTGTGAACTGTGGTTTTCTATGTATCTGGCTAAGGTCTGAGAGAAATAATGTTGGTCTAGATTTATCTTTAGTTAAGTCTTATGAATTGCAATTCTAGAGTTAAGTTTTTATGATCACGTTGAAGACAATTCTAGTGTCTGCAAGGATTTGATCATGCTAAGGGTTGTGTGTGCTTAATTATTCTATGTGTTTTACACTGGTTTGGCTGACCTTGTGTTGAACACTACCTTCAAAGTTGATGAAGCATGTTGGGACCTATTTGGGTCCTCATCAAGCATGTATTTGGTTTTCCCTCGTTCTAATTCCACCATAGTATGTTTTTTGCACTAACCTAATTTGAATTTAATGATGGATGGCTGACGTTGGATATGTTTCAAAGTTGAAGATGGTATAAATATAGGATGAGTTAATGGTGAAATATTTCCAAGAGATAAGTGCAAATAAATAGAGAAGATAGATGTGGAATAGATGAAAATCAGTGGGTGTGTGTGATGTGATTGTGGCAGATCAATGCAAATTCTAGATGTTGAGTTTCCAGATGCAGTGAGCCCTCCAGGTGGTTAAACTTGTTGGATAGTGAGTCCTGATCTGGATAGTGACTCATTATTTTATTAGTGAACCTTTTTTCTCTCGGACAATGATCATTTATAATTAGTTTTGATATTCTCTATAGTGTGATTTAATCCTCATCATGGTTTTTTCCTCATTGTATTTTCCACATAAATATGGTATTGTTGTGTTTGTTTTTAGTTTCTATATTTGCACTTAATGTTTAATCATTTTAGCAGTATTAAGGATTTGTGATCTGATTTGAGTTTCGATGAATGATTTAAAAGGTTAAACTTGGTACAACTGAGTCACCCCATCTCATTTGTCCTATTCAACAATGTGATTGTAAAGAAATGAATTCAACAAGAAATGTTAGCATAAATGAGAACATTAAAAAATTCAAAGACTACAATTTGACCATCCCATGTCAGAGTGTATTTGTATTGATAATGGATGTTGGATTGCTTGATCAATACAAAGCCTCCATGTTTGCAAAATATTCAAAGGTCGTAGTAATGGTGACCTCAAATGCAAGTATTTTATCAATGTGCTTCAATAGCCAATTTGATATGACCTCTCCACAAATTCTCTAGATTATTCAATATTTTATGAGAAGGATGAAGATTGTTGTATAGATTTACGATTTTTCGATAAACAATCACAATGCAACACTGAAAGATCATGATCAATGGTTGAGAATCATTGAGAGGAAATAGGTTGATCAGTTAACTTGTCTGGTTGATCCAATTAAGGGATTTAATTGAATAATCAGTGGGATTGGATGGAATTATTAGTGGGATGGAAGAAGTTAGTTTGAGTGTTAGTGGGATTAGCATAATCAACACGATTGGGAAATAGATTAAGAAATCAATGGGCATGATTTATTCAATCAAGATATGTGAGGTTTTGTTAATTAATTTAATAACTAATTAATGTTTGATAGGAACGTGCAAGTTGTATTTGAATTTAATAAATAAATGTATATTTATTTATTGACCATGTTGAGTGATTTTGGGGAAATTGAATAATTGATTTAATTATTCAAATTTGGATAAGAGAAAGTAGCTTAATTAAATAATTAATGATAATTGTTTAATTAATTTAGATGGATAAGTAATGTTAGTGACATTAAATAATGTGTGCTTATTTAATTAATCAAGAAGAATAAGGTTGAATTAGGACATTTATTAAATAATGAGATTTATTTAATTAGTCAGAAATGATGATTGAAGACGAATTAATTAAATAGTGTTAAATCACTTAATTAATAGACGAATATAAAATTTGATAATAATTAAATAATAATAATGTATTATTTAATCATTTAGGGAAGAAGAGTCAAAGTTAGTTAAATAGTGTTGTTCTCTAGTCAGGACAATTTAGGGTATCTACATTGTTCCCCTTTTTGATACAATGCAATTTTGAGCATTGTGTCAAATAAAATTCAAAAATTCTTGCTCAGGAGTTGCCCTGATATGTCTCAATATGCCTCAGGGACAACAGGATAGCATGGTGCCCCCTTGAGAAATTTGGTGAAAATTCTAGATAATGAGCCAAATTTTTCAACAAGCTTATGTGATGTGTTTAAGTGCAAGGACTGACAGAAGAAATGTTGACTAGAAGAAAATGTTAGTAACATTATGAGTTTTCTTTTGCTTCATGGAGACTAAGAGATTTAAGTATTGCAATCCTTATTAATGTAGAAAATAGATACGATGCACCAAGGTATTAATGACCAAGGTGACTTTGTATCTATTGTTTGGACTTTGAATTTGCAAACAAGGAGCATTCTTGCTCATACCAGACATTGAAAACCTTTTTAGAGTATATAGGTCAAAAGTTCAAAGCATTTGAACCAGTGCATAGAGAGGTATGAGGAACCAAACATGCAAGGCCGCTTTAGTTGCTTGAAATGAGTTCCACACCCACAAGGAAAGTATTCACCATGGTAGTATTCCAAAAAGATCGAACAATCAGAGCATACAAAATAGTTGCTAAATGTCCCATTCCTTATTCTCTATATCCTTAATGGACATCCTTGGGAGATCCTGGGAATGAGAATAAGATAAATCAAAAGATAAGATCATAAAAGATAAACAATGTTGTAGTATCACTTACCATAATTGTTTTGATTTTTTAGGATTATCCATCGATGATGTCTATTGTAGGAATGATTTATCCATTAAGACATATGTTAGGATGTTGATGATGATTTTCAAAATGCAAGGTAGTTAACACTTAGTCATTGTTTTAGTTTAATGATGATCCAATCATTTTTTCTTTTCTTGGAAGTTTTGGATTTTGTTGTTTTCTTTTTTTGTTGATTGTGTTGTGAAAGGTTGAAGGCGATGATTGTTTATTATGGATAGAAATTTTATTATGAATATGTGATAATGGAGATAGGACTTTCAATTTTTTTTTTGAATGTTTATGCTTTTGAGGTTATTTTATGTTGTTTTTGACATTTTTGAAAGATTTAGAGATAAATAGGGGACCTAAAGGGACTGACCTAGTGCCTCTAGGGCTCATCGATGATGGCCTTGCCTACATGAAAAATGCAAAAACATCATAATTTGACTGTATTGAGTGACATCATTTTTTGGAGATTTTTGACTTTTTACGAATGTTGTTGGATTTTGATAAGATATTTGAATGATTTTGGATTTTAGACCAAGTTTAAAGACCAAAAGGGACACCCAAAGGGACTGACCTAGTGCCTTGGGGACTCATTAATGATGGCCTTTCGTACATGCAAGCTAAAATACAACGTAGTTTGACTGCATTTTGAATAAATTGAAGCTTGTCTAGAGATGACCTACAATGTTTTTGGAATTTTGTGTTTTACAACTTTGTTTTGGATTTTGATAGTTTTCTAGATGTTTTTTATTTTGATAGTTTTTTGGATGTTTTTTTTTTTGATAGTTTTTTGCAAGTGATGGGATGAACAAGGATCTAATCCACTACCAGGTTTAGGAGGTTTCCCATAGTTCAGAATAGGATTACATTTTATTAGTGATAGGTGGCTAAAATAGATGGTGGATAGAGATGGTACAACAAGGTTCAACACTTGATCAGTTACCGAGCCATGGTTGGGTGCATGTTTCATTATGGAGACTTTTTTTTTATTTTGATATTTTATCAACTATTTTTGGATTTTTCATAATAATGATTGATGAGGTAAAAATAACCTCATCATAATAAAATCTGGAAAGCTTACTTTTGCTAACTCAATCCTAAGCCTATGCCAATTTATTAAAATTTAGGAGAAGTAATTGCTTATTTTAAGGAAAATTATGCTTTCTTTCTTTCTTTTGATCAATAGAGGAAATTTACCAAAATAGGTTTAATGGGTTGACATTAGCATTTTTGTAGGGAATAATAGGTCATCATGCGGCTATTACAAAAGTTTATCCAGCACGTGCCTCAAAAGTAATGTTGTGAGCCCACTCCTAGATGCCTGGATGATGCACCGAAGATTTAGTTTTTGTTCTTTAATTTTTTGTTGTTAAAACTTTATGGCTCTTCTCGAGCCTTCCATATGTTTATGAGCTTTAAAGACATCAAAGTTAGTTTTAAGTTGAGGAAGACTTTTTCAATGGCTATCCACACCATCTTAAATTTAGGATTTAGTTAAAAAGTTATCTATAAGAATGTAATGTCAAAAGTGATGAATAAGATAGAGGAAGTCTCATTATTTTGTTCACGTGGTTTTTCAAAACACTGTTGAAATGAGTTATCTGATTCCTGTTTATTGGTAAACTGTTGAATTTCGAATGATGATGACTATTTGTAATGAAAGCACTTGAGAACCTATAGCTTATGTGATTTAAAGATGAAGTGTTAATCCGCGAGTTGGCCACTCGAGGAAAGTTAGCTTAGATAGATAAGTAGTTTACAGTTAAGTTATTTTCTTTGTTAAAGGTAAATTATTGTTCAGTAGGAAGTAACTAAGTTGTTGAAGAGTTGAGTCAGTAGTTCCAGAGCACCATTGTTTTTAATTTGTATAAGTTATCTTTCGTAGTTTAAAGGATGTTTAATTGTCTAGCCCCTTACTTTTTTGTTTCCATAATATATCAATTATTTAGTTTGCTTGTTTCCATGCTTTCTAGTTTAGTCGTAATACTTTCTAAATTAGTTGTCTTATGCTTTTTAATTTAGTATTTCTGGTTTTTATTAGAGTAAGATTATTCTCTAGTTTAATAGTAATGGCCTTAGATTAGAACTGATTTCTATAGTTTAAAAGAAAAAAAGAAAAATATAAAATGAGTTATCCAAATAATCTCCTTCTGCAAACTGCCTTGGACACTAACCGGTCGACTAATTAACATTCAGTTATTCTAAAGTAGTAGGACCTAATGACAGCCTATCAATTTTTGGCGCCGTTGTTGGGGATCCTAAAAAGCCTTTGTGCTTAAGTGTTATTAGGAGACGGTTTGAATACAAATTTTTATGCCAAAAATTTCTTAGTCGGCTTCCTTTTCTGCATGGTCCAGAAAAGAGGCCCTCATAGACGTTCCCCCCAAAATATGTACCAATCATACATAGGGAAGCCCAAGCCTCAGATGACCACACTTATGAAGAATTATTTGAGTCTACTCCACCCTAGGCTTTCCATTATTTACCTGTCGAGCAACTGGCAGAACAACGAGTTATTAAGGAAATTGTTTTTGAGGAACATACTCTTCTGAACATCATGGGAGATTGTAGAGCTGAACCTAACCACAATGAACCTTAGCCTCCTAGAATGTTTACCTATCCTATTACATTGGATGCTGACGATGATATGGTCATGAAGAACATTTCTCCAGCTTTCCTTCCAACCTTCCGTAGTTTATCCTCAGAAGATGCAGACCAATTTCTCTTTGAGTTTAAAATCCTATGTCAGACTTATGATTATAAGAATGACAACCAAAAGTTGAAGCTCTTTCCATCGAATTTGAAGGACTCAACAATGCGCTAGTTTATGGGATTGGGTTCAGGTAGTATAACATCCTGGGGGGAAATGGAGACTGTCTTCTTGCAAAAATACCAGAGTTATTGTAGGGTAAGTGATCGTAAGGAGGAGCTATTTAAACTGAGACAAACCAAGGACAAAAGTTTAGAGGATTATCTAGATAGGTTCCTCTTCCTCTCCAAAAGATGTGGAGAAATGACCATTAGAGTAGAGATTCTCAAAACAATATTACTTAAAGGTCTTGATGATGACGCTCGAAGAAATCTTGATTTAATGGGAAAAGGTGATGTATCTCAATTAACTCTTGAAGAAATATGTGAGTTATGCCAGAATTTCTCCCGTACTCAATGAGGAATCCGCAAAACTAATCTTTTTAAAGGGTCTGACGAGATAGGTAAGCTCCGTGAAGAAATAGAAAATTTGAAAATGGACATTCTCATGCAGTTGAATACCACAGTAGATGGTATACAAGCTAAAACTTGTAACCTTGAGACCTTGTCAATTTATTGTCCAAGGTGTCATAATAAACACCTCTTGCGTGAGTGTCCTTTGGATAAAATCAATGTTTGTCAATTGTGTGAGCAAAACCATCCTACAAATTAGTGTGGAATTCTGTTGGATATCAAGAATACTAAGAAAAAAACCATTCAGGTTGCAGAAGAGATAAATTCCTTAAACCAACACCAAGGAGGTAATTTCCCTTATGGAAAGAATTCCAATCCTACATGGAGACCACAAAATAACTGGGCGCATAATCAATGGAATCCATCTTGGAATCAGTCACCTCCACCTCAACCTAACTGGGGAACTCCTTATTGGGGATCCCCTGAATGGAAAAACCACACTTGGGGAAATCAGTAGTGGTCAAATCAACCCCAACAACAATGGTACCAACAACATGCTACCCCCAAATGGAATCAAGCACAAAATCAGTTTTATACTGAACCTAGGAGGAATCAACAACATAATCTATTACCTCTAGCTCAAACCCCTACTCAGAATGAGTAGGTAAACAAACCTTAGCTTCCAACGCAACCGCTCCCAATCCTAAGAATAATCGCTAGAATACACCAGTCTATTCTACCGAACATGAAAATGTTACAAGGCTTAACGCGATACACTTCAAAAATGTGCAGTTGCGTTTTGGTCAAACTCTTCAACCTCCGACCATTGAAGAAATAGTGGAGGAAACTAAACCTAAAAGTCCAACAAAAGACATGTCGTCTAATCAGGATGCCACTCCTAAAGACAAAGAGCATTTTTCAGTGGTAGGGGTTGCTGACTTGTCTCAGGGGGAGGAAGGTTAGTCCTTAAGTAAACATAAGGAGGATCCTATTCCAAGGGAGAAAAGGATGGCACCATATCTAGAATATTTAAAGTCCATAACTCCGAAAGATACTCTAGAAGTATCCTTGGCTACAAAAACTGCGTTAATTCATGAGATTAAGTAGTTGCAAATTGAAGTTCCTTTATTGTAGGAAATAAAGGAAATTCCTGAATTAAACTAGTTAATCAAACAACTATGTATTAAAACACCAGGGAGGAAGCCAAAAAAGATAAATATCATTCATATTGATGGTTATTTAGCTGATTTTCTATCTGGAAAGACTATTGCTCTGAAATATGATGATCCTGGGAGTCCACTTATAACCATTACAATCAACAAGGTAGCAATACCATATGCACTAGTGGATCTAGGAGCAGCTATTAATGTGATGACTGTGGATGTAATGGAAAAATTAGGTTTAACTGATTTAGGTCCTACAACCATAGTCTTACAAATGGAAAATCAGTCTATAGCCATCCCAAAGGATGTCATTAAAAAAATCCTTGTCAACGTTGATGGATGGGATTATCCAGTCGATTTCCAGGTAATCTAGTTGCTTACACCTAAGGATAGCTATCCTATAATTCTTGGAAGACCTTGGCTGGCCACGGTTGCTACTAAGATTGATTGTAGGGAAGGGGGAATGACCATTTCACATGGTCAAGATAGTAAAATTTTTTTCTTATATCCCCCTACTAAACCTACTGAGCACAAAAGGTCTAGGTTGATGAACCTGAAGAATCAAATGGTTCAGAGAGTTTAGCCTCCCTAGCCATGGTAGTAATTAAACAGCATGGGGAAGATCTAGAAGAAGAGTTAGTAAAAGAGGTAGCATGCCTTGCTATAACCTCGAATGAGGAAGAAGTGATGGACACCCCAAGAATCTTTGGGCAACCAATTGATATAAATGGGATGGAGCATAGCTATGCTACAATGGGAATGCCTTGTCCCTTAGCAAATATGATTCCCATAACAAGTCATTTCTATGAGGATTTCACAAGGTTTCACCAACTGGTACCTCATAGTTTTCCTCTTAACACATTGTTGCGACCTATGTATATAGTAACCTCGGTTCATCCTGGAACAAAATCAATAATGCTATTACCAGGAAAAACTTTGAATATCAATAGTTGGTTGACAGAAACTCAAGAGGATAAGTTATTTAATGTTCTAGTACAAAGGTCTAAAGCTTTTTCTTGGGATTATACGGACATGAGGGGAATTCACCCAAGTGTTTGTACTCATCACATTTACACTGACATCAGTATAAGGCTTGTTCGTCAGCCACAAAGGAGACTCAATCCTACATTAAAGGATTTGGTCAAAATTGAGATTGAGAAACTCCTTCGTGCTAGATTTATTTATCCAATCTCTGATAGTAAATGGGTATCACCTATGGTTGTAGTCCCAAAGAAAAATGGGAAGTGGAGAATCTATGTAGATTATTGAGAACTCAATAAAGCCACTTATATAGATTATTTTCCCCTACCATTTGTTGATAAGGTCCTGGACAACTTGGCTGGGAGGAGATATTTCTCCTTTCTTGATGGATTTAGTGGTTATAATCAGATATAGGTTGCTCCAGAAGACCAGGACAAAACCACGTTTACCTACCCTTGGGGCGCATTTGCATATAGAGTGCTTCCTTTTGGACTGTGCAATGCTCCAACGACCTTTCAGAGAGCCGTTCTTGCCATATTTTCCGCTCCTGTGTCGAGGTTTACATCGACGATTTTACAATTTATGGGTCAACATATGACGAAGCTCTTCAGAACTTAGATCGAGTTTTGCAAGTTTGTGAGGAAATAGACTATCCCTTAGCCATGAGAAATGCTTAATAATGGTGGAACAAGGAATAGTCTTGGGTCATCATATTTCCTTTGAGGGAATAAAGGTCGACCCTTAGAAAATCGAAGTCATCCAACAGTTGACAGTCCCTCAAACTTAGACAGATGTAAGAAGTTTCCTTGGACATGCTGGCTACTACAAAAGGTTCATAGAAGGCTTTAGTAAAATTGCAGCTTCTATGTTCTCTCTTTTATAGAAATAAGAGTTTGTCTGGACATCTTGTCTCTACTCCCGTTCTGTGAGGGCCAGATTGGAATATTCCCTTTTATATCTATGTTGATACTTCTGACGATGCTATCGGTGCAGTTCTGGGACAAGAAGATGAGAACGGTGGAAAGTATGCTTTATATTTCATCATTAAAAATCTTACTCCTACAGAAAGGAATTATACAACAACAGAAATGGAATTCCTGATTGTTGTTCATGCTATTAAGAAATTTCACCATTATATTATGGGATACAAGGTCACAGTTTATATGGACCACTTAGTTGTGAAGTACCTAATGAACAAACCCATAGTTAATGGTTGAAGTATGAGATGGCTATTGCTTCTTCAGGAGTTTAATGCCACGATTCTTGATAAACCAAGGAAATATAATGTGGTAGAAAAATTTCTTTCACGAATCAAACATGAAGAAGATGACAGTACTCATGTACAGGATGATTTCCCAGATGAAAATCTGTTTGTGGTTTCTATAAAATCACCTTGGTTTGCAGATATCGCTAACTATTTAGCTGCTTCAGAAGTATCTCCTGGATTCACTACTAAGCAAAAGAAGCATCTAATCAGGGAAAGTGCTCCATTCAAATGGATTCATGAAATGTTATTTCATTGCGGCCCTAACATGATTTTGAGGAGATGTGTACGAGCGGATGAAACCTACATCATTCTAAGGGCCTATCACGATGACCCTTCAGGAGGACATTACTCTGCAAAGATAACTTCCCACAAAGTCTTAGGCATCGGATACTATTTCCCCTCAATGCACAAAGACATTAAGAACTATGTTCATCATTATGATGAATGTTAGAGGGTAGGAAGACCAATTGCTTCTTCAGAAATGTCGTTGCTACCACAGGTAGTCCATGAACCATTCAAAAAATGGGGTTTAGATTTTATCAGACCCATAGATCCTTCCTCTCAAGGGAAAGAGTATATACTGGTTTGCACTGACAACCTAACAAAATGGGCTGAAGTTTAATCCTTAAGAATAGCTAGGGAAGAGCAAGTTATGAACTTCCTTTATAATAAAATCTTCCTTAAATTCAGAGCCTCCCAAACTATCGTAACTGATCAGGGACCCCAATTTATGTCTCAAGTGCTCTTGGAATTTACCGATCATTTTCAGGTAAGCCATAGGAAGTCATCCCCTTACCACCCTCAAGCGAATGACCAAGTAGAAGTAACTAATAGAGAACTGGAGAACATTCTAACAAAAACAGTTTCTTCTCGAAGAAAAGACTGGGCTAGAAAACTCCTTGAAGCCATATGGGCATACAACACAACTTGGAAATCTACAATTGGATTCAACCCCTATGAGCTCGTTTTTGGGAAGAAGCCTCTTCTCCCATTGAGTTTGAACTACAAACTCTACGAATGGCTATGGAACTAGGTTTGGATTTAAAATGAGCCCAAGTTGAACGAGTTATGCAACTAAGTGAATTGGATGAGATTCATTTAGACATCGTCCATCAAACTAAACTAATTCAACATCAATGGAAAGTGTGGCACAACAAAAATATTAAGGAAAAGGAGTTTCATAATGGCGACTGGGCCCTATCATTTGATTTGAGATACAAGGATCATAAGGGGAAGCTCAAGACTCACTGGCTGGGACCTTATGAAATTGATGAAGTCTTTTCGAATGGAACCGTTCGGTTGAAGCCAATCGATGGTGACATGTGAACTCTTTTGGTTAATGGTCATCGCTTATGTGTCTACGATAAGCCAGCCAATAGGGAAGACTTTACAAGGATGGTGGCAATGCAGGGCGAGGTCTAATGTGTTGACTCTACCAAGGCATAGTCTATCTGGTAACAAAGTTGTTGTTCAAAATAAAAAAATAAAAATATGATAATAATTTGAAAATGTGCAATAAACAGACATGTATGCTAAGATATTTCCCTTCATTAAATATTTCTTCATTTTTGGACTTAGCTAATTTTATTTTGCAGGACTTCTCAAAAAGTGGAAAATAACTTCTGGAGCACCCTCCAAAGATGCTCTGGAACGTTATGATGCGGTACCGATGCTCCGGAACTTGACATTTTCAAGCCCGATGCTCTGGAACTTGTATAAAGCTCATCATGTCGAAGGGGTGTTCTACACTAAGGTTCAAAGTTCATGAAGTTCAAAAATTATTTTCCATGTCACTCCACTTTCATTTTGTTGCTGCTCTGGCTGCATCTTTCAGCAATGCTCCAGAACCTTTTATTCTGTTGCTGCTTTGGTTGCATCTTTTAGCAATGCTCTAAAACCTTTTATTCTATTGCTGCTCTGACTGCATCTTTCAACAATGCTCCAGAACCTTTCATTCCGTTGCTGCTCTGGCTGCATCTTTTAGCGATGCTCTGGAACCTTTCATTCCATTGCTACTTCAGTTGCATCTTTCACCGATGCTTCAGAACCTCCATTTCATTTTTGTTTTGGTCACACCTCACACCGGTGCTCCAGAACTTATGCACTCATTTTGAGCACGTTGTCAAATTAGATGCTCTGGAACTTGTTCGCTTGTTTTCCACCACCTTTTTCAAAATATTTAAATTTTCGCGATTCTTCTGCTAGAATATCCCATACATCTATCTTTCTATTTTATCTTTAGTAATAAGTAAGTCACCCAATTCCATACTCCTCATTGATAGCTTCATCTCCCATAGAATTTTGCACGCATATCATAATAACTCAGTCATCAACTCAGCCAATACCTTCACGTCATCCTGTAAAATCTGTAAGGTATAAGATCTTTGAACGATCATAGAATGCTAGTAAGTATTAATTTTCGCTTTAAGTAGGTAGTTATTTTTGAATAAAGAATAATTAATTGGCACAAACTTCACTCCCAATTTAACAATTTGTGCCACTCGACGATCAAATACTTGTATGGCAAATCCTTTCGCATGCCTCCATGGAGATTGGAAATTATTGAAGAGTAAACTGCAAATAAGACAAATAAGTGATTTCAGAGGCAATATTTTCAAAAACCTACATGGAAGGTTTGTGTTAGACTTAAAAATATTTTGCAGAGTGTGAAATAAGGAAATGGGGGGTGGTAAAAGAAAGGCAAAGCCAAATTCAGCAGAAAAATTGTTGGGATTGAGCAATATCTCCAGGTTGTTTGAAGAAGCAGGGTGGTTAAGCTTCATCAAAAAAATTGAGAGCTATAATGAAAAGCTGGTAAGCTCTTTTGCTGAGAACTACACTAATGGCGAGGTGGTACTTCATGGGAAGCATTTCAAGGTAAGTTCCAAAATTATTTCCCGCTTATCTAGTTTAGAGAATTCATGCATAAAAATAAAAGAAACCTCTCAAATTATGTACCAAAAATTATTTGAATTATTTGTTAGAGAGGGAGACCCACACCCAATGCTAGTAATAAGTACCAGGGGAAAAAATAAAGGGTTCCAAAGAACCTCCATATTAGAACCCTAGGGCACTGCAGTTGCATGGATTATAAAGTATTTTACTTGTGAGGGTCAGCTACCTGTAGTTGTAGGACCTACCTTTCGCATGTTGACCCATTTACATCACGGGAAGGAGGACCCAACTCTTAGGGTTAACATGCCTAAATTCTTGTATGATTCCTTAAACACTTCCATAGAAACGTATAAAATAGGGACTAGGCCATTGAAACATCACGGGTTAATTCAACTAATTTGTAAGTACCATTTTTGTAAGAAACTAGAAGGAAAATGGGAGAAATTTTTAAAGAAAATGGAGACGCCTACAGTTGCAAGAACCATAGAATCAGGGGAACCATCCCACCAAGCTATTCCTCCATCCGGAGCAATTTCCCCTAAGGGATCTCCAGCTCCAGAAGCTCTTAATCCCACCACTCCTGGTGAGGATTTTCCAACCTTCTTCGGGGATGAATTCAAAACCCCCGACCTGCTAGAACAGGTTGATATTATTTATTCTAACACAAGTAAGCCCAGAAAGAAGAAAAAGGGGAAAAATAGAACACCTATCATTTTCCAAGAATTGCCTCCAATCAGAAGGAGTAAGCGGTTAGCTTCTGAATTCTCTGAAACCCCAATACAGGGTAAGGAGGGAAGTTCACAAAAGAAAAAGCCTAAGCGGCCACCTGAGCCCATAGAAATTTCAGAGCTTGCCAGTGAAGAAGAGGTACCCCTAAATAAAAAAGATTCAGGAGAAGAGTTTCCTTTCCACTCTACACATGTGGATGAAATCTTCACTGATGAAACTCGGGGAAGAGAACTTGAGGGTGAAGGCGGTGTGCCAAAAAAATTTTCACCCATTGTGAATAAAATTGTTGGAATAGTTGAAACAAGTAGTGCCATTGCTGAATTGGAAAAGTGTAAAGTAGAAATTGATGATTTACAAAGACAATTGTCTAAAATTAATGAACTTATAGAATTGTAGAAAGAAGAATCAGCTATGCAAATTGCAATAATAAATAAAAGAGATCAAGAAATAAAGGGCTTGAAGCTTCAATTGCAGGAAAATGACTCAATAATCTATAAGTTAGAAGAACAGATGCAAGAACACAATCAAAAGCATAAAATGTATAGTGTTGATATTGCAAACAAAGATGTAGAGATGGAAAGAATAAAACAAAAAAAATTTCTCATGCACATTGCTTTTGAGGAGGACAAGAAAATAAAAACTGAAGAGTTGAACACTTCCATCAGCAGGGTAGCTGGACTAGAGCAGGACTTGAAGGAATGCAATGTAAAACCTCAAATGGAGTCCAAAGAAATTCAGACTAAGCTAGTTGTAACTAATTGGTTCCAGGTCCACATTCCACCTTTGCTAATGAAATGGATGGAAAAGTGTTACTTCCTCAGGAATGTCCAAACTGAAAATTATAGGCTAAAGAAGGAACTAGTGCTCCTGAAGGAGTCATTTCACAAGGCCTACAGAGGGAAGAAGGATGCATGTCAACTAGTGGACTGTTTACTGAATTGTAAAAGACCATCAAGAGTTTACTCTATGTTTTTGAATGAAAAAAGGCTAAGATGGAAACATTTTAGGATTTATAATGATCAGGCCTACGAGCCTAATGATAAAGAGTTTGTTAAAATATTTGTAGAATCAACTTTTGAAGACCAGGATTTAATTTGTGAATTCTTTCTACATGACTTGTTATTAGAAAATCATATAGATTTCTTTATCAATTTGTTTGTTGGAGAGGTAGAACTGAGATCATTTCTCTCCACCATGAGGAATCAAATTCATTGATAGGATAGGACAAAGGAGTTTGCACAGGCAGAGAGAACAGTGGGTCTCCAAATAAGGTCCCCAAATTCAAGGCCTGATGGATTCAAAGCTACATTTTTGTCTCTCCTAGTTAATGATAAGATGAAGGAAAGGTATGAAAACAACCTCAATTTGTGTTATGATAATTTCATGGCAAATGGACAGAAGTTGATAGGAAAATCATGGCATGCTTGCGAAGAAAGATTCACCCCTCTACCAACTTACTTAAAGAAAAGAGAAGTTATTTCCCCTCTAAATATCAGGTGGTCATTCAGAAGGGAAGATGCCTTAGTTAAAATTATGAAGACTCTGAGGAAAAAATGGATAGGAATGAAATACAGACCTCCCTTGCTACTCAATCCACCCCCGACCTTCAATATTTCCATAGATTAGAATGACAGACTTTTTAATGAATGGAGGGAAAGTGTGATGTTTCATAGAGGGTTCATTCATAACCCTGAAGCTTTCGATGCATCAGCTAGGGATAGACATGATCTCAGTACTCTTTATGAGGAATGGAATAGGACTCAAGGTTTTAACTATGGAGCAGGAGGACCTACCAGAAATTAGGTAGGGGAGGAAATGATGAGGTAAAAATAACCTCATCATAATAAAATTTGGAAAGCTTACTTTTGCTAACTCAATCCTAAGCCTGTTCCAATTTATTAAACTTTAGGAGAAGTAATTGCTTATTTTAAGGAAAATTATGCTTTCTTTCTTTCTTTTGATCAATAGAGGAAATTCACCAAAATAGGTTTAATGGGTTGACTTGAGTATTTTTGTAGGGAATAATAGGTCATCATGCGGTTGTTACAAAAATTTATCCAGCACGTGCCTCAAAAGTAATGTTGTGAGCCCACTCCTAGATGCCTGGATGATGCACTGAAGGTTTAGTTTTTGTTCTTTAAATTTTTGTTGTTAAAACTTTATGGCTCTTCTCGAGTCTTCCATATGTTTATGAGCTTTAGAGACATCAAAGTTAGTTTTAAGTTGAGGAAGACTTTTTCAATGGCTATCCATGCCATCTTAAATTTAGGATTTAGTTAAAAAGTTATCTATAAGAATGTAATGTCACAAGTGATGAATAAGATAGAGGAAGTCTCGTTATGTTGTTCACATGGTTTTTCAAAACACTGTTGAAATGAGTTATCTAATTCATGTCTATTGGTAAACTGTTTAATTTTGAATGATGATGACTATTTGTAATGAAAGCACTTGAGAACCTGTAGCTTATGTGATTTAAAGACGAAGTGTTAACCCATGAGCTGGCCACTCGAGGGAAGTTAGCTTAGATAGATAAGTATTTTACTGTTAAGTTATTTTCTTTGTTAAAGGTAAATTACTATTCAGTAGGAAGTAACTAATTTTTCAAAGAGTCGAGTCAGTAGTTCCGGAGAACCATTATTTTTAATTTGTATAAGTTATCTTCCATAGTTTAAAATATTTTTAATTGTCTATCCCCTTAATTTTCTGTTTCCATAATATATCATTTATTTAGTTTGCTTGTTTCCATGCTTTCTAGTTTAGTCGTAATGCTTTCTAAATTAGTTGTCTTATGCTTTTTAATTTAGTATTTCTAGTTTTTCTTAGAGTAATATTATTCTCTAGTTTAATAGTAATGGCCTTATATTAGAAATGATTTCCTTAGTTTAAAAGAAAAACAGAAACTATAAAATGAGTTATCCAAATATTCTCCTTCTGCAAACTGCCTTGGACACTACCCGATCGACTAATTGACATTCATTTATTCTAAATTTGTATAACTAACTACTGCCTATCAATGATCATATGGGTGATTGATAAAGAGATATCGGTATGTAGGGATATCAATATTATTTTGAGATCTTGTTGATAGCCAACTAAAATAGATTGATTTGATTGATTAATTGCCAATAATGATAGCATTATTTAGGATACACAACAATGTAAGGATAGTTTTTTCAAGATAGGAACAACATAAGGATTGGTAATGATACATCCCAAGATGATGATTGATTGATCGAATAACGATTGATTGAGATTTGTAGCCAAGCTAGGAACAATATTGTTGAATATTTTGATACCATGTTGAATCAATAGCAAGATGCAACTAATATGGATTGTTTGAATTATTTGGATGATTCCTAGATCATCATGTGAGCTAGAAGACATAGATTAATATTTATTCTAAACCAATATGTAAGTACCTATCCCCAATGTCTAGCAATGTAGGGAATGCAATGGGTGGATGCATGGATAAACAAATTGATGAATGGATATGTAAAGGACGCCAAGGATTATCTTGTGATAGAATAACATGTTCAAATAGAGTATGCCCCTTTGGAAAATTCTTTTATGGCTTAGGTAATGTTGGATAGGATAGGATCAATGATAGTGACCCATTTCAAGAAGTTTACCATAACCAAGTGTGAAGTGTATATCGAACCTTTTCCATATCAAGATAAGTTGGATTTGGATGAAAAAATGGGTTGGATGAATGTTTCATGGATTTATTATGGATAGGTTGAAATGCTTCCTCCTGAAATGGCACATGTAGATGTTCAATTCTACGCATGACTCATGTTTGCCAAGTTTTCATCATGGTACTTGTCCAAAGTGCCACCATAGTGGTTTTCACTGGAGGACAATTTTTCTCTTGACTATTTTCTTGATTTATATCTATATATATATTTAATGTCACACAAGACACTTGGTTACCAGATTTTCATCATGGTGATGATTTTTTTAATTTTTTGAAAGATTTTATGCTCATGTTGAACCACCTGGTGGTGTTGATGTAGATGTTGTTGTTTTCATAATGTGCCAATGATATGCTTCTTGGAGGAGCTTTTTTGCTAAGATACGAGTGCTTGAATGTAACCCTTGATAATTCTTATCTTTTTTGTTAATACTGAAGTTAACCTAACCGAGATGCACACATCACAATAGGGTGCCCTTAGAGTCCTTATGATAAAAAATTATTAACAGGACATGGTTAATGTGTGATTTGGATATCATGGATATTGAAGTGGATGGTGAAATGTGTTGAGGGATATGATATTTAGATGGATTGGTTGTGTTGAATATCCAAAATACTGAGAGGGGGGTGAATCAGTATTCCATAAAACCATTCAAATAAAATACATTTAAACATTATCAAAAATCTGACTGAATCAACAATAAGGAACATGGAAACAAGACAATGCATCATCACACATGAACACTAGGATTTTTATGTGGAAAACCTTGGTGAGGATTAGCTCACAATGTATTATATCCAAATACAAGATATTATAGGGCTCACTTCCAAGACTCACTATCCTTGAAAGGCTCATATCCTGAATACAAAAGATGGCTAATCACCAAGATACAAAAGTTGTGGCTCATTACCAAGAGTATGAACTGATAGAATACACCTTCTATATGTGGGGTTCAGTTCCAATGAAGCTTTGAGTAAGAATTAATGCTTCACACAACAATTGCTCAACAATTTTTTTTTGATCCTCAACTAAAAAATCATTTAGGCTCACATATTTAAGCAATCCTCAATTCTCTTCACACATCACCATACCTCTCTTATTTCTCCTTCCCATACTCATTCCATTCATTCTCCCCTACTCCACACACTCACACTTCTTCAAAGAGTCTTACATATATATATGCAATTATATCTCATTCATCGATTAGGTTGACCTAATTAGATACAAGAAAACTAATAAAAAACACTCTTGTCAGCACCATATAAGATTTAGAACATTTTTATCCATGTATTACAACATATCAAGTTGACCTATATCTATAGAAAATATCCTCAAAGTATATTTGATCTTCTTAATGCATGTCGTATGTTAGGTTGGCCAAGACTAGGACCTAAACATAGAAACTCCAAACCACCATACACTTCTCAAAAAAAACACCTTCTAGATCTGTTCTTACATTAATTTCTCATCTCACTAACATAAAAGATACTACCATTAGAAATGAAGCATTAGAATATTCTTCTTAACAAAATTCAGAGTCTCCCCACTAATATGCTGAATAGATAAACAACTAAAGAGTACAAAGCTAAACTTTGACAATGATAATTTTTTGCTCACAAAACAAAACTTCTCAAGATCCTATATATAGCTATCTAAATGAGAAATAACAAAATGGTTAAGATATTAGAGTCATATATTTTCTTGCAGTGAATTCTGGACTCAAAAACTAATGCACTGGTTCATCAGTAAAGAACACTTCCAGTAGAGGTTGGATTTTGGTATACCAAGTAAGCTTCCCATACAATTGTCACCATGTTGAAATCCATGAAAACACAAGAAAAACCATATCAATCCATCTATATACTTCATTCTCATGTTGCAAGGCTCCATATTTCCAACATTCTCCCCCTTTGGCATTGATGGCAACATGTATAGCAAAAAACAATTTTCTGATATAAGGTAATTGAATACTCCCCCTTTCAAAACTTTCTCAAAAAAAAAATTCATCTATTTATCTATCTCTCTCCCCCTTTGACATCAATGGAAAAGAATGGGGTCCAGTGTATATGCATAAAAAATTAACCAAAAAGGATATGAGAAAAAAAAACTGTATTAACCTAAAGAAGAGGAACTCTTGAGATTCTTCAGGGTATCCTTCTTATGGAACCCCTCAGAAAATTTCTTGGTTCCACCCTAAGAGTTGTGCAAAGTCTGGCTTGATCCATCATTTCTGATTTTAGGTCATATTCTCATCACTATGATAGGGTTTTATATCCATTAAACTTCCCAAAATTGGCCTGTTAATCAAAGAAACCCTTGATCATTTTAAAATTGCACTGACTTGTTTTCCCAATACTCGGTCACTTAAGTTGCCACTTATGCCATTAAGGTCATTTTTTTACTGGCCCCTAATCTTAGGTTTGTCGGTTACCTTAGTTCTTCTCGGTATTAATTTTCCTATGATCAAAGGCTTGATTGTAATGACTTAAATCCTTAGCCTTTGTTCTTATAGGTCAATATCTCGTTTTCCTAGAGATGGCCCCCTTTTATGATTAACTTTTGTGCATAAATAAAGCTTCGTGTTGGCCATTCAATCATGGGAATTAATCTCAATTCTTTCCCGTATGCCCGCACTGGTTTGTTTCTTCTTATTTTATTCACACGAGCTGGCGGGCTTCGACCATGTGTCTGGTATGCTGGTGGGCCTGGTCTCCTTAGTGAAGATGACTGGTGCTTTTCAAAAGAAGATCAATGACTATGGGATTAAAGATGTGGCCACATCTCAAACACTCCCTGCATGCCTGTCTTGATTTATTTCATATTATTCTAGAGACACAGGCTAGCGAGTGATGGCCACGTGCTACTATTTGATGGTGAGACCCGTATCTATAGAAGAGAAGTTGATGTTGTCTGAAGGATAATCAATAGTGGACATCACAACACATGTTCCCATCAGATTCATTCCTCACATGCCTATACATCTACAATAATGAGGAAAGATGGTCACACAGGTTAGCGGGCGGGGTGACACTTGCCATTTTTGTGGGACCCGCTAAGCTTTGAAGACGAAAGTTTTTTTCGTAAGGGATGAAATTGATGGTTGATGGAAGGTGATGTGACCCAATCTTGACTATTCCATGCTATCCCGTGAGGGCCTTTCCCATGTCCTGTATCTTCCAACAGGCAAGCGGGCAAGTGCCATGTGGACTTTCTAAAACACTCCAGTGGGCTCTAATAAAGATAGAATACTTCTAAATTTGGCCGAGAAGATACTATTTCTAAATGACGTTATTTTCAATTTTGTTCTTTGAAGTGCATGCTTGAGATTTTGACTGCTAGTCCTAATAGCTATTGATACCTATGGAGAAGGTGAAAACAAAGCATGGCAATGTACAAACCAATATTTTGAGATCAGATCAGGATCAATCCCCACTATTTTGATAAGAAGAAATATAAATGAAATAATTCCTATGGGTAAGTGGGTAATTATAGAAAGAATATTTTTAATTGATGCTATATACAAAGTAGATGTTTATCTACTTAGATTTTTTCTGATTTAAAAGGAGAATTAAAAAAACAATTAAAACTTGATTACAAGTGGTTGCATAGTAATCTACCTATTGATTTATCTTTTAAAACATGATCAATGGTTAAGATTAAAAGGATCAAAGAAGACTATTTTCAGCTTGCATGCATAAGTTTTCTTTGAAGAATTAATGGTTGGCACACTTGCATGGCTCATTATAAGAATGACCGATATCCATATTTCTCATTCAGAAATTGCATTCATATTGAGTCCAAAAGCATAATTGGTATGTGTCTTTTGGTTCTTATCACTAAGAGGATGAGTAAGTCCGAAGAGTCTGTTAGGCCGATCCGAAGGTCTAAGAGATTGAGTTTTCTTGAGTCTGAGAAGAATGCCCCTGAGGATAAGGTTGATACACAAGGAGCTCTTGCTACACCAAAGAATATAAGGGGACACTAGAAATTTAAGAATTATGGTGTCAAGAGTAGCTACCGCCTGAGGAACCGAACTATTTCAAAAGAATTGGTCAAGTTCAAAGGGAAAAAGCTGGTGGAGTATGAAAAGAAGGCGAAGAAAATGTGCAAGTATCATAAGGCTTATCTAGGAGGACTTGATTCTCCTAGTGACGTTTCTAATGGCCCTTTAGACAATGATGGTGACACTAACCCAGAGGGTGATTATTATCCCCTCTGCTTGGTACCATCTGATGATTTCAATGAGGAGGTGGTGACGGTTCCTCCAATTGCACCATGAGCAAGGCACAACCTAGTATCCTCTAAGGCTAATGACGTAGAGTGATGAAACTACCCCATTTTTGTTTTTGATGACACCAAGGCCCTTTTTTCAGGATTTCCCTATTCAAAATTCATGTGATTTATTATTTCTAGTGCTGATATGGAAATATTTTGGGCTGGTGTATAGGAGAAGTGCCAAACTTCCTAATGCTGGGTTGTATATAGGTTTTTGATGGGGATACAAGTGGAGAATATTATTTGGTCAGCAAGGATGATGATTCAACATTGCTATTGCAAGAGACTTTACCTTATGAGGAGCTAGCATGTCATCATGCAAGGGATGTGGAAAGTGGTCTTTTACTCTTCCATTTTCCACAATGATTGCATGTAGTGAACTAAGGATGTCTCAAATTTTGGTACAAATGATCTTGAAATGAAGTGAAATGTAAATGTATTTGATCTTGAGGCTTGTTTGGTCCTTTGTTTCTATAAGAAGGAATTTAGGGCCAAAAATTAGGGGTTGGTTGTTTTATGCAATTAACACTATGAATTGTAAGGAAAATACTAAGCATGTTTTAGAGTTTTTGGTCTTAAGTTTTAGAGCTCATTGTTATGTATGTGATTTAGTTAATAGTCTAGAAAAATATACACAGAGAAATACCAATTTCATGGCTATTGTATCTCCTTGTGCTCATTTTATGAGATGAATGAAAGTAACCTAGGATGACTTTTATTTGTCTCTATTGTTCACCAGTGGATATTTAATTTCATTCCTGCTTATTGATTCAATGAATTAATATAAATGCTTGGATGAAATTACTAACTCATAAAAATTAGGTGCTAGGATACTAATAAGAAGTATTAGTCATGAATGTACTCGGGGAATGTTGTAATAAAATATCTCTTGAGACTGTACGTTGCTATTGTTGAATTGTTATCTATTTATATAGGTTGACTCTGACTTGGTGCTTAGGATAAAGGCATTGGTTCATGCAAAGTACTCATGGTTTATTTTTTGTGTTTATTATATAGCTAATCACTCTTAATTTACAAAATTTTATATGGTTACCATTGTATTTGTTTCATGTTGTTGTCTCACCTTCTCACACACTAGATATAAAACATTGATGAATAAGCTACCAACTTATTTAATGTGGTAGGATCTTGAGCAATTTTATGAGAAGTATCTATTATTGAAAATGTATTTTATTATAATTGTGTAAATTTCATGAGCATATATTTTGGGATAACCCTCCTAGGTTTCACAGAGCCCAAAGTGTAGGAGTAGAAGTTTTGTAGCTTCCACTTGTTCGTTGGCCAATCCCTTTGGAGTACTAATTATTGGAAATAGCAAAGTCCATAGCTATTTCTAGAGATTAGTTTGGTTCTTAAAAATAACTAATAGAATGCAGACTCTATTGGGGACAACTTTGAATCTCCAGTTGTAGACTATGATATCATAGAGTCAATAATTTGGTGAATTTGAACATTTGGTTCAAATATTGAGAAGTTTTTAGACCTAGAAGTGGTTGTGTTGCAGCAGATTTAAAAGAATTTATGTGTGACTTTGTTGTGGGAGAAGATTCATAAGGAAATTCATCTTTCAAAGAGCTTCATGTTGTTTGACATTCAATCCTCTATGAAGAGAGGTGGCTACTCTATGTCAAGAACCTGATGAAGATGTGAAGAAAGTCTCAAATGTACAATTATTTCCAATCAGTAAGAAGAATCTATAACAGCTACAACATACCAAGGTATTTTTCATTGTTTGGTTTTCAAAAAGGATAAATTTGTATATGAAAACCATAATTGAAAGTCTTGAGAAAATTTTGGTTCCCTATTGAGTGATTAAGCACTAGGAAAGGGAATAGTAGTGATTGTTAGACATACTTTTGTGTTACTAGTTTTCAAACTTTATTATGAAGTGAAGTATGCAATATTTTTGAAGAAACTCATTTAGAGGGTCTTAAGCAAGATGAGATAGAATTTTGCATTGTAAAAGCTTAAGATCATGTTGTAAAAGGAGGTTGAAGTCCCTTGTGTTGATAGGAAAAGGATTGTAAGGGTATAAGAAAATGTATCATCAACCTATGCATCCTAGTGTGCAACCCTGCCATGTGATAAAAGAAGTTTCAACACTGAAAGATACATGGCCATATATTTTGATGGAATTTGTGGTTATCCAAATGTTATTCCATCTGAAATCATAAATGAGCTACCAAAGTTCAGTGGTACAAAGTGTGAATCAGCAAGTAAGCATCTGCAAGAATTCAACAATTTAATTGATGACTTTGAGGTAGATCATGAGGATGTAATTATGAGGTTGTTTGTTCAGTCTCTAAAAGGAGATTCAAGAGATTGGTTCTTTGATTTACTAGCATACTCTATCTACTCTTGGGAGGACTTCAAAGTAGTTTTCATGGAGAAATTTGGTTAAAGAATCAGTGCCATTTCCTTGCTCAATAAATTTATGAGCATTGAAGAGGAAGAGGATGAGTTGGTTCCAACATTTAACCAAAGATTTGCTAAAAAATTAAGGGATGTTCCAAAGCTCTTAAAGTTAAGTGATGTAGTATGTTTGGTTGTTTATTTTGGAGCTTTTGAAAATAAGATGAGTTATCTACTAAGAGAAAAGGATCCCAAAACCTTGCATCAGGCATATGAGGTGGCCATGAACATTGAAAAAAACTAGAAATATGGAATGCAAAAAGGTCGTTTGAATGCAAGTGTTTTCTGCCCTGAGACTCCAAATATTGATGAAAGGTGTAAGTCAGAAATCGAAAATAAATGTCAAAGCACTTACACCCCTATTGTTTTAGCTTATGCACTATTCCATGGTGTTGATCATGTAGAATCTCAAACAAGTTGTCAAGAAATTGTATGCAATAATGATCCTATGGTTTTGGGTCAAGATCTTTCTTGCATAAGGAGAAATGAAGGAGAATCATCACATGATCTCTATGCAAGATTTATGGATACTTTGTCTACAATTCCTGAGTATTATAGACTTGAAAATTTATAATCCATTGATTTATTTTATGAATCTTATGGACCAGGTTTGAGTGCTCTACAAAGGAGTTGAATCCAGTTAGGCTTGACCAAGTATGTGAATGCATTTCTTGTTTTGAAAAGATTAGAGATTATCATCAAAAGGCTATTGTGTTTTCAATCTGTAATGATAATGGTTCTATTGATCCATATGAGTCAAGCAATGAGATATCACTTGAAGAAGAAGAGAGTAGAACAAAGGTTGAAAATGCATACCTCAGTGAAGCAAATGAAATGTGTGGTGTCAATTATCTTGAAGATTCCAACACACGTAGTCTTATGGAAGACATAAGACTGAGCATTCAATTGGAAAATCTTAAACATAGTCACAATATTGATGAGTCCCTTGTTGTAGTAACTATGATGGCATTAAGTATGACCATTCCTTTGTTGTTTATGATTATCCTCATGAATTAGAGATGGAATATTTTTCTGCAAATGAGAAATATGTTGATAATGATGGGAATGCATGTCTTCTTGAGGAGGAACAACTTGCTTCATGTGAAGATTTTTCAGAATGTGACTCACAAATGTTAATCATTGATGATGTGAATGAAATTGACACTTTTGATTTGTTTGTTAACAAAAACCTAAATGACACTTTTTGACAAAATTTTGAGCAACTTTTATAATTTTTGTAACTTTGTGCAAATGTGACAAAATGTGACAAATTGACACCAAAAGATAAAATAGGACTCAAAACATATTTTAAATGGTCCATTGGACCTTATTACAACACCAAATTGCCTAAATTAATCCAAGAACTCAAGCATGCCTCATGGAGGCATGAAATTCAAGAGGTGCTCCTGCACCAATGCTCTTTTAGTGATTGTAATGATTTTGAATATAATGGTGATATGAAGGATTTAGACCTTCATGATAAGGATGATGAGGCTTTTATGAAAACAATGAATGTAATGGAAAACCCCTTATTTGATGAGCCTCCATCTTCGCCAAAAATGAGAAATGATGATCCTTATTGATGCAAAGATAATCCACTTTTTGCCGAGGATTATGATGATACACCTAATACAAGATTAGAGTGTGGTCTTGAGAAAAAAAAGAAACACATTGATGAGCTCCTTGAGGGAATTTCCTATGAATTTTTTACATTTGATACATATGTTGCTGATAAGGATGACTATCATGATGCCATCTACTTACAAGAGTATGAATACTTTCAATTTCTAGTTCAGTTGCAAGGTATTTTTGCAGAGCATGACAATAAAATACACACCAAGGAGTGTTATTTACAAAATAGAGATAAGTCATAAGATGATAATAATCTTTAGTTTATTCCTAATAATACAATACAAAATGACTAGGATTACACTAGCAGTAATATACTCTAAAAATTTAAGAAAAATGCTAGTAACATTGTTTATAATCAGGTAGACCCCAAAGGTGTCCACATTTTTATGCTTGTAGGGAGAAGGCTATGCTTGATGTAGTGGTATGATAGAGGAAAATGTGGGTGGAAGGACATCATTTCTTTCAATAGGTTGGTTTTTGACAGGGGCAAGAATTCGCCCTAGGTTTTAGTGGCCTAGTGCCAATAATATGGAAATTAAGCCCGGTTAAATTGTATGGTGCATATTAAAATTTTCACCTCATAAGAAGGTTTCAGGTGAAGTGGACATTAGATCTCCCTTTTTCAGTTCTTTTGGCCTATGTATGATTTTGTAAATGTTTTGTTTCTTTCTGTTTTATTTCTATTTGTTTTGTTTTTTGCCTTTTTGCCTGGTCTGCTTCACCCAATGATTCTAAGATCTCACCATGGCTATGAAAGGAATGTGTCCCCAACAAGAGACACTAATGGAACCCCTCATAAAATTTCTTGGTTCCACCTTAAGAGTTGTACAAAGTCTAGCTTGATCCCTCATTTATGATTTTAGGTCATATTCTCATCACTATGATAGGGTTTTATATCCATAAAACTTCCCAAACTGGCATGTTAATCAAAGAAACCCTTGATCATTTTAAAATTGCATTGACTTTTTTTCTTGGTACTCGATCACTTAAGTTACCACTTATTCCATTAAAGTCATTGTTTTTACTGGCCCCTAATCTTAGGTTTTTCGGTCACCTTAGTTCTTCTCCATATTAATTTTCCTATGATCGAAGGCTTGATTGTAATGACTTAAATCCTTAGCCTTTGTTCTTATACGTCAATATCTCATTTTCCTAGAGATGGCACCCATTCATGATTAAATTTTGTGGCAAGTTTAGAAATGAAGCTTCATGTTGGCCATTCGATCGTGGGAATTCATCCTAGTTGTTCCCTGTATGTCCATGTTGGTTTGTTTCTTCTTATTTTAATCACACAGGTTGGTGGGCTTCGACCACATGTTTGGTATGATTGTGGGCCCGGTATCCTTGCTGAAGATGACTGGTACTTTTCAAAAGAGGATCAATGGTTGTGGGATTCAAGAAGTGGCCACATCTCTACCACTCCCCGCAAACCCGTCTTTATTTATTTCATATTATTCTAAAGACACGAGATAGCAAGCAATGGCCACATGCTACTATTTAATGGTGGGACTAGTATCTACAGAAGGGTAGTTGAAGTTATTCAAAGGATAATCAATAGTGGACATCACAACATATGTTCTCATCAGAGTCATTCCCCACATGCCCATCCGTCTACAACAATGAGGAAATATGGTCACACGGGTTAGCAGGTGGGGTGACACATGTCATTTTTGTGGGACCCACTAAGCTTTGAAGATGAAATTTTGTTCTGTAAGTGATGAAATAGACAGTTGATGGAAGGTGACGTGACCCAATCCCGACCATTCCCCGCTATCCTGTGAGGGCCCTGCCCATGTCCTGTATCTTCAAACAGGCAAGCGGGCAAGTGCCATGTGGACTTTCTAAAAGGCTTCGGTGGGCTCTAAAAAAGATAGAATACTTCTAAATTTGTCCAAGAAGATACTATTTCTAAACAACACTATTTTCAATTTTGTTCTTTGAGGCGTATGCTTGAGATTTCGACCATCAGTCCTGACAGTTATTGATACATGTGGAGAAGGTGAAATCAAAGCATGGCAACATACGAACCGATATTTTGAGATCAAATCAGGATCAATCCCTGTTGTTTTGTCAAGAATAAATACAAGTGAAATAATTCCTACGGGTAAGCAGGTAATTATAGAAAGAATAGTATTGATGGTGAAAATGACACAAACAATGTTAAACAAAATATTTCTACTCTATTTCTCCTGAAAAAGAAAGACAACTTATAGTAGCCTAAATCTCAAGGTCCTGGTAGTTGGTTCTCAACTATCTGGTGTCACTCAATTGGTCCATGCAACTATAATATTCAAGGGGCCTGTGTTGGTAACAAGGAATGCAAGCAATGACTGATTCATTGGACTATTCTTAACGAAAAGGGGGTTTTAAATAAAAGAAAAAAGATACGTCAGGAAGTACATCAGTGAAACATGAATGAAACTTATCTAATATCCAGACATATATCTTAAACAATGAATGTTCTTCCACTATTTCAAGAAAACCATAACATGATGCAATTTATAGAAAACAATCCATACTATTGCATGCATCCGTGGTGCTTAATTTAACCATTACAATCACACATCATAAAAAAATTCAAAGATTCAAAAGAACAAAACTTCTCATTCATTGCCAAGATAATAGATCAACAGACATTCAATAATTCAATCCACAGGTAATTTAACGAAATAATCCTTAAATCTGGTTTCTTCTAATGACTTTCATCACATAAGAAACACTTATGCTTTAGCACAATCACTAGCATATAGATAGACTATAATTCATCAACCTTATCAAATAAACTCAACTCCAATACCATATTGTGTAAAAACCTGTATTTTGCATTCAACTTTGACCAAAAAATAACAAAGTATCTCTGTAAAACTATAAAAATTCTATCTCCTACTATCAGGTGGCCAATTCTATTCTTATTAGCCCCCCCTTACAATATGATACCCCATGGGTATTTATAGATATACAAAAATATGAATTCCTCCCTATCTTGAGTCGAGATCCACCTTTTCAGGAACTTAAATTTTCTTGGAAACTCAGATCAATTGATCTCTAGTTCCCACATTGATCATCTAGTTAAATTGGAGAGAAGAAGATAGAGGAGAAAAGAAATCCATGTGCTCATAGAGCTGTCAGTCATGCATGTGACCATAGGACTGTTAGTCAAGCATGCAGAGTTTGTTTTGAAGTGTACTCATCATAACTAGAGAAGACTTTTTGAAGCATATCTGAATTTGGCCCATCAATCCATCTGTCCTCGAACTTGATTCTCTTCAGTTCAGTAGCAGCAAACTCCCTCATGTCTTTTAACTTTGTCAACTCCCTTCTAGCAGCCCTCACCTCTTCTTTAATATCCATTAACTGGTCCAACATAAGATCCTCTCCAACATCTCCCTTTTGCACAACCTGCTTAAGTCTTTCATCCCATTTCTCTTTTAATTGACTTAAAGGTAGGCCTTCCTTTATCGGTATATCAAAATTCACTTTAATAGCAATAAACGCCTCTAACTCATCTATCTGTTCATTTCGATCCTTGCTAGAATCTTGAACTTCATTCTTATGTTTATACAAAAAGTCAGATCTAAACCGGATTATGCTGGAGGTCTTTTCCAAGAAATCTGCATTGTCCTCTTCAAGGATTAACTGATCTAGAAGAGTGGATTTTGACAATTTATTGAACTCTTTCAGCTTCTGGATATATCTTCTATACTCCTCTTCCTGTTCTCCCAACTATGTAGCATGATGATTCATTTCTTCTATTAACTCCAATTTCAACTTGTGAATCTCAAAGTTGTTGCCTAGCAGTTCATCTATCTCCTGATTTAACCTATCAGCCAATCTATCCATCATCTCCACCTTACTCCTTACCTGTACCAAATCATCCACCTCTTTCTTGCTAAGAAAAATTGGTGTCTCAATGGTGGCAATTTTTTGTGACCTTAGAGTAGAAACATTCTTCAGGAAAGTATGCAATTGATCTAGTTGAGCCTTAAGCTCATCCTTTCTTTGTTTATCCTTCATCATTCTTGACTTGGTGGATGATGCTACCACATCAATCAAGTTCATTTATTGATCTCTAGTGGGTCTTCCCAAATTAACCGTGCCCAATTGGAAATCAGTCAGCTGCATCTCTCCTATATCCTTGTCCACCACTGGTATTGCACATTCAGCAATAATTTCTCCTCCTTCAGTGAGTCTGGTGCAATGCAGTATTTTAGCCTTCTTCTTAGGCCTTTCCTTTTCAATCTACTTCATCATGTCAGCCCAATCAAGAGGCTATGAAGATGTTACTGGCCTCTTTTGCAAAACAATTTTTAGCCAAGTGGGAGCACTTGGAATAGTGGCCATTACAGTTGAAGAAGAAGCAGAAGTTGTAGAGGGTTGTAGCACATTAACCTTAGGTTGAGAACCAACCTCTTGTACCTTCTGTTGATCTTGCTCTACATTCTCTCGTGCAAGCTTTTCAGCTTCTTCTTTATCATTCTTCTCTTGCACCCTCTTGTCTTCTTGCTCCTTATTCAATTTTTCCTCTTCTAATCTCTTCTCCTCAAGCAACTTGTTCTTCTCTTCTTCTAACACTCTGAGTCTATCAAAGGCTTCCTTTTCCTTCTATATCTGCTTGGCCAGCTCCTCAACATCTTACTCCTTTTGTATATGTTCTGCCTCTTCCTTCTTCTTATGAGCTTCTTCAATTATTTTAATTTTAGCCACAAGGGCTTCTCTTTCCCTCTGCTGCTTAGCCTAATCCTCTTCAAGCTCATGAATCTTCTGCACTGGCTCGAGCTTGTCATTTTCTTCCTTGGTCCTGAGCTCCTGTTCCTTTTCCATTTGCTATTTTTGCACCTCATCAACTCTTTGCTTGGCTTCTGCTTGTTGTTGTTGAAGGCATCTATTTGTGCCTTAGCATCAATTTCCTTTTTTTTATCCATTTCCTTTGCATGTCCTTGAGCATTTGAAGCCCTCTTTGCTTCCTCAAACAGTGCCCACTAATCCTCCTCTATTAGCACATGGCCAGTTTCCTCCTCTAGAGGAATATTTTCTTGTGCATCCTTCTCTGACAAAGTCTCATCAGAGTCCATTCCAACATCATGGATCTCCACCTCCACTCCTTTTCCCTTCAATGATTCAACAATATTATGAAGAGTCCCCTTAGGAATCTCTTTACTTTGCTGCTTTGTAAGAGGGACTTGAGCAGATGACTCACCTATTGCTGGTGTTGAAGCAACAAGCCCTATTTGGGCATCCTCCTCCTGTGCCTCCGGTTCATCTTAAGTCGATGCTTCAAGCTCAATCTCTTCAATATCAAGAGGGAAGAATTCCAAAGGCTCCTTGGGAGGAAATTTCCTCTTAATTCTCTTATATCCCTTCCCTTTCTTAGGAGCTGTACCCCCAGGAGTTTTGGCTCTTAGAAAATCCCAGTGGATACTCCTATCCAAGACCAGTCTCCCTATTTTCTTGATGTGGATGGTCTCTCACTATCCCAATCTACTAGGTCCAAAATTTTGGTACCAATGTTCAATGCTTAATATTATGGATCCAACACAACTCCATCATCTACCAATGTATCAAGAATATCATCTTTGATCCCAAACTCCACCATGAGTGAAACATGAAACCTCTCATAATTCCTTTTCCTCCGGTCATATTCATCTTGAAGATCACTCCAAAATTCCTCTAACAGGTTGAAATGCTTGTCAAAGATCAAAGCCAACAAAGCATTCATTTTATTCTTTGGATCAAAGTGATTTCAGGCAGTATACAAGCCCAACTTTAAATGTATCAGTTCACTGCAAACCACCTTAGCTCCCACAAGGTGTGGGCAACTATATTCACCCAACTGCATGGGGAACTTGTGACAACCTATTTTGTGCTTCATCCCAAATCGGGCATTAACCCCCAGAGCTTGGTAAACAAACTCCATCAGAACCATCCTGTTGCTGCAACACCTTGGAAGTAAGTGGGGATGACCCTCAAATCCAGCTAGTCTAAAATAAGTGAACTTAGGGTATTGGATAAACAAACATCCCCATTCCATGATAAAGGCCATGGCTTCTTGGCTCAATCTATATCCAACATCTCCATTAAGTTGGTTAATGACTACATATAAGAATGCATCATTAACTCTTCTAAATTATGTCTCAGAAACTTGTAGGGATAGCTGGCCATAGTGATCCCATACTTTCTTTTGTCCATCAACTTCTCCCAATATTCCCACTTTGTTCAAACCTAGAAAGATACCTCCTCTGGCTACTGCATAAACAACATAAGAAGTCATGAAAAAGCTCTTGGTTTCCCTTATTCTGGTTAGCTGATCATTAATGGTATCTGAGACAATCATGGGCCAGTCAAACTATTGTTTTCCATTAAATATTGTCTGAATGAAAGGAAACATCCATTCCTTCAAATGAAATGCATCCCTCTTCCCAAAGACCCTAGACAACATCATTATCAAGTCTGATACCTCCTTGTAAAAATCTGCCCTCTTTGGCTGATCTAAGAGCTTTTGTCAGGGACTTCTTCTGCGCTCTCAACCACTTATTATTCAAATGAGCCTTGTTGGCTTCCTTATGTTTACTATATATCCCTAAAGCATCTCCCTCATTCAACTACACTAGATTCTTTGGATCAGGGACACTAAACATGTGTTGAAACATTTGAGGAGTTAGATCTTTAATCACATTATCTTGTGAATCCATGCATTTTCTAGTGGCCGGATTATAGGCTCCTGTTGCTATTATGATTAGCTCTAGGCATTGGATTGATAAAGGAAATATAGTGATGTGATCCAAACTAGACTCAACTATTCTTCCAATCCTCCCTATTACATCCTCAGTGAATGTTTCTGAGCATAAATCCTCAAAATTGAATGGACCTAAATTGGTATTAGTTATATCCACCCAATTTGATTCCACCTTGCTTGCAGTGACAACAGGACCCCTATGGTTATACCTCAAGGTATAGGGTAACTACTATAGCTTAATCTTCTTAGGCTTAGTTGCTGCCTTTGAAGTTTTTGCAGGCCGATTCCTTTGGGAAGCTTCTCCTGATACTCTTGGAATTCTTTAGCTTCCTACAACAAAACCTCAATTTAGATCCTTGAATAAATATCACAAAAATATTCTTTAAAATCTTACCCTTCATATATATATCGGAGGCGGAACTAGGTAGAAAACATTCTAAACAATCTCTTTTTAAAACACTGTCGGGATCAGAATCAAAACAATTATTGAGCTTATAATAATAAGTGGGACCGAAGTCGGAGTTGGAATGGTAACCTGAATCAGAATCAGAATGAAAACCAATTCGGTTCCATAAAGATTTTCTAATTTCACATTCAATTATAGTTCCGGTTCCGGTTCCGTCGGGGTTACCAATATTTTGAGAGTGTGCTTCTTATTGTATGCGGAGTCGGATACAAGATGGAAATGGAATTGATACTTATTAGAAAACATGGTTCAAAGTCTAAATCGATTCCGATCTCAGTTCCGCCTAAAAAAACCATGACGTCATAAATGATTTTAAACAACTGATAAATAACTTCATGATTTTAAGGAATAGGTCATATCAAAATGAAAGGGGCTTAAAAATAACTTATACAAGACCATCCCCATATGATCGAGAGGCAACCGTACTAATTTAGGGCATCATATTTAAAACAAGAACACGTCAAAACCCTAAATCAAAACCTGTCGATTTCAAAAACTAGGGCATGAATTTAACCCCATTTAAATTAACCAGATCTAATGCGAAACATGATTCCTAAGTAAAACCATGATTTACCAAACCCTACCAAAGTAAAAACTGCAATTAATCTATGATATTTTAAAAACTAGGGCATCCTGATACGGTCATGATTAAAATGTGAAAATGACCATGAGGAAAAACAAACAAACACACCAGAAAAGAAAAACGAAAACAAGAAATCAACAAAAAAGAGAAAGAAAACAAATCACCTGAACTCACAATAGAACTGAGAGTCACGAATTCGCATGAAAGCAATCAACCAAAAAAAATGAAAATGTGAGACAAGACGAAAGAGAAGAACAAAAAACCCTACCTCAAACATCAAATAAATAGGTTAGTCCCCTGAAGAAATTCCATGCACAACTGTCTCTCTTTCAATCGATTCACACGCACAAATGCTCCACTGCAACTCTAGTTCGCTCTTGATCTCTTTCAATAATGATGATAACTTCGAGTTAATCCCTAATTAAGGCAAAAACTTGTAGTTATGCGCGTGCATGGTACCTATAATTAATGCCATAACTATGGTAGAGTGGAGTCGAAACTGCAGAGGGAACTGGCACATTACTGTTGTGCGACTTTAGTAATGTCAATGAACAAAAATGGCGGGAGTGGAATCGGGATGCAAAATGATATAGAAAATTGTCCAATTTTCCAACTCGGTTCCCTTTCCGATTCTGGTTCCATTAATGAAGAAGAAAGTGAAACAAAACGACAAAATAAAACAAAAAGACCAAAATGAGAAAACTTAACACAAAAACCTAAGTTAAAAACAAAAGACCAAAAGTGGAGGTGGAGGCAGAACAAGATTTGATTTTGAAACTTTGAATAAATTCGGACTTAATTTCCACTCCGGCTCCGGCTCCGGCTTCGATAAAAACAAAACTTAAAGGTAAACAAAAGACCATCGGGATAGGGATCAGAATCAATCTTTCAAACAAGATTCAAAACCCGATTCGGTTTTGGTTCTAGTTCCAACAAAACAAAGCAAAAAACAAAGTATTGGAAAAGAAAGACTCCAAACTTTGTTTGAAAAACAACCAAAGATAAAAAACAATAAAGGGAGACCCATTTTGACCAAGGCAAAAGATGGGGTGGTTATGCAAGGCATAACAAATAGTTTTAATTGATGCTATGTATAGAGTAGACGTTTATCTACTCGAAGTTTTTCTAATTTAAAGGAGCATTAAAAGCACAATTAAAACTTGATTATAAGTGGTTGCATAGTAATCTACCCATTGATTTATCTTTTAAAACATGATCAATGGTTAAGATTAAAAGGATCAAATTAGACTGTTGTCAACTCACGCACACAATCTTTCTTTGAAGAATTAATGGTTCACACACTTGCATGGCTCGTTATAAGAAGGACCAATAGCCATATTTCTCATTGAAAAAATTCATTTAGATTGAGCTTGAAAGGAGAATTGGTAGGTTTCTTCTAGTTCTTATCACTAATAGGATGAGTAAGTTAAAAGAGTCTGTTAGGCCAGTTTGAAGGTCTAGGAGATTGATTTTTCTCGATTCTGAGAAGAATGCCCTTGAGGATGAGGTTGATACACAGGGAGCTCCTGATAAACCAAAGAATAGAAGGGGATGCAAGAAATTTAAGAAGCATGGTGTCAGGAGTAGCTATTGCCTGAGGAACCAAACTATTTTAGAAGAATTGGTCAAGTTCAAAGGGAAAAATCTGGTGGAGTATGAAAAGAAGGTGAAGAAAACATGCAAGTATTGTAAGACTTATCTAGGAGGACTTGATTCTCCTAGTGAGGTTTCTAATGGCCATTCAAACAATGAGGGTGACACTAACCCAAAGGGTGATTATTACCCCCTCTCCCTAGTACCATCTATTGATTCTGATGAGGAGGTGGTGATGGTTCCTCCAATTCCACCATGAGTAAGGCGTAGGCTAGTATCCTCTGAGGCTAATGACTCAGAGTGATGACTCTGTCCTATTTTTGTTTTTGATGACACCATGGCCCTCTTGTCAGGATTTTCCTATTCATCATTCATGTGATTTCTCATTTCTAGTGCTGATGTGGAGAATTTTTAGGCTGGTGTATAGGATAAGTGTCAAACTTCCTAGCATTGGGTTGTATGTAGGTTTTTGTTGGGGCTCCGAGTGGAGAATCTTCTTTGGTCAGCAAGGATAATGATTCAACACTGTTGCTACAAAAAAATATACTTTTTGAGGAGCTAGCATGTCCTCATGCAAGGGATGTGGAAAGTGGTCATTTACTCTTCCATTTTCCACAATGATTGCATGTTACTAACTAAGGACATCTCAAATTTTGGTGCAAATGATCTTGAAATGAAGTGAAATGTAAATGTATTTGAGCTTGAGGCTTGTTTGCTCCTTTGTTTCTATAAGAAGGAATTCAGGGCCAGAAAGTAGGGGTTGGTTGTTTTATGCAATTAATACTATGAATTGTAAGGAAAATACTAAGCATGTTTTAGATCTCATTGTTATGTATGTGATTTGGATAACAGTATAGAAAAATATACACAAAGAAATACCAATTTCATGGCTATTGTCTCTCCTTGTGATCATTTTATGAGTTATGAATGCAAGTAATCTAGGATGACTTTTATTTGTCTCTATTATTTAGTAGTGGATGTTTGATTTCATTCCTGCTTATTGATTCAATGAATTAATGTAAATTCTTGGATGAAATTACTAACTCATAAAAATTAGGTGCTAGGATATTGATAAGAAGTATTAGTCATGAATGTAATGGGAGAATGTTGTAATGCAACATCTTTTGAGACTGTACGTTGCTATTGTTGAATGGTTATCTAGTTATATAGGTTGACTTTGACTCTGTGCTTAGGATAAAGGAACTGGTTCATGCAAAGTACTCATGGTTTAGTTTTTGTGTTGATTCATTAGCTAATCACTCTTAATTTACAAACTTTTATATGGGTATCATTGTAGTTTTTTTGTGTTGATGTACCACCTTCTCACACATTAGATATAAAACATTGATGAATAAGCTACCAACTTATTTAATGTGGTAGGATCTTGATCGATTTTATGATAAGTATTTGTTATTGACAATTTATTTTATTATAATTATGTAAGTTCATGAGCATACATTGTGGGATAACCCTCTCGGGTTTCACAAAGCCCAAAGTGTAGAAGTAGAATTTTTGCAGCTTTCACTCGTTCGTTGGCCAATCCCTTTGGAGTACTAATTATTGGAAATGGAAAAGTCTATAGCTTTGACTTCTTCCCATGTTTCTTTGACCTTTTCAAGCTTAGTCAAATAATCTATACCATCCACTAAATTATTGTGACTAATATTAATCTCTGATAGATTACCAATATTGTCAAGAGCACTGAATATAAGAATGTGATTGAGTTTTACCATATCTCTGAGTGCCAAAAACTTCTTAATTACTTATGTTCTTTGATCTTGAAGAGAAAACATGTTTTCTTGAAGTTGCACAATGTAGGACCATCTCTAACTATCTCTATCATCTACTAATATTTACATATCTTCTTGAGTACTCATCCGAGTTTCTCTCTTCCTTATCTCATCGCTTACATTTAGTGTACCGCCAAACCAATTCAAGTAGTAAGAAAGAAAATCTTGAGCCTCTTTCTCACAAACCTGTACACCCTCCAATTCCTTTACCACTCTGTGATGTGCATCTGCACATTTCTTCTTGATATCTTCTAAATTTTCTCTTGCATACCTAATTCCAACTTGCACTTCTAGTCTGGAGATATATGCTTTCAAAGAATTAATCATGCTTCTAAGATTTTCCACAACTGACACAGATGAATCAAATTTAGTACTAGGAATTACCTTCTACAAGCATTTTAAAGCTCCTTGAATTTTATGCTTTCATGCTCATGTTGAGCTCTCTCTAATTCATATCCTTCTATAACTTCCTATTTGATAACAACACCTTTTCTTTTCTTTCTTGTTCCGATTGCAGTGCCAGAGGCTTATTCTTCATTGGGATTCTTGGGTCTCTTTATAAGAATTTTCGCATAATGATCAATCTTAGCCTCAGTCACTTCATAATTTAGTTTAGATATCCACACCAGTCTGGATTCAATTGCTTCCAAATAATATAAATTTGTAGAAACTAGTAAATTAATATTTTTGGAGTACCTCTCAGTCACACTTTTTAGAATCCTTTATCTTTTGTTCATCCTCATCTGAAATAATGTTGCAAGAGTGGTCTCTTGAGCATCTGAACCACCAATTTTTATCATGAAATTCCTAATTTGATGGGCAATAGGTTGTGCATTTTTCCATTCTACCCTTCCTATTATCAGTAACTCTTTCATGAAGTAAAAAAGTAAATAGACTATCAAAGTTCCATACTGAAACACATTTTTCTTGCTCTTCTTGATTTCCTTCAAGTTCTTCAATAGATGTATTTGAAGTAGCTCACACAGATCACAATCCATACATTCCTAACCATATCAATAGCAGTGTAAATGATATCAGTAGAAATTATGTGGTCATTTCTTGGTAAGAAAACCTTGTGACCAATTATCATTGCAACATACCTAATGACCAAATCTTCAATTATTTTTAAAACAAGTTATTTTTTATCGAGATTCGCACTAGTCACCTCAATTGTCTCTTGTTCATTCACAAAATTTTATTTAGGAACTGGTCTAGAGGAACACAAACTAGTTACATTCTTATTGCTTCTCTGGTAATCAAATGTGCTTCATCAATTATGCTCCAAATTATTTGAATGTATTTCCTGTCAAATTCAAACAGTGGAAACCTTCACCATACATCTAACTTCTTTTCAACTAATATTTTTTGTACATCATGAGTTTCTTCCAATTCATCCTTCCATAACACACTTAACTGAACCGGTGACATTTCCTCAATCTTATTATAAACATATGTATAGATATCTTTAGTGGGTAATACTCTAGGAGGAATTCTAGAGAATGCACCAACAGATTCTTCTGATAGATTTTTGAAATATCTCCTCAATTTGACTTGTGATCTATCTAAAATATTCACAACCTTTGAATTATCCATTGCATAAAAGAAATATTTTCAAGAGAAATACCTTTGTAGTTAGATAATCAACTTCTGGAGTATGCTTTGAGTCCACTTTGATTCCCTTTCACTAAATCCTAAAACACGAATTACTCTGGTTTCTTTAGACTTCCTCTCCATGCTTCTCTAAATTCACAAATGCATTTTGTTGAAAGTGATTTCTTTGATACTTTTGAATTTATTTCTTTTATTCTGAATTCTTCTACGATAAATGCTTTAAATTGTAGGTAGATCACCTCAAAATTTGTGTGCACTTCCATCCTTTCAAATTCTACAAACTTCATTCTTCACACATGCAATTGAAAAATTCCTTTTGAATTCATTACCACATTAAATATACTTCTATCATGATGTGACATCAAGTATCGATGAGGGGTTTATTAATTTTTTTTTATAATTGCTCCCCCCTTAGGCATTGCCTAAATCAAAATTTAATGGGTGTATCTGCACTAGAGGATGGCACATATAAAACTGATGATTCTGATTCAACTTGCTTGAGATCTCATTCCTTTCTCCAAATTATTTTTATTTATTTTATTACTTCTTCCAAATTTATGATTGGTTCATGCCTCTTTTCTGGATAGTTATCTTTTCTTCTTTTTTTTTGCAGTCACTAAAAAAATGTTTCAAATTTTTGCAATCACAGCAAACAAAATTCTTATTTCCATACTTTCTTTTATTCAATCTATATTCACACTAATTAGCCTTATGTCTAAATAAGTTGTAATTATAATAGTAGCCATTAAATGATAGAGATCCTTCTTCAATTTTTGATTTCTACATTCCATATATCCTTATGTCCAATCTTCTTACACTTAAAACATTTTCTGGTAAATGAGAAAGCATCATGCATTCTACCATTAAAAGATAGGTACCTTTAAGCATTAGGATTCCTTCTAGTGTTGCTTTTTAAGACCTTGATTTTTCCACCTTGGCACTGAGTCTTCTTGTCAGGAGGTTGCTTCATTTTTTAACTCTGACCTTCTTCAAACCCTAAACAACTTTTATCCATTGTCGGTCTCTAAGAAGCAATCAACTCATCAAGCATTACAAAGCTTGCCTTGAATTTATCCTCAAATATTTTTCCTTTTCCAGATATGATCTCAAGATTTCTACTTCTTGCTTGAGATTGACACATTCATATGTCTTCCTTTGAATTTCAACTTCCTATCATTCTTTAATTCTTTTTATTTCTTCCAATTGATGTAGTAGTCTGGTGATATCATCATACTCTCCTTTTAACTGATCACAGGCTTCTTCATATCTTCTCCTTAGATTCTTGATACAATCATTCACTTCCTTTAGCTTATTCTTCAGATCTTCAATTTCTTCTAAATATCCAACAAAGATCACTTTCGAAGGAAAAATTTCTTATATTCAAATTCTGGGATCTTCCTCAAGTTGTTAGACTCCTTCAGAGGAACCAAAATCTTATACCAATTGTTGAATATCTAGAATATTGAGGGGGGTGAATCAATATTCAATAAAATCCATTTAAACATTATCACAAATCTAACTGAATCAATAATAGAGAACATGGAAACAAGTCAATGCATCATCACACATGAACACTAGGATTTTTACGTGGAAAACTAAAATTGGGAAAAACCATGGTGAGGATTAGCTCACAATATATTATATTCATATATAAGATATTATAGGGCTCACTATCCTTGAAAGGCTCACAACTTGAATACAAAATATGGTTAACTGCCAAGATACAAAAGTTGTTGCTCACTTCCAAGAGTATGAACTAATGGAATACACCTTTTGTGTGCAGGGTTCAGTTCTAGTGAAGCTCTTAATAACAATTACTATTTCACACATCAATTTCTCAATAATTCTATTCTAATCCTCAATTGATAAATCATTTAGGCTCACATATTCAAACAATCCTCAATTCTCTTCACATAACCATACCTCTCTTCTTTCTCCTTCCCATACTCATTCCCTTCATTCTCCCCTACTCCACACACTCACACTTCTTCAAAGAGTCTTACATATATATGGAAGTATATCTCATTCATCAATTAGGTCGACCTAATTAGATGAAAGCAACTTAATAAAAAACACTCCTATTGGCACCATATAAGATTTAGATCATTTTTATCCATATAGTGCAACATATCAAGTCAGTGTAGATCTACATAAAATGTCCTCAAAGTATATTTGATATTCTTAATGTATGTCATATATTAGGTTGGCCAGGACTAGGACCTAAACATAGAAACTCCAAACCACCATACACTTCTCAAAACAAACACCTTCCAAATCTGTTATTACATCAATTTCTCATCTCACTAACATCAAAGATACTACCATTAGAACCACATCATTAGAATATTATTCTTAAGAAAATTCGGTCTCCCACACTAATATGTTGAACATAGAAACAACTGAAGAGTACAAAACTAAACTCTAACAATGATAAATTCCTTCTCACAACACAAAACTTCTCAAAATCCTCGATATAGTTGTCTGAATGAGACATAACAACAAGGTTAAGAGATTAGAGTCATATCTTTCTTGTGGTGAATTCCAGACTCAAAAACCAATGCATTGGTTCATCAGTAAACAACACTTCTCATAGAGATTGGCTTTCAGTATAGCAACTAAGATTCTCATATAGTTATCACCATGTTGAAATCAATGACAACACAGGAACAACTAGATGAATCCATCCATATACTTCATTCTCATGTTGCACGGCTCCATATTTCTAATAGGTCAACAATTTGGAATCTTTGACTCTCCAAACTTGGGATGATGAGAAATGATGGGTGGATATGGAGATTCGATTGTGACCAAATTCTTCATATAATTTGTAGGTTGCTCTTGAAGCTTTCTTTTATATCACTAGATGTTTTTGATGGATTAACTTCCCTTTTTTATTTTTCCCCATAGTTTCTCTGACTAGTGGAGCTTGATAGGGATGATTTTATTGTGTTTGATTTTGTATCCATTTGTATTTTCTTTGTCCATTTCTTTTACCAATTCTTTTGCTTCAATGATTTCCTCTTTTATTTGATATAGGTTTTTCCCTTGTTGTTGGTCCCAATTAGAGGTTGAAAATGTGTGGATGATGATTCATCATATGGATGGTTGTAGTGTTGGTAGTGGTTTCATCATAAGGACCGTTTTTCCTCCCCATGTTGGTGTTTGCATTAGATAAAGTTACTGGAATGTGATGATGTTGATTGTTTTCATTAATGGTTATCATTGATGTCAACATATCTTGGTTGATTGATTAAGGTTCGGGTTTGTTGCTTTGGTGTTCTGGATTGGCGTAATCCAAATGTTGTGTTATGATGATCCATCTTCGGTCTTTCGTTTCCTAGTCCAATATATTTTGCAACATAATGAGATACACTCTTTTGGGTTCAGACCTATTTAGAAAGTGGTTAGCATGTCCCAAAACGTTGCTTGCATTGTAATGTGTATATCTTACTCCTTGGCTCCGGATATCATGGTTAATATGTAGCATGTTGATTTGAGTGAGGAGGTTATGTGTGGTCCACATTTCATTCCCTTCCATCGCAGGAATGTTTTTGTGGTGACATAATTCAAATTATGTTTGGCCGACTTAGGAGCTTATGGAATCATGAAAAGGAATTATGTTTGGTCGACTTGGGAAGATTGTGAAGGCATGGAATGGTATAAGTAAAATTTGATTATGTTCGATGAAATTAAGTGTGGTGAATGTGAATTTGAAAATACAAACATTGTGTGAAAGTATATCAGAGATAATAGACAGTGAGTTCCTTTCGGTGTGACTGTTGGTGACAATTATTTCTATGATGGATTCCCTTTTCATCATTCTTTTAGTAGTGGGCCTTCCTCTTTTGCTAGTGAGACTTTTTTTTTTTAATCTTTGGTTGTAATAGCCAATAAGTGAGCCCACCGATAGTGAGCCTTACCTGTAGTGATCACTTTGGTAGTGAGCCCTTGTAAAAATTACCTTAATCGATGTCACCTTAATCAGTGTTTTATAATTGAGAAATTATTCTTTGTGGTTTTTCCCATCTTGGGTTTCCACGTAAATTTTGGTGTTCTTTGTGCATGGTGTTGTTAAGTGCTTTCATTTTCATATTTTTTTAACTGCTATCTGATTGATTTGAGTTTTCTCTGGATTAATTAAGGATAAGAATTTTTTTTTATAATAATTGATTCACCCCCCCTCTTAGTTATCCAGACCATTCTACAAAAGTTGCCTCCGATATCATAGAGGTAACACTGACATGTTTAGATTCCTTGATTTTTGAGTAACCAAGACCTCAATACTTAGGATTGTCGATAATATATACTAGCTCTAGGATACCTTGTTCATGTAAGCCTAATCCATTGCCCTTATATTACATTCTTTGACAAATTTTGTTTGTAATAGGATATTTTTTGTCTTGGAAACAAGGTGCTAATCCTTCACTGTTTTGTTGTGGGTCTCCAAAGGTGATAGCTCTTCATTATTAAGATAACTTGCTCTAAAAAAGGTAAGTGATCCAAGTTTATAAGTGATAGGATCCCCAGTATGTGGGATAACTTCCTGATTGATATCTTCAGGTTGATCTTCAAAGGATGTTTATAATTCACAATCCATGTAGAAGTCTTCTTCATGATCCATTTCTTCTTGTTCTTCAAAGGATGTTTTTGATTCACAATTCATGTAGAAGTCTTCTTCATGATCCATTTATGCTTGTTCTTCAAAGGATGTTTCTGATTCATAATTCATGTAGAAGTCTTCTTCATGATCAATTTATGATATATCTATGGATTCTTCTATGCCTTGATCATGTGTAAAGATGTTAAGAGTAGGAGATTCTTGTTCATTGTTAATGAAGTTGAGAGTAACAGGCTCTTGTTTCTTGGTAATGATATCAAGAGTATGAGACTCTTGTTTTAGATGAAGATCATCTGCATTTCCTTTAGGATTAATCATCTCATGGGTAGATGTAGGAGGGTGACATATGGATATGATCATTATTTGAAAATTCTTGTATGGTTTGGAAGATACCTATTAAATCATTGTAGTATCTTGGAGATGTGACTATTTGATCTTGTATTTTATTAGAGTTATCTTCAGTATCATATTGGAATAGACTTGTTATATTTTTAGAAGACTTGGATCCTTGATCTTGATTGATTTTAGAACTTATTTTGATATTCTTAGGATCAATTTCTTGACATGAGTCAACTTCAAAGGATGGATTAGTTGTAGAGTGTTCTTGAATTTATTTCTTAGGCATGGGTATTGGTTTAATTATTCCCTTCATCTTCAAGTGAATTTGGATCAAGTGTTGAATTAAGGATTTCTTCAATATTAGCAACCATGAGGTCAAATAATGTCAGTATATCTTGGAAAGGACCATTCCTAGACTTTGGTGAAGGATTTTGATCATTCTTGGGGATAAATTTTTGAGATATGTCATCTTTCTCATTAGATGGTGTTGAGACATTGTTAGTGTGACCATTAGTAGATGGATCTTGGGTGTTATCCTCAATAATTGAGGTAGAGATTTTGTCAATGTTTTCAACCATGAGATCAAATGATGTTAAGATTTCATGAATTGGATCATTGTTAGATACTGATGGATTATCTTGATCATGTTTTGAAAAAGTATCTATGTATTGTATCTTTAATGTGGATCAATGGAACACAACAATGAAAAAATGAATTGAAATAAAAATAAGATAAAATCCCAACCTACTCATGAAATGTGATTATAAAGCAATGAATTCAACAAGCAATGTTAGCATAAATCAGAACATAAATGAATTCAAAAACTACAATTTTACCATCCCATGTCAGAATGTATTTGTATTGATAATGGATGTTAGATTGCTTGATCAATATGAAGCCTCCATGTTTGCCAAAGCTTCAAAGTAAGTAGTAATGATGATCTTGAATGCAAATATTTTCTCAATGTGATTTAATAGATAATTTGACATGACCTCTCCATAAATTCTCTAGATTATTTGATCTTTTATGAGAAGGATGAAGGTTGTTTTATAGATTTATGATTTTCAAATCAACAATCATGATGCAACAATGAAAGATCATGATCAATGGTTCAGAGCCATTTAGAGGAAATAGATTAATCAGTTAACTCATCTGATTGATCCAATTAAGGGATTTAATTGAATAATTAGTGGGATTAGATGGAATGATTAGTGGGATTGAAGAAGTTAGTTTGATTGTTTAGTGGGATTAGCGTAATTGGCGGGATTGGGAAAAAATTTGAGAAATTAGTGGGGCGTGATTTATTCAATCAAGATACATGAGGATGTATTAATTAATTTAATAATTAATTAATTTTTGAGAGGAATGTGTGAATTGTATTTGAATTTAATAAATAAAGGTATATTTATTGACCATGTTGAGTGATTTTGGGGAAATTGAATAATTGATTTAATTATTCAAATTTGGAGAAGAGAAAGTAGCTTAATTAAATAATTAATGATAACTATTTAATTAATTTAGATGAATAAGTAATGTTAGTGACATAATTAAATAATTTGTGTTTATTTAATTAATCAAGAAGAGTAAGGTTAAATTAGGGCATTTATTGAATAAATGAGAATTATTTAATTAGTTAGAAATGATGATTGAGGATGAATTAATTAAATAATGTTAAATCGCTTAATTAATAGACGAATATAAAATTTGATAATAATTAAATAATAATGTATTATTTAATCATTTAGGGAAGAAGGGTGAAAGTTTGTTAAATAGTGTTGTTCATCAGTCGGGACAATTTAGGGTATCTACAGGTTGCATATAGAGATTGATGGAAGCTTGTGCATGCTATAAATGTTGTCATTAATGTTAGTATGGAGATAGTTGACTAAGGAGATTGATGAAGATTGACAAGTATAGCAGTAAATGGTGTTGTCATATATGAAAACCTATTATTCATGGTAATCCATGGTAAAGACATGTAGAATCATTGGTTCAATGAAGATTAGATGATTTGTATATTTTTCTATGTCTAGAGTATAGTTTATCAGTGATCAAAGAGCCGACCTTTTGGATCACGTTTCTCTACCATGAATAATTTTTTTATGTGGTTTTGAGGTAATGATGGTGTATGTTGGAAGACTCTAAATCCAAAGTTTCATGATATAATGTCTTCTGCAGTCAAAGATAATAGTGACAGAGTATTGGTTTGGTTATGCCAATGTAACTATGACTGTATGATTGGAATTCTTTGCATTCCACTACAAATGAATGTTTTGATATGTCATTTTGAAAAAGTATTTGAGGATTCAAGTATAGTATGGTTTCTCCAAGTAGCAAGTGTTTTGGTTGTTCGTGTGTCAAGTTGTGAGTGAAAAAATGGTTCATTCTATTGTTACTTCACCACTGGTGCTAACCTAAGTATTTTGGGTTGTGCGGAGATGAGTAGAGTTTGGAGCAGAATTATGGGAATAATTATAGGTTAGGCTGATTGATCTTAATGGGCTACATTATGTGGTTCCCTTTACAAGGTGTGTATGTTTGAATTTTGAGCCAAGAGGATTAAGTGTTACATGGTACATGTTTTCGGCCAACCTAATTTTTGTTTTGGTTGGTTGTGAAATATACAAGGCTAATTCCTTGTGTGAAGTAGTAATTGAGATGCAAGATAATTTAGTGTGTGTGAAATCTAGAGCAGATAAGTGTGAATTATTTTTGAAGTGAATAATGAAGTGTGTTAAGTTAGTATTATGAGCTTTAGTGGAACTATATCTTTCAACATAGGTCAGTCACATTATTAGTAGTTCATATCTGGAAATGAGCCACCTTTCTTCTATCTCTTTCTATTCGGGCAGTGAGCCACCAATAGTGAGCATTTCTTCTTTTGGACAGTGAGTCCACCAATTGTATCAAAATTTATGACCGGTTACAATATCTATATTATGAGCTAATCCTCACCATGATTTTTCCCTTTTTGGGTTTTCCACATAAATTTGGTGTTCTTGTCTTCCTTTATGTGATGCATGCTTTCTATGTTACCTTTCATTATTGCAAGATTAATGTGATGAATTAAATGAATATTTAAATGATTAAGAATACTAATTCACCCCCCTCCCAGTATTTTGGGTGTTCAAAAATTGGTATCAGATCTTGGTTCCTTCAATTGGCTTGACCATTGAGGTAGATCTTGGAGTTGAACACATGGCTACAAGGAAGTATCCTATTCCTCTAGAAGAGATTATCCCTGAAGGATTTACTGAATAACATTGCATAGTGGACATGGAAGGAGAACTCAAATTGGCTCTTGATGATCTAGATAAAGAAAAAGTTGAGAACAAAGATCTAAAAAAGGATCTTGGTGATACAAATGAGTGCATTAAGAAGTTGAGAGAGAAATTCAAGAAAGTCATAAAGGGAATCAAGGAAACAAACGAGCAGCTCAAGAAATCAAATGAGACTATCACCAATCTGAAAGTGCAAGTTGAAGGTAAAAGAGTTGAAGACTGACTAAATGTCAAACTGGAAGATAAATCTGAAAAAAATTCAAATCTTAAACAAGAGATTGTTACTTTGAGATTAGATCTGGAGAAAGAAAGGATTCAAGAAGAGTTCCTCACTACTTGATGAGATGAATGTTGGATAGAAGGGTTCTAAGGACACAAAATGATTAGAGTTTTAAAAAGTGAAAGTTCAAAGGTAGATCAAACTCCAAACAATGTTGAAAAGAAAGATGACGAGAAGGACAATGTTAGAAAGATCTAGAACTAGAAGAATGATATCAAGAGATCACCTATCAGAAAACCAAATATACGGAGGTACCCATATTTTAGTGGTTATTGTTCTTGTTTCAATAAGTTTGGACATAAAGATGTAGAATGTTGAAGTAGAATGAATCAAAATGTTCAATCATTTCTCGATCAGTGCTATACATGCAATAAATTTGGTCATAAAGCTAGTGAATGTAGAAAACAAATAATCAATGGCTATAATGGCATGATGTCTTGATCTTTCATGGCTACTATTATGCATGCAATGGATTTGGGCGTAAGGCTAATGAATGTAGATCTAGAATGGGTGGAAGTATGCTTGTTCATAAAGGTGTTATATGTCAAAAATGCAATAAACTAGGACACATAGAAAAGTTCTACAGAAGCAAGAATGTGAAACCCTTTCTTTCATAAAAGAAGGTTGATTCTACAAAGAATATAGATCTGGTGGAGATAAAGAATGAAATGAATAATATTTGGAAAAAGAAAGATGAAAGTGAAGTAAACGTTGAGTCTCTATTATAGATGTTTCCTCCTGAAACTAATTGAAGAGCTTTGGCTCAGGGGGAGTTTTAGCAAAAGATCCTTAATCCCCCACTAAAGTTGTGATGTTGATGTTCTCAACACACCAGTATATGTGTAGATCAACATGGAAGATCAATTGATGGAATTTCTAGTATGAAACTTCTTGTTACAGAGATTTGTGTAGTGATTTAAAGTTACTATGATTGCATAGTTAGGGTTTATCAATTTTTTGACCTAACATTATTCATCGCAATGAATGCACTTTAGGTCTTCAGGAAGGGTTTTATATGTTCTTTTTCATATTAAAATTTCATTTATATTTGAGCATTTGAAGAGTGAATATGTAGAGCAAAGGTGAAGTGAAGTATTTTGTGAAACCCTCCCAATAGAAGAATTCAAAGGTATATATCTATAGACATGTAAAATTGACCTAACACTTATCACACACTTTAAATGACATTTTCACATCATCGGAATCATTATCATCAAATATCATTGCATTTCACATCAAAACCCTAAATTCCTCTATTAGCTGAATAATACAACATTATTTAATTAATTCACTTTTTCATCATATTCAATGAATTATATAAATTTTATTTATTTAATAAAGTCCTAAAACCCTAATTTCTACCATTAATTGAATAATACGGTATTATTTAATTAATTCACTTTTTCATCAATTTTGACCAAAGAAATAAATTTATTTATTTAATAAATTCAGTCTAACTTTATTCCTCCTAATTAATTAAATAACACCAATTATTTATTTATGTCACTAACTCAGTTTATTCCCCTAATTTAATTGAATTATTAAATCATAATAATTTAATAATGACACTTTCCCCCAAAATCTGAATAATTAATTAAACTATTCAAAACATCATCAAAAATCAAATCAAACTAATACAACTTTATTTTCAAAATTCAAACTTGATTTGCACGTTCAACTCCAAAAGGAATTAATTAATTATCCTCACCCACTTTCTTGATTGAGTAAATTACAAACCATCGATTGCTCACTCTATTTTCTATTTGTCAATCTATTTTCTAACAAATCAATCTATTTTCTAATAGATCAAACTATTATTTAACCCCATAAATTATTCAATCTATATTCTTGAAAAATCAATATATTCCTCAATCACACTAATTACGTAATCAATTTGCATAGATTATGCCCATCTAAATCATCTCAACATCTTTCGACTGTCGATCAAGATATTATACTACATGATCTCAAGTGTTCATTTTGAATCACAATTTCTATATAACAAACCTCTTTCCTCACAAAAAAGGGTCAGAGAATTAGTACAATTTATGCAATGAAGTAATACCAAATCAACATTGACAAATCTTCAACCAGTATCTTTGATCAAATATACACATGCATCGTTCTTCAAGCTCTCATACACAACAATGGAGGCTTCACATTGATTCAAACAACCCAGCACATCTTCACAAACACACTTCGACATGGGATGGTAATCTTTCCTTTGTTTTTGAATTCATTTTGATATCGTAGTATTTCAGTATTTGTTTTAAATAACTTAGAAACCTTCATTTCATGAGTGAAGGAATGAATCTTGATTCTGGTTTTTTATTTAGAGTAGTTTATATTTGATGCAACTATTTTGTTTACACTTTCAATTTTACCCCTCATGCCATTGTGACATGCCTAGTAGGAAAACAGTCCTTAACACGAACAATTTTGTGAGACAAATTTGAAGTTGTAGGTCTTGGATGCTCTTTAGAAAAATCTTCACGCACAAGTTCTAGAAGATTTTTGCATTTTCTTCCACAGTTCTAGCACATTTGACAGTGATTTTGACACTTTTGACAAAGATTTCTATGCTTTTGACTTTTTCCAACACTTTTGTCTTCTGACAGAGGGCACTTTTGATATTTTCTAGCATCTTTGACTTCCCATAGAGGCTTCTATTACTCATTTTTCCCGCACTTTTTCCTTGCTAATCTATGTCTAAGATCTATAAGTTAAAATTTAATTTCTAATGCTAACGGGTGCTTGATTTGAATGTGTGATAGGTACAAATGTCATTTATGCAATATTTGTAGAATTATAATTAATGGTTATCCAAAAAACAACTAACATAGTTGTTATAGGGAAGAAAAATGGTCAAAGAGTTTCAAATTTTCAAGCTTTCTAAGTTAGAAAAATATTTTCAATTTGGTGCTTAAAACGAACCCCACAAACAAAACGCTTTCAATTTAGTTCTCTAAAATGAATCTTTTCCAAGTTTTCTAAGTTAGAAAAATACTTCCAATTTGGTGCTTAAAACAAAACCCACAAACAAATGCTTTCAATTTAGTGCTCTAAAAGGAACCTTTTTCAAAGCTTTCATAGATAGAGAACACTCAATTTGGTGCTTTAAAATGGATGTTTTGAAATTTTCAATGAGTTTTTCTCTAAATGTTTTATTGTTTTTTTGACCAAACGATTTCAATTTGTTGGAAAACACTCAATTTACTTTAGTGACCACTAAGACAAGGTTTAGAAAACACAAAATTTTAGGCTTAAAATGAACAAATCAATTTCTTTTCTTGCGCCTTTTCTATTTCACTTATTGATATCAAGAACACTTCTATTGGGTGCTTTAAAAAGAACCACTGCTATCTTGTACACACTGGTATTTCACTTTTTTTGGATAGCACCACTCGCGGGGCTTACAAAGAAAAATTATGAAGTGTATTTTTTGTATTCCATGTTTGGAAAACTAGGTGACTATCCTCTCCCATCATGCCTTTTTTTGTAAATCTTGGGTGATGAAAATCATCTTGAGTTTCACACATTTTACTTCAAAGCATACCTTTAGAGGGCCTACCTTTTGAGACACATCTCACATTGGAGAACTCAAAGGCAACCCAAGTGAGACTTTGTTGTGGTCTGCTATATAAATAATTGTGAGTGTGAGGAAATTTCATCATTCACTTGGTGTGAATGTTCTATGTCAATATAAGTCTCCCCCAGTATCCGTGTGATATATAAAAACCAACAAGGGTTGGGAGGCCTCTTAATTGAGCAAAACACCACATGTATAGACACTAGTTATCCCAAAATGTGACTAAGAACCAATGTGTAAGAATCTACCCCTTTTATCCAAAGCATTATCTAAAGTAGTGCATTAGAATTTACTTCTAAGAAGTTACTTACCAATTCCAACTTATGGTTGAGTGTAAGAACCTCTCCATTCATTGCATGTAAAATTATCCCTTCGGGGCATGAGGTAAGCCCATCTAGAAGGAAGTGCCTATCTGTAGGGTGTACATTGTATTCAAAAAATTTCCAAATCTGTTTGATTACTCTAAAACATCAAACTCTATGCTTGAAGTTAAAAAAATGAACACATCCAAACAAGCACTTAACATGGTTCTGAAATAGAAAACTCCTTTAACTTAGTGTGGATCCTTTGAAAAGAGCCATCTATTTGTATTCCTAAAAGATATTATAAAAAAATAGCTTTGAAGGTTTTAAGGTATAGACATTTATGTGTCACAAGTTTTGATTGTTAAGTTGCATGATATCACTTGCCAAATCTCAAAATAGATCAAAGAAGATCCTCCAAAATTACAAAAAACATCAAACGTTGCTACCAAATACTAAAACTAGAAGACAAATTTGAATAGAGGCCACTACTACTACTATTTTTATCACACTTGACTAGAAATTGGTTGCACTTGTCAAAAACTGATTGATTTTTCCCTTTGTCTCCTAACAAACACTGATGAAAAATTATTGCTTTTGACAAAATTGACACACTTGCTAAAAAAATCGCCGCACTTGATATTCTGTTGGCACAGTTGACAAAAAAATTTCAGCACACTTGCCAAAAAAAATTGGTTGCACTTGCCCAAACAACTCGCTTTTGACTATGTGAATCACCAAATTTGAAAATACCCATAGAACCTGCACTTGAAATTTCTATGCATACTTTCTTTCCAAAATTTAGCATAGTTGACAACAATCTACTCACAGTTGACCACATTGTTCACTTTTTCTCAAAAACTGGTCGCTTTTTTCTTAGAAACCATCACTTTTTCTCTATCTTGCTGAAAATCAGAGAAACGAACCACAGGTGGTTACAAGATCCTTACTAAAAAAAATGATTGGAAACCCAAGATAGGTCATATAGTCATTCATCCATCTTCAAACTCCATCCTACTTTTGGAAATAAAATAAAAAACTTGAATTATTCCCTCACTCACACTTCTAAGATATCAACAGTTACTTGAACCTCATGACTAGTTCAAGTAAGCTTTTCTGCAACATATCCTCTAGAAGAAGTGAGATATCAATCCATGCCTTTCAGCATTTTGAGATCCAAGAGTAGCATCATTCCAAAATAACACTCAAACCTTAGGGTCTTGAGCTTCACAACAACCACATCAAAACACTAACACTTTCACCTTATGACCATTTGGCGACTAGTTACTCCAGTTCAACAACCAAAATTTGAGATGATTGAAGGAGAGCAAAAAAATATAATAATTAGTTTGAGGAGCTTTATATTTGAGACAAAAGAAACACCCAACCAGTGGAGAAAAGCAACAAACATCTTAGATAAAGAGGAAGAGAAAGCAGACCTCACAGCCGGAAGACTCGTGTTACCACCTCCTAAATGGCAATAGGTGTCCATCCTTCATGATCTCCGACAAGAGAAAAATCCTTAAAAAATGATCCATATTTTTCTTATCAAAGAAACGTCGTAGTCAAAATTTTATCAAGGGACATATCTTGAAATCTTACCGTAACCAAGAACTCTTGCTAAGAAAATTTTATACACATGTTTTAATGGGTGAACCAAACTTGAATACTCAATAGAAAATCCCTAAAAAAGAAAAACAAACACATTTTCCTTTTCCTTGAAACACAAAATAAATAAATAAGGCTTTATTTTCCATAGTTAGGAGTCACAAGACGTTCACAAAAGCTTGGTAGTTGTTTATGACAACTACCAGGTCACAACATAGAAATAACATGGAAGAAAACAAAAACAACACTACCGTACCACCGAAAAACACTACAAACAATGAGAGTGATCCATAAGGCTATAGGCCAAGTGACCTTGAAACACTTGAAACATTTAGTGAGGAAGAGATAAACAACAAATAATGAGAAGGGATGGAACAATCAAACTAGGACCCAAAAGGATTGGTCATAGAATAGGTGGATATTAAGGAGGAAACAAATGATGAAGAACTATTTCAACATTCCAACAACCCTAAGGTGATCAAATTAATGGACAAACTATTAAAAAAGACCCAAATTCTTATTTCTTTAAATTAGCACAAAGTGGTGCTAAATTTCTAATAGACTTTAATGTGGAGGCCCTCAAAGATCTGAACCTTATTCCCTTAGGGGATAATTTAGTTGTGAGACAAATATCCGAACCCATGGAGATTCCAAACATGCCACTCATATTCTCACAAAACAATGGTCGACCCATAGAAAATCCATTGTATAGAAAACCAACTCAAATCGAACAAGCAACAGTGGCCCAATAGTATCAAGGAGGTCCATCCCAATATGTACCACAAATCAATAATCCTCCCCCAAAATAATACATTCCTAGCAACACATCATATATTGACCCTTCCCAAAATATACAAAATCCATAAGGGCAATTTTCGCAACAGTACCAACAACCAAGTGTTCCATAGGGTACCCTCTCAAATCAACAAGGTGGGCCACATGGTCCCCTTCCTAGTCAAAAGTACCATCAACAAGGTTGGTTGTATGGTCCCCTTCCTTGTCAACTATACTAGAAACAAGATGGGTCATGTGGTCCCCTTCCTAGTCAATAGTACCATCAACAAGGTGGGCCACATAGTCCCCTTCCTAGTCAACAGCGCTATCAATAAGGTGGGTCATATGGTCCCCTTCCCATCAACAAGGTAACCCACCAACGCACCATCAGGGAAGCCTTCAGTATACTTCATCCCATCAACAAGGTGTGCCACAAGGCACCCTTCCCTAGTTGTCCCATCAACAAGGTAACCCACCAATGCACTATTAGGGAAGCCTTCAGTATACTTTGTCCCATCAACAAGGTGTGGCATAGGGCACCCTTCCCCAGTCATCCCATCAAAAAAGTAACCCATCAATGCACCATTAGGGAAGCCTTTAGCATAGTTCGAACCAACAACAAGGTGTACCACAGGGTACCCTTTTCAATTCATCCCACCAACAAGGTAACCCACCAATGCACCATCAGGGAAACCTTTAGTATAGTCTAACCCAACAACAAGGTAACATAATCAAGGAGATTCCTTTACCTCCTACCTACAAAGATGGAGACATAAGGCTAGTCAATGCAAATGGCCTATTCCTGACAAGGAACTGGTAGACATATTTGTTTCTAATTGTTCATAGGTATTTGCACCCGCATGCAAGGCGAGAAAGCTCTACAATCCCATGTAACATTGGACTAAATTCAAGTTGTGGGTACCCTATTGTGAAACTAGACCTCCGAATTATAGGTCGGTTTCCTTTCAAAACTCCTAGAATCTAAAAACTGTGTGAGGAAAGGGAGAAATATTTAATAATGAAACTGAATAAAGTTCAAACTATATGTTACCTCTAAGAGATGATGTACTGGAAAAATTCTAATATGCAGACCTTTTTCACAACTAATATTCTTAGAAAATTTGTTAACACAACCCAATTTGAGCACTTTAAACACATTAATAATTCACTAAAAGGCTATGTTTTCTCTTTTCCTATTAAGGATAATTGAGTTCTCGTGAAATAGGAGAAATAATAAACTTCTAAGCACAATTAACGACCTGTGATAAACTAAAATTATATATATTCATGAATAAGCAAGAAAAAAATTTGATGGGCTCTTTGTAAAACACATCAAACTTGCATCGAATTGTTTAAACAATGCAAAACACCAGAAATTGTGAAGATTTATTTGTTTTTGTTATACTATAAAGGAAATACTCTACAAAATGACAAACTAAGGTAGCCTGTAAATCTGTAAAAAACTGTATTAATGTAAAAAGCTGAGTTACAAATCTTTGTCTCTCTGCAAAAGGTATGCTAGAAGAGATGAAAAATAAGAACTAAAGGAAAAAGAATAAATTTTTCCAATATATACAAAAATGGCATGCATAAAGCATCCAAGAGGTGAAACTGAAAGTGAACCGGAAGTGAGAAAAGAAAGCATCTCATGAGAAAAACCAAAACTATCTAAAAAAGGGGCCCACCAATGCTGCAAATTGAGCTAAAACAACTCGAAACTCCATCTGATACTATATGTAACTGAAGTGTGACTCAAGATTGGTTTTTGAGTTGACTAAAAGTTAACAAACTGCATGGAGGTGGCACTCAAAGTGAAATGGAAGAAAAAATATCATCTCACGAGCAAAGATAAAAATCCTCAAAAAAGGTCATAACCGAAGAAAACTGTACTTCCACCATCTCAAAATGGTTAACCATGTAGTTTGACCACAAAGAACTCCAAAAAATGCTCCACCAACTAAAGATGTAACTCAAAAAGTGCCCCTTTGCATTGAATTTTGAAAGACATGCAAATCCTCAACTCCACATGCATGTGAGTGATTTTTTTTTAGTATTTTCCCCCTTTTGTCAATAGTTGTTTCAAAAATCATTAAAAAGCAATTTAATAAGTTTGCTTTTAATAATTATCAAACACAACTTTACAATGCAAAAACTAAAAGGGGAAAAATAAAATAAAATAAGTTTATGAGCATAAGTCCTTGGCAGAAAAAATAACTCCCTTATGACTCCCGAGCTCCATCTCATCATTAGGTTCATTGACCTTAAGTCATGGCCACAGGGAGATTAATCAAAATGATTTTAATTAAAAACTTAGTAAAAAAACTCACTCTCCTGAGCTCAAGCAAGGTAGAAGATTAGGGAAAACCCTAATCCTTATCATTCTTCATTCACTTTGCATTATACAACCCAACCACACCACCATGGAGTAGGGTTTGAGCTGGGAACTGTGAATTCTATGATGCCTTTGATGATTTTTTTGAAGATTCTACAGGAAATGTGCTCTGTAAGTCATCTTTTCTCACCATTCTGGACATTGCTCTACATTTCGAGCAATTTTGGTTGTTCTTGGCCATGCTATCTCTGTTTTTCTAATTTTATTTTCATATGATTTTATTTTTTGTTGAGACTTTTCTTGTTTGAGGCTGCCACTGGAGGATTTGCAAAGCTTTTATCATGGAGTTTAAAAGCCTTGTTTCACAACAAATAGAAGGTAAGATATTCTCCATGCAATCTATATTTTCCTTATTATTTACTATATATTGAGATCTATTCGAGCCTTGAGCTTTCATATTTCAATTTATGAGGAAAACTGAAGACTTTCAATAAAAAAATTGCCAAAGGTTGTAGCTTAAAGCAATGAAAACTGTATGGTAGCCACTATGTCTTATCTCCATTTGTACTTTTAGTGTTGAGGGTTTCATGTTTTTTTGCAGGCCATGGGTATTACCTCCATTATCTCCTCCATTATGTTTTGTTGTTGTTGAAATTCATGTTTTAATACATATCTCTTGCCTTATGATGAAACCCCTTGCTTCTTTATCTCATGCTTCAGTTGGAAGAACTTGGTGCTTTAAATGCAAAGATGTTGAATATGGGCGACTAGATGCTCATTGCATATTCTGTGTGATCCTTCTTTCTATAGTTTTTGTTTGGACTTGAATTTCTTTTGATGACCAGGATAGAGCAAAGGTCTCTCCTCAACCTAGCATGACTATAATATAATAGTACTTTCCCACTTATCTCAACCATGACTATATGATATGATGATAGGCCATTTTCCTTCATTTATCATCACCAAGAAATCCTTCAAGACTGTCATAACCCTTTAGAAACTGAAATTGGGCAAAAACCTCCTGGCTGCTAACACTTGACAACAGACTCTAAATCTTTCAATATACAATTGTGCTCCCCAACCTTCAAATGTTGTCTTTACAGGCTGCTCACTATTTTCTTTTTTCTTTGAAGCCTCTATCGCTTATTCATAGACAACTTCCCTCTTTAAAAACACTAATCCTTCTATCATCATAGTTTCTCTTTTGACAACTCTAGCCTTCCTCTTTTAATACTATGAACTATAAGAAGCAAAATTCTTTCAGAAACCTCATATCTTTGGCAATGAGTCTTCAAACTATTCTCTCACTTTTACTTTGTTCATGCTAGTCATATTTCCCTTAATCATGAATACTGTTTGATATAAAGTTGTAATGGCTCAGTATGACTTTCCTATAACTCATCATGATAGAAGAATTGATCTTTTCATGCATTGTTGTCCTTCAAGTTAATGTGCTTTCTCTGCATTCATCCTTTTAAAAGGGGATCATTGACTATCCTTTTGTTTCCTCCATCAGGCATTATATTTCATAATGAGAAAGCACTGTATTTGTGTCACTCTATAAATGTTTCCTTAACTGAAAATTCCTTATTAAAAAAATAGATTTATCCATTGCTTATCCACAATCATTTACTTTCTTGCACATAATGTTGCATTTCCTTCCTTATTGTTTTGAAACCCTTTGAGAATGATAAAAAGATGAAACTCTTTTCTCTCTTTCCTGAAGGCTATAAAAATGTGATTTCTTGTTATTGCTCTTTGATATTTTGTGATAGCAATCTCATTGTATGACTGCTCTTTTGAAAATACTCTATGTTCATTAACAAGGCTGCCCTAACATTTGAGAATGTGATGTTTGAATTTATTTAGTTTTATCCACTTATTCTCTTGATTCATTACTACTTGGAAAATATGATTATATTCTTATGTATATGAACACTTTTAATGCTTTGAATGATAATATGTAAGTGATCATTTTATTCAATTTCTGTACATTTCCATTACAATGATTCCTTTCAAATCTTCTCCTCTTGACTACCTGATGCATTTTCATTAGATGAACTATTTGATTTCATCATTTGTAATATTCACCTATAGCTTCCACAATGTACACCTGTAGCTTCTTTCAATGCTTTGGGTTCCATACGCTTGATTATTTTGATGATTTTTCTTGATGCCTATATGTAATAATGCTTTCATTGCAGTCATGTAGATTGCCCTCTTGATGACACTGTTCCTCCTGAGTCTTTTGTAGACTATGTATATACTTTGAGGTTATGAGAAACAATTTAATGCTTGAGTACTCTACTTCCCTTCAGTGTAAAGGGGCTCCATATTTTATGTGAATTCAATGTAAATAAAATAGAGCTGAAACTGAGCTAGTGCATACAATTGATTATGCTCCTTCAAACATGTTTTGATTGTTCCTTTTGAATGATGAGAAAAAGGATGATTTTCTCAATCTATTTTCATCATGTTGAATTGAAGGATGATTTATGAATCTCACTTTGTTACATCAGTCCCTCTCGATGACTGTTATGAATATTATAACTCATGTGTAAATATGATAGTGTTCTCTTGATATGATAGGCTCAACCCTTTGGGAGCCCATTTTTCTCCACATATCTTTAAGTCTTCATTTTTTTCTAGATATTGAAAAGGGCCTCCACATAGAAAGGGCCCTTATAGCAAGAGGAGTGATCAAGCTAAATAACCCAAGAGATGGTTCTTCTAGTTCAAATGAGAAACCTAAAATTTGGGCCAAGAAAAAAAATGTTACAAATGATGGGGTAGTTGATGCTAGAGTAGTATGGAATGTACAAAATCCTAATGTACCTTAGAACAAACCTTAAGTGGTACAAACAATTTATGCTCCTAATAATGCACAAAACAACCAACTTATCTATCCCCAAAATAATCAAGCAATCAATCAACAAACGAATCAAGGAGGGAAAAAAGGAAATATTATATACCAAGAAGGAAGTTCAGTACATTAGGAGAATCACTTGAGACGGTCATGCATAAACTAGTGCATCAAAATCTCATCAAGGTCAATGATCGCCCAAACTATGAGGAACCTAGATTCAAAACACTATGGTACAATGAGAAAGAGTTATGCGAGTTCCATAAAATCAAAGGAAATACTACAAACAACTGCATGAGACTCAAGCATGTCATACAAGACTTAATAGACAAAGGAGAAGTGGATGTTGAACATCATCATGGGAATAAAGAAATCTAGATATACACAAACCCAATTCTAAACCATGCTAAAATGAATGACAAAGGAAATGACCAAGACACTCACAATGCTAACTACACTTATGGTGACACAGTTCTAGGTACCCTATCTCAAACAGATGACACTAGGGTAGATGTAGTGACTATACAAGGTGGAGACAATGATTGTAATGTAACTACCCATCGAGGGAGAGTTACAATACAAAGAGAACCACCTAAGCCCATGACTAAGTCATCCACTAAATACAACATTGTGGAACAACTAAAACAAACTCCAACCTTGATCTTAATCCTAGAACTGATAAAACTATCACCTGCACATAGAGAAATATTGGAAAAATAATTGGAAGCATTGATCCCTAATGACCTCAATCCTAATCAATTCCAAACCATGGTTGGAAAAATTACTGCCAATCACCATTTAGTCTTTTATGAGAAAGACCCTTCCATAAAATTCATTCCACAACCAAGCTCTCTACATAGAAGTTGGTGTCCACAAGAACATGGTCAAATGGGTGTTGATAGATAACGGTGTAGGTTTAAACATATATACCTTGAAATTTGTGAAAGAGTTGGGGTATTCTGACGATGTGATAGACAAGGAAAAGAGCATTACTATAAGGACCTATGATGACCTAGAAACGAATTCAGAGGGGACAGTTAGGCTACTAGTGTAGATAGGACCAACCACCATGGAAACCACATGTCAAGTACTTGACCTTGAGTTACCTTATAACCTCCTATTGGTACACCCTTGGATTCATGCATTACAAGCAGTTCCTTTCACCTTTCATCAATGTTTAAAGTTTCCCTATGAAGGAAAGAAGGTAACATTATATGCTGATCTAGAACCCTTCCACTTTTTTGCAAAATTGGAGGAGAAGTATAACAAGATCCAACGTATACCCAAAAATGACATAGCTTTTCATTCATTCTCATAAATTGACCCTTCCACACTACCATCAACCTCAAGTAAGCCAACATCAAGTGACCAACCAAAAACTGAAACGAAGGTTCAAGTACTTGACAAAGGTAATGAAAATTATCACTTAAACCAAGCATTTTGCATTAGTATGCTTCCACTAACACCCAATATTTATGGAGGATCAAAGGAGATCAAATATGTTCAAGTAGTGATAATGGTAGCTAAACCCACCATTTTCACCAAATGGGGAGATATGAAGGATGAAGAGATATTCAAAGAAGACTTGTCGTCTATGATCTACAAAGAGGAAAAAAAGGAACCAAAAATGCCACAATCCCTTCTAATAGACCCTAATAGTAAAGGCTATCAGTTGGCTCAAAAAATGGGATACAATGCAACAAGAGGTCTTTGACTACATAAATAAGGTAGATGGGAGCCTATCATAGTGGAACAGAGAAAGAAAAACATGGGACTAGTTTATGATTCAAAAGATGTGGTTATGCTAAATACAAAACAAACCTCTTTTAAGAAATGAGTGACTTCTTCCAGCATTAAGGTATTGGATATGTACCACATTATGGACAACGATTTACATTTCAAAGAATTATTTGAAAATTTTACCGTTAATAGGTTCCCTATCCATCTTCTCAAAACCATTCCCAATGACTATCATTATTTTGAAATATACTCTAATGAGTACGAATGGTATTCTCCTTCCTTTATCACTTGATATGTTTCCCCTATTTCAAGTGATGATGACCTAGACACCCAATGGGAGAACGATACCAAAGCCATATGAACCATCTCAACAAGCTCTTAATATTTATGGATAATGATGATAGCCTACCCCTTTGCTACCCTCAATTAATATATTGGGACCAGCAACAACATACACCAATTCTCAATCAATTCTAGAATGATGAAGCAATCATAGAGTTCATGGGACTCTGAACTGACATACCAATAGGAGATCACAAAGTAGGGTTCATAATAGAACTTGAACAGGATGCATACTTTGATAGGGAGATTGTATCTTTAAGTCTCAAAAGTGAGAAAGATAATATGAAGATCAAAATGAGATCCCTTAGAGAAAACCACAATGTCACTCTATCAGATCCTAAAAAGAAGAAAATAAAGGATGAATATGAAGGTGAAAACCTCCCAGAGGCACCTAAGTATGGAAGGTTTAATATCCCCATACTTGAATATCAAGTAAAGTCAATTCTCCTAGTAGAAGTAGAATCCATTAATGTTGTCATAGCAGATAACCCAAAGATGACATATAACGAGACATCACTTGATCCTGAAGAGAAAGAAAATTTCAAAACATTCATCAATGATAGAAAGATAAAATTTGCATGGACCTATGCAGATATGCCTGGAATTGACCTAACACTAGTTGTACATCATTTGGTGGAAGCCCCTGGAGAAAAACCTATCAAGCAAAACTAAGGAAAATGCATCCTCAAATAACACTATCGGTAAGGGTAGAAATAAAGAAGTTACTAGAGGTGGGTTTCATTAGACCCATCAATTATCTGAAATGGATATCAAATCTAGTACCAGTGTCAAATCCCATCAAGGGCATACGAATCTGCATGAATTTTTGAGACCTGAACAAAGCCTGCCCAAAGGATGACTTCCTGCTTCCAAGTATTGACATGATAGTGGATCTAACAGTAGGACATGAGATGCTATCATTAATGGATGGCTTCTCTAGGTATAACCAAATAAAAATATCCCCTAATGATCAGCATAAAATGACATTCACTTGTGCTTGGGGGACCTTCTGCTAGAATCTAATGCCATTTGGTCTGAAGAACGTAGGAGTGACCTATCAAAGATCAATGAAAATGATCTTCCATGACATGATACACATAATCATGGAGGACTATGTGGATGATATTCTGGAAAATTCCATCAAACATGAAGATCACTTGACCAATTTTGTAAAGGTGTTTGATAGGCTTGAACAATATAACTTGAGACTTAACCCAAAAAAGTGTGTGTTCAGAGTAACATCCAAAAAGCTACTAGGGTATATAGTATTAATAAGGGGCATTGAGATAGATCCTACAAAAGTTAAATTCATACTAGAAATGTCTCCACCTAAGACATTAAAACAACTGATAAGTCTCTAAGGGAAGCTACAATCTATTAGGCAATTCATTGCACAACTAGCAGATAAATGTCACCCCTTTACCCATATCCTCCATAAAGACATCACATTCAAATGGGATGGGAGATGTGATCAATAATTTGAGCAAGTCAAAGAATATCTACTTAATCCTCTGGTCTTGATGCCACCTATTCCATAAAAAGAAATGATACCCTATGTGTCTACAACACAAGCAACGTTGGGAGATCTCCTAGCACATCATGATGATAATAAAAAAGAATGGATAGTCTACTACATCATTCTAACACTAGTGGGTTACAAGTCGAACTACTCACCCATAGAACAAGTGTGTGTCTTAGTCATATTTAAAACATAGAAGCTGAGACACTATATCTTAAATAGAAAAGTAAAGTTGATTTCCAAGGTAGACCTGCTAAAGTTCCTACTATAAAAAGCAGCCTTAACAGGCAAAATTGCTAAATGGGTAATGATTCTGAGTGAGTTCAACATAGAGTATGTAGACAAGAGAGCCATCAAGGGACAAATCATTGCAGACCAACTAGTTGATGCACCAATGGAGGATCATAAGCCTCTCATAGTATAATTCCAAAATGAGAGTATACTACTGATAGAACCAACAGGCTATTGGAACTTGTATTTTGATGGGTCCCACACTCAACTTGGCTCTAGAGTAGGTATTCTATTTCTCACACCATAGGGAGATAGTATACCCAAGGAATACATAATAGATTTCCCCTACACAAACAATATCTCAAAGTATGAAGCTCTAATAATGGGGCTCAAGATGGCTATTGAGTGGAGGATGAAGGAGCTACAGGTCTTCAGAGACTCTCATCTAGTGATCAAGCAAGTGAACGATGAGTACCAAACAAAATACGACAAGTTGATGTTATATAAAAGGATGGTGGATAGCCTTAGGGAATATTTTGTTACAATAAACTTTGAATATATTTCTAGGATCAACAATAGAGTAGCCGATTCCATGGCAACAATAGGCTCGCTTCTTGACATCCCGTAGAATATTCCATAGTATGAATTCCTAGTGGAGCAATTACTTGTAACAACATTCAATATCTCAAAATCAGAGCTAATATGTGTTGTTTTTGGTCCTAATTCCCCATGGTACCAAGACACATTTGATTACATCTAGCATGGTATCATTCCACTTGACTTAACACTCACCCAAAAGAAGACCTTTACTCATAGGACTTCCTTATTCACGATCCTAGGAGATACTCTATATCATCAAAATTTGGATGGTATGCTACTCTGATGTCTTAATGTCGAAGAAGCACAAATGGCCTTACAAGAGGTAGAAAAAGGTATTTGTGGGTCCCACTCTAGTGTACCTAACCTAGTCCAAAAGTTAGTAAGAACAGGGTATTATTGGCCCTCCATGGAACAAGATTATATACAATATTCCTAAAAGTGTTGATAATGCCAACAACATAGTGACCTTGTTTATGCACTAGCACAAGAATTGAGACCCATCAGAACACCATGGCCTTTTTTCACAATGGGGATTAGATTTAGTAGGTAATATTTATCTTGCTTCCTCTAATAGGCATAAGTTTATTATAACTGCAACTGAGTACTTCACCAAATGGGTAGAGGCAATTCCATTGATCTATATCACTGGTAAACATATATTATCAAAATTTATTTTGAACTATCGGATTTGTAGGTATGGAATTCCCCAAAATATTATAACAAATAGTGGAACCCCATTCAAGAATCAAGACATTCAAGAAATTTGTTCCAAATTCTCTATCTAGCATAGATTCTCAATGCCCTACTACCCCCAAGGAAACTGTTAGGTTGAAGCATCTAAAAAAACCATACTAAAGATACTAAAGAAAAATGTTAATGAATTTGGTCGTGATTGGCACTTGCAATTGAACCCAGCTCTATGGTCTTACTGAATCAGCATCTGAACACCTATTGGTGCCACATCATTTTCCTTGGTCTACGGATTGGAAGCCATCTTACCTATTGAGGTTGAAATCCCCTCATTACAAATCTCAATAAAAGGAATGGTCAGCAATGAAGAGTATCAGGTATCCAGATTAAATGAGTTGGAGCTCCTAGAAGAAAGATGTTTGAGCACATTAAACCATCTTTAGGTTTATCAGAATCAACTCAAATGAATTTATGACAAAAATATCAAGGAAAAAAACTTTAAACTTTGTGACTTGGTCCTCAAAGAGAACTAGAAGGTACAAATGAATCAAGATGGCAAAGGAAAATTTGAACCCAATTAGTTAGTCCCATTTATGATCACAACAAGCTATGGTTCGAGAGCTTATTAGTTGGATACTCCTAAAGGAGAACCTTTAGCCGAACCACAAAACAACAACCACCTCAAGAAGTTCTATACATGAAGCACATCAAAACACCCCAAGAAAAAGGGTAAAAATCCAAAGAAAAACAAAAATATAAAAAAATAAAAAAATAAAAAATCAAGAAAAATAGTAAAGAGAAATAAAATGTTCTTTAAGTGAAAACCACTTTTTGGTGCTTCTAGAGCAGGTAGCATAGTGAAAAATTGGCAAAAAGGCACTATGCTTGAATAAAAATTGCATTGTTATCTATCAGTACTTCCAATACCATTCACCCATTCGTATCATAATAAAACATGTGTCCAACCATGACTTGTTACTAATTTAGGAAAGTAGTCTTGCCTCAAAGTGGGTGCAATTTCTCGAAGTTGGTCATGCATTAGATCTTTATGCATCCTATCATGGTAAAAAAAATTAAAATTAAAAATAGCTAGAAAGCAATGAAAATCATAAACGTCTAAAAAACAACAAAACCAAAACAACTTTGGATTATTCCTTCACTATTCTAAGATATCAACATTTTCTTGAACCTCGCAGCTAGTTCAAGTAGATTTCCCACAACATGTCCTCTAGAACCAAAAGTGGAATATCAATCTAATTTATCGTTTGAATCCCAAAAACAAGTTTTATGCTTTAAGTCAACCGATCGAACTACGTGGTCTCTACGTGTACAACGTAGGAAAGGCTTATCTCTAATCAGCCTCAGAGGCCTTAGGTCAGTCCCCTTAGGTTTCTATCATGCTTTCTTTCAACTTCATCAAAAAATACAAAACATGAAAAACATTCAAAAATATAAAATCCAAAAACATTCACAAAACATAAAACATTCAAAAAACATGTTCATATCAAACCAAGCGAACTATGAGCCTCTGCGTGTACAACGTAGGAAAGGCTTATCTTTGATGAGCCTCCAAGGCCCTAGGTTAGTCCCCTGAAAAAAACAAAAATAGTATTATAAAAACTCAAAAAAAATCAAAGTCCTACTCCATCATCACAATCCACAATAATATTTTCACCCATAATAAAAAAAATCTTCACCCTTCGAAAAAATAAAAAAACAAACAAAGCAAACATCAAAATCTATAACTTTCAAGCAAACAATCACAAAGCTTTGATTACAAATAGATTAAAACAATGTAGAGTGTTAACTATCTATATTTTTGAAATGTCACCAACAACATCCTAAGATATGCCTTAATGGATCTGTTCCTACAATAGACATGATCAATACTGGATAATAGCCCCACCCCAAACAGATATGGCAAGTAATACTATAACTTTGTTTAATCTTTTTACAGTCTTATCTTTGTGATTTATTTTATTGACTCATTCCCAAGATCTCTTGAGGATGTCCATAATCATTTAGAGAAGAAGGAATGGGGGAAATTGAGCATCATTTTTCTTTGTTGTTTGTAAGATGTTCTTGTGATACTACCACAGTGAATACTTTCTTTATTGAGTATATGGAAGTTGTTTTGAAACAGTTCATGTAGCAGGCGCATGTTAGGAATTCTATACCTCTTTGTTTAATTGGTCTGAAAGGTTTTAACATAACCCAACCATATATTTTTTAAAAAAAATTCGTATGTCTTGGTGGCACCTTCAAATTCTGCAAATTTGAAGTGCCCATATTGGAAATTTTGCCTTTGCACACTCAAAGTGCACCTAAAAAATCTACCCAAGTGACCTACTTTGGAGGGTCATATTTTGGAACCAGTTAATTTTTGTGAAAAAACCCTTGGTGGACCCACTCATGTGACATCTGTGAACATTCATGTCATTTTTCAGCCTCCCATAATGAGTTTTGACTAGGTTTTGACAAGCAAAGCTGGAGGGTTCTAGCATTGTTTTGTTGTTTGAGAACTTTCAGTTCTACAATGTGGCCTTTTGTTCGAGCTTATTTTATAACTAGCTGATTATCATTAAAAAAGGATTGGTGCTCTCCTTTCTCCCCACATTCATATGCTCCCTTGTCCGATTTCAGAGTCTCGGGATCTGATTTGCTATTATTTTGAGATCAAAAGCAAATGCAATTTGTTCAGTTTTTACATCTGCATTTCTGATAGTTTTTCAAGTAGTTCAAGTTTGACCCTTAATATTTGGTGAAGAATGATGATTCAAGGAGATCCCTCTTGCACACATACTTCGTGTGCCTAGATGAGCTTGTGTGTCCAGTGGTAGTTCCCCAGAAGTTGATTTGGTATTTTTTTGAAGTGGTGATTCGCTGAGCCATAATTGGTTTCAAACTGGTACAGTTGTGGAAATGTACAATTGAGCAACTTTGTTAATTAATATCTTGCACCTTGAAATCCATTTTTCCAAACTATCTCTTACACTCTATTCTTGGATCATAAGTCTACATGCCTACAAGTCTTCATGACTCCAGGAGGTCGTTTGGCTGGTTTTCCAGAGTGATTCCAGAGCCCACTTGGCATGTTTTGACCATTGTGCAAAAATGCTTGAAAATAAATTTTAATGGAAGCCTAGTTCATCTTTTCACCTTAGATGCATTCAAAGTTAGTGTCAAATCAATTCAAGGTTGAAACTTGTTTGAAAATGATTTTTTTTTAGCAATGTCGATATCTGTGTCAATATTATAGGCATAGTTTTCAACAAACTTGTTTGCCAATTCATCCCATGTTTTGATTCCCTTAGGAAAAAGCGAGAACCATTCTAGTGCATGACCTGCAAGACTTCTAGAAAAAAGTCTCATGAGATAAGTTTTCTCATATGCAATGTCCATACAACTAGTAGTGAATTCTCTTATGTGTTCAATGGGGTTTGTTTTGCCTTTGTACTTGGGAAAATGGGGTACCACATATCCATGAGGAAAGGGTGGCATATACAAGGTTGTGTCAAATGGATATGGACACAAGTCATGCGACAAGTATGAATTTTTATTGGATTTTTGCAAGGTCTCCACTTGTGTTTGAAGAGGAGTGATTTGTTGTGTGAGTGCTTCCACCATGGGATGGTTGGTAGCATTACTGATGTTGGTGACAGGGGCAGCTTGAGTCCCCAGCTATTGTGATGAGATGTATTGATTTGGAATGGGTTGCCGGTGAGCAAAATGAGTGTTGTGATTAGGCGGTTGTTGGAAATGAATGTTTTGATGAGGGATGTGTTGTTGCATATGGACTTGAGAGGCGTAAGTGGGGATGTGATATCCTGGCATGTTAGACTGAATTTGAGGACCTTGCTGGTTTTGACTTTGTTGATGCCCAAATGGAGTGAAGGATTGAAGGCCTTGTTGATTTTGAGCTTGTTGATGCCCAAATGGAGTGAAGGATTGAGTGCCTTGATTGCCTTGCCCAAGTAATGCATTTTGGTTTTGAGGAATGTTGGTGGTTTGGGCCATAGGAATGTTGGTATTAACCTGTGAGGAAGTGGGTTGAGTGCCTTGAATAAAAACTCTTCGTTTATTTCTCCCAAAAGGGTTGGATGAGTTAGTTTCTATGGCACTTGAGGAACCCAATAACAAGTTTTCTGATGTACTCATGGAATTAGATGAAGTTCCAAAAAGGTTTGATGTGGTTGCACCCATTGTTTGTGAAGGGATGGATTGTGATGTAGTGTTGGTTTGGGAAGATGATCCCCTAATAGATGTTGTGTTGGTTGTGGTGGCTGCATTAGTTGTGGTGGTAGCTTGACCAAGGGAGGTATCATTGATTGTGTTGATGACATTTTGTGAAGAGGCTCCCATGGAAGAATTGTGTGATGGTGAAGTGGGAGAAGTTGCTCTAAGAGTGTTAAGATCAAATCCTTTGGTAACTTAGCCCCTTGGACAAGGAGCATAGCTAGGAATCTAGAAGAGTCATTTAAGACCATTTCTTCCACAAAAGAGGCTACTTCTGGGTTTTGGGCAGCACCTTGTATGTCTTCTTCAAAGACATCCCCATTTTGATCCCGTCGGATAAATGGTTCAAAAAGATGTGATGGAGATGATGGGATGTTCATCTCACTAAAAGGATTGAAGTTGGAATTTTCCATGTCAAAACAAGGATTGTTCGTGGCATTAGGAAATGAGTCCATGCCCGTTGTGAACTCAAGAAAGTTGTTGTCTTGTCTAAAAGGATCCATGAATCTTTTCTTTTTCTGTAATCTAGTTTCAACCATATAAAGTTTTTCTCAACTTGGGATGATGGAGAGAATGATCTAAGTATGAGACTATGTTTTTGGTTTCTTTTTGGATTTTTAAAGGATGCTATGAAATGCAAGTAAGACTAAAAGCTTGTGAATGCAAGTGGTGTGACACTAAATAGAGATGCCAAATGGTATGCAATAAATAATCCTAAGATGCACTTACTAGTGAGAGATCTAAAGAGGACAAAATTGGGCAAACAAAGTTCTTGCAATGATTCAATTTTGGAAGACCAATGAACCGTAAAAGGACTATAACTAGGACAAAGTGAAATTTCCACACTAGACTATTGAGTGGGAAATGATTCACAAAAGGATTGACAAAGTGACAAAGGTAATTGGGTCCAATGATAACCTACTATTGAATGCAAAGTTTGGACAATGAGTTATAAGAGTCAACTCCTAAAATCTTCAAAAGTAAATGTCTAAGGAGAAGCTATCAATGGAATCTAATGGACAAGAAAAGGAACCCTATTGTGATCCTAAAATGGTAACTAAAATTCAATGTTTGAGGACAATTGAGCAATTCAGCGTCTGGTTTGGACTGTAACATTGAAGAAAGACTTGACTGAATTTGAAGACAAGTTGTGGACTTTCTGTTTTTGACAGTGAGGAATTGTTTTGATGTTCTTAGCAAATGCATCACAGCAAATGCGGTATGACAGGGCAAATGCGGCTCACAGAATCAAATGCGGTTTAGAAAGTGTCGATTGCAACACGGTCTAGCGAATGCGGGTTGATGTTTGTCAAATGTGGCTCAAGTTACCGAATGCGGTTTAATGATGGAAAATGCAGCTCTGTATATTTCAAATGCAGCTCATCAGAGTGAATGTGGCTCAACATGATTCAAATGCGGCCCATTAGAGCGAATCCGGCTTGATAGTTGGTGATTGCGGTGCAATAGATCGATTGCGTCGCAATGGATAATTTTTTGGAAAACTCGAACATATTTTTCAGTTTTTGACAAGTTTTTTCTTCCAGATTTTTGATGTTTAATTTGTTGAAGTCTATTTGAAAACAATCGGAAAACACATAAAAATTAAAACCTTAAATGTATGTTCAAGTAGACTCACTCTTAATAGTCAAATGGGTCATCATAACAATCACAGCCCACAGCCTAAAATCACGTCGAATCACACAGCCATGTCACCCCCTAGAGGGTACCCATGTTTTTGTCTTTTCCAGGTGCGTACTCAAGGTGACGGAAGTGGATACCGAATCCCCTTAGCAAATAGTCTGTGGTGATTATATGGTGAGTGTCTTGGGGGGAGATTCTTCCCTCCCCTTGCACCATGATTGAAACAATGTCTGGTTACTGACACGGTTGGCTTCTATACTATGGTTCTTAGTCAAGGTTTCTGTTTGGTGCAACAAATGATAAACTCCCTCAGGAGACCTCCCAACCATTAGAACAAAGGTTTTGGGGATGGTTATCTTTGCACACTGCCGTTGAATTGTGGAATTTCCCCAAATTCTCTTTTGATTATAGTGGGTTGGAAAACCTGGCTTTGGTTGTTCCCACTTAGGTTGTTCCTGTAGGGTGAGTACTTTTTCCCACTACGGCAGGCCTTCTAAGGGTTGTAAGAAAACATAAAAATGCATAAGTATAAAAAATGAATAGGTTTGGCTTCTTGATCACCCAGCAAAGGGGAGAGCATATGCCTATTATCCAATCAAACACAAAAAGCAAGTTTGTTCAATTTTAAACCCAAATAAAAAATTTATATTCTAGGTGAAGATATTGCTTCAACAAAACATGGTGTTCATTGTTAACCAAAAAAAAAAGTGTGGTGACTACCCTAGGATTGATAAATTCCAATTAAATTAGATGTCTATCCTAGGATTGATAAATTCTAGTTAATGTGTCTATCCTAGGGTTGGTTCTTTTTAAATACCAAAAAAAAAAAAAAAAACATCAATTTCTGGCCGCGGATGCGTCAGATCCAGATTACAACAACAACCAGAAAAACAAAAAAAATGAATTTTCACCAGTTACATGCGGCTCAGCAGAGCGGATGCGGCTTGGTTTCTGTCAGATGCGTCGTGTCCTATCGAATATGTCGCTTGAAGGATCGTATGCGATGCGACAGAGCGATTGCGATGTGATAGAGCGATTGTGTCGCTCGCGATCGCAAATGCAATGCGACAGAGCGATTGCATCGTTTAGGCTTGCAAATGCGTCATTCCATACACTGAACCTGCAAAAAAGAAACTGAAGCCTTACGAAATCTCCAAAAAGACGTGTTAGAAGGTCGGGTTCACCAATGTAATGATATAAAATGTTCTGCAAAATAAACAAATGATTAGTTGTACCTACAAGTTAATAACATATCAAACAATAGAATGCAAAGGAATAATAAATAAATGGAGGAAAACTGAAAAGGTCTCACCCATTTAGTATTCCATGACTGACTTCCATTGCACCTCCTCAAGCTTTGGAATGATGGATGCCCTCAGATTTGTGTGTGAGCAACTCTATATGCCTAGCCTCAACAAAGCTTTTGAAGGATTTTAAAAATAAACTATTGTGCAACTAGCAATTCAATCCTAGCAAGAAAATAGTAAATAAAAGCCTAAAATATGAGTAATGCCTATAATAAAAGTAGATTAAGCAAATGATCATGGATCTGAAAATGAGATCAAGATTGTCATTTTATAGAAAATGCAATCTTGAACGGACGAACAAGATGAGAGATTGAGGAATGCCCTAGAATCAAAGGTCAAGATTCAATAAGGCAACTCTCAATTAGGGTTAGGGCAAAATACCCATATGTGTGAATAAGATTTACTTAAATGAATTAAATCAAGACTGAATGTGACAATTGAGATGAAATTAGTAAAAATCAGAAGACAAGAGGATGGGATTTTAGAAAATCAGTAATTTTAGAAATTACTTGATTTGTAGAAGAATAATTCTATTTTGAATTAAATTAATTCAAAATATGGATTTTGTGAGATAAGAAGTAATTGATTTTTGAAATTAATTACTAGATGAAGAATTAGTTAAGTATGTGAGATATTTTAAAATGATTTGTTTTATTTAAAATATAGAAGTGTCACATACCATAATTAAATAATTACAAATAATTATTTAATTTAGAAGAAGTGGTTAATTAATTCAATAAATTAGCAAATCTATTTAATTAAGAGGATTTAGGAATTAGTGACACATTAAATCAATATATTAAAATATATTTATTTAATAATCAGGAGGACATTAATGACAAGGATTAATTAAATAAATTTGATGACTTTATTTAATTATGACAAGACTTTGACAATTAGTGACATATTAAAATAAATAAATAAGATTTATTTATTTAATAATCATGAAGAATGAGAGATTATGAATTAATTAAATAATTATAAATTATTTAATTTAATAGTTGAATGTGGGTTAGAAACATAATTAAAATGTTATAATCATGTCATGACGAAAGGTGGTACAATAGTGTTTGCAGGTCTTGGTCATTTTTAGGTGTCTACACAAATGAGTGTAAATGAAATTGAAATTTGTTTTGAAATGAAGGCCAAATGAAATGAAATTTGACCAGCCAATAGCTTGAGGCTTGTTTTTTCTCCCTTAGTGATATAAAATGGAATTCAAGGCTATTGTATAGGGGGATCTCTTTTTAAATTCTAGATCTGGAAATGTAGGTTGATAACACAAAGAGTATGTATTCTGATTCTGTAGCTTAGGCTTTGAGTCAGATGAGTAAATTTTGTCAATTATGTGGTTTCTAGGCATGTTTGAATCAAATATGCATATCTTCTGAATCTATTGTCTCTCCAACTTTAATATCCCTATATGAATGATTAATGAGAATTAGATCAAGGGTCATTTTCATTAATTTACATTGTTGTTTACAATGAAATATGCTTTAGTTTTGGCTCTGGTTCAAGGAATCAGTTAAATGCTTTGATTAAGGTGTGAATTTATATGGGTGTTCAGTGGATCTATAAGTAGTAATAGAATTTGGCTATTGATGTGTGGATTGTAATGCAATTCACAAAGATCATGGCTGCTTAGAATTAAAATTGCCTTGTAGTTCAACTTGCTTTGTTTTGACTCCATTCCCTTAGATATGGCACTCATCTTAAAGTGTGAATTCATTTCTTATGCTTCTGGTATTTTATTCAAGAACAATCATTCATAAATACACTTTCAATCAACCTACTTTTGTTGTATGTGACTTCTCAGCTATTATTTGTTTAATCTTTAAAAGAATTGCCAATTTATAATAGGATTTCATCTATTTAGCAATAAATGAGAATGTGTCTACTTAATATGCAATGCATATAGAAACTTCTAGGGAATGTTACAAGTGCATTGTGGGATCACCCTCCCGAGTTTTGCAGAACCCGAAGTGCAAGAGGAAAGCTTAATTGCTTTCTCTCGTTCATTGGAATTGGAAAATCCATAGGTTGCCTTGAAGATCTGGTTGGTATTTAAAAGAGCCAATAGAATGGCAACTCTTTTGGGGAAGAATTGTGAATCTCCAAGTGTAGACTAATAATTCATAGTAATATTATTTGATAATCTTGATTTGGTTCAAATAGTGAAGGAATTCAAACCTGGAGAAAGAAATTGTTGTAGTGAACCTAAAAGTTTCATGATCTATGATGCTCTACTGGTGAAAGGGAACTCAGAAGGAGATATATTTTTCAAAGAACTTCATGTTTTTTGAAGTTCAGTCCTCTGTGAAGAGAGGTGGCGACTCTATCAAAAGAACCTGCTAAGATGTGAAGAAAAGTTCTAGATCTATAATATTTCCAATCAGAAAGAGCAATGTGCAGCAGCTGCAACATTTCCTGGTATTCTTCACTTTTGGTTTTCAAGAAGCTTTTGTATGAAAACCATATTTGAAATTCTTGGAAAGAAATTTGGTTCCCTATTGAGTGAGTTAGCACTAAGAAAGGGAAAGAATAGTAAAATTGAGTTTAAATACTTCTGAATTATAATTTGCAGCCTATGTATTATGTTGAAAGTATGCTTGTTTTTTAAATCTACCCACTAAATAGATCTTAGGCTTAGATGCATTTGAATTATGCATTGTGATATTCTGAGGTCATAATAAAAGCTAGAAATAGGGCAATGAATGATCAACTGTAGAGTTGATATTTAAAGTTGTAAAAGTGGTATGTCAAAATGCATGAATATATGCATCCTTGTATGGTTTATGGTGCAACCGTGGTTTTTGATCAGTCCCAGCTAGGTTGTCAAAGAAATTTCAGCACTGAAAGATATAGAGCCATCAATTTTAGTGAGATAAATGGTTACCCAAATAGCATTCTAGCTAAAGTCAGAGATAAATTACCAAAATTCATTGGTGATAAGTCTGAATCAGCAAGAAAACATCTACAAGAATTCAATAATGTGATGGATGACTATGAGGTAGATCATGAAGATGTGATCATGTGACAATTTTTTCTGTCCTTAAGAGGGGATGCAAGAGATTGGTTCTCTTATTTACTAGCATCCTCTATATATTCCTGGGAGGATTTTAAAGCAGTGTTCATGGAGTAGTTTGGTGAAAAGATTGATCCAGTCTTAATAAGAAAAAGGCTCATGAACATGGAGAAAGGAGAAGATGAATTAGTCCCCTCTTTTAATCTCATATTTTCAAAGATAATAAGAGAGATCCCTGCAAGCATAAGACCAAATGATTTTGAATGTTTGGTCATGTACTTAGGAGCATTTGACAAAAATATGAGTTACCTATTAAGAGACAAGGAGCCCACAACCTTGCACCATCATATTCAGAACAACGTCTTGAGGTATTCAATGATGAAAGGACATAGGGTTGTGATTGTTGATCATTCTAACACACCTCATGTAAATAGAACTCATGGATCAGATAATATAAACACTTTTCAAGATGGTAATGTTGTTGCTGCTCCAACTTCTCCATCATCACAAAATACAAATCATGGAGAGCTCCAAGTTGAACATCAACAAAATTTGAGCATTGTTGATCAAACATCTTTTGTTCAAGGATTGTCTAAAATGAAAAGATGCAAAGGAGAATCTCCACATAATTTTTTCTCAAGATTTTTGGACGCTTTGTTGAAGGTCCCTATAAATTTCAGACTTGAGGACTCAATCTGTATTGATCTATTTTTTGAAATCTATGATTCTAGGTTGAATGCCTTGCCAAGGAAGTTGAAGCCTCATAATTTGGACCAGGTACTTGATTGGATAAAGAGTGTTGAACGAGCCCAATGTAATTATGCACAAAATGTGGTGTCTCAAAATGAAGACAATAGTTGTATTATTGAGAAAAATTAGAACATGATACACAAGAATGTAAAGAGTGTATCAAAAAATGAAGATACATGTTGTATGGATGAGGATATTAATTTTAATCAACTCACAATCAACACATGTGCAAATCCATGCAGAAGTGATGAAGATGAAGATATATGGTATGATGACAAAATAGATATGCATGAAAGTTTTTGCAATATCTTGGGTGATGGAGAAGTAAAGGAGATGCAGGATGTCATTCCATGTCATGTTTTGGTTAGTGAAAATAATGCAAGCGTTGATGACATCTCATCACAAATCAATGATCAAGACATTGAAGATAAAAGTTCAAGCACTCATTTTGCAAAATCTGAGCATGGTTTTCCAGGTGATGATTCTTCTTGTGATGAAGATCATAATGACAACCAACTTGATTATTCTTCTGATGATTATGAATGCTCCTATAAGGATAATCCAGAGGTATTTTCTTCACCTAAAGAATGCAATGATATGAATATTGATGAAGTCACTTGTCTCCAAGTGACTGATCAAATTGCACTTGAGGCACACTTGGAATGTAATTCAGGTTCGTCATCAATGGAGCATGTCAGTCCTATGAATAATGAAGAACTTGAAGATGAGCATCTGCATGTTCAATTTGTCGATCATAAATATAATGTTGAATATGATAAACATGTTGATAAGTGTTCTTATGCCCCTGCTCTTCATGATTGTTTATATGAAGTAGAAATGGAAATTTTTGTGATACATGAAGAGGATGATGATGTATATGATGATGAAATAGGGGATTCAGTTTGGAATGGTCAAGTTGTACATTGTGAAAAGTATATAGATCTTGAATCAAAAATTACCTATTGATGATGTTGAAGATACTATTGGTTCATGTGAACTTAAAGTTTCAGATTGTGTTGATACTGCATAAATTTTTAATCCATATGTCGAGTAGCTAAGAAATGAACATAAAGGTAAATCTCATTATAGTGAGTGTATGTTAGTTGTCCCTCATCAAATGACATCCATTGAAAGAGATCGGGTTGAGCCTCAGACCATTGATCCTCCATGTGTATTTTCATCTCATGAATTGAATCAATATGTTTGCCATCCTCTTGTCCACTGTGACTTGAATAATTATGATTCAAAATCATTTCCATCATATGAGTGTGATGGTAATTTGGATAATATTGATAATTTTACTCAAAGAGAATGTGGAAGTATTGAGTCTCCTTATTCTGTACTTGTACAAGAAGCTAACTATAACAACTATCACTTTGTTTCCCCAAATGATTTGACTGAGGTTGAAATGGAGTCATTTATAATACAAGAAGATGACATTGATGTAAAAATGTTTGTTAGTGCTTATTCACCAATGGCTTATTTAATGAGCATTGTCTTAATCATGTTGATTTGGATTCCATCTCAATATCGATGGGATGTTTCAGCGACCTTGAGAAGTCTTCAGACCATGATTTTTTAGATTTGAATGTTGACAAGTCAGTTGGTAAAGTGGTAAGTGATTCTGAATATGAGTGCCTTCTTTTTGTCCTCAATGAAATGGAAGAGAGTCACAGTTATGAATCTGAAACTATATGTGTTCTTGGTAATGTGGGAACACTCGTTGATCACATGGAAATTAATGCCATTGATGAAGTCCTTTGCAACCATGAATCAGATCAGGAAAGTGTTTCTAACAAAGGAAATTTTTGTGAAGATGTGCATAGTCAGATAAACTCATATTTTTTTAAACCAATTCTTGAAGTTGTCTGCATGGATTTGAATTGTGATTTTAAAGCTGAATCAGAATTGGAAATTTCCATTCGTGGTATGAATGATGATGATCCAAGTGTGTTCTACTTGGCAAACATGGAAGTGTGCAATAAAGTGTCTAAATTTGAGAACTCGGATCTAATTTCTTGTATGTGTAATATGATGCAGTTGCAAAATGAAAAAATGTATGATTGTTTCTCCTTTGATACCCCTGAGGTTTCTTTGTATAGTTTGCAACTTGATTTTCATGATAAATCTAGGATTTGTGTGCAAGATTTTGGTAAAATACCTACTGACAACAATTGTGTGATGGACTATGAGTGTTTCCAATCCTTAGTCCAATTGGAAGAGATCTCAGTGGAATGTGATGATGAAGAATATAATGGAGAATGTTGCATTCAATATGTATATTCCTCATATGATAAATATAACACATGTATGTCATATCATGATGGGGATTTTCAGTATAGGTTTGATTGCAAAATGTAGGTCAATAAAGATATTCATGATAGTGGAATATACACTAGAATGGGAAGAAATGCTAGTGGTAATGTTCATGATCATATTATTCTCAGTAATATTCTCAAATTGATCAAGTTGATATGTGATGAAAATCAGACATTTGACAAGGGAAGGTTATGGTTTTACCTTTTTGGGGGCCTAGGGCCGCCAATTGAAGGACATATCTATTTTTTACCCAATGGAATAGATACTTGGTATGCTTCTACTAGAGATCTGGAATCTTGCTATGCCCATAGGGGGCATACATCCCCAATTAGAGCCACTAGTGGAACCTTCAAATTCTGCAAATTTGAAGTGCCCATATTGGAAATTTTGCCTTTGCACACTCAAAGTGCACCTAAAAAATTGGCCCAAGTGACCTAGTTTGGAGGGTCATATTTCAAAACCAGATGATTTTCATGAAAAAATCCTTGGTGGACCCACTCATGTGATATATGCTAATGTGAATGTCATTTTTCAGCCTCCATAATGAGTTTTGACTGGGTTTTGAAAAACGAAGTTGGAGGGATTTGGCACTATTTTGCTGATTCAAAACTTTCAGTTCTGCAAAGTGTCCTTTTGTTCGAGCTTATATTTTAGAAATGGTTTATTATCATGAAAAAAGGATTGTTTCTCTTCTTTCTCCCCACATTCATGTGCTCTCCTATTTGATTTTTGAGCCTCAGGATCCGATTTGCTATTTTTTCGAGATCAAAAGCAAATGCAGTTTGTTCAATTTTTACATTTGCATTTCTGACAATGTTTCAAGGAGTTCAAGTTTGACCCTTAATATTTGGTGAAGAATGATGATTCAAGGAGATCCCTCTTGCACACATACTCAATGTAACTAGATGAGCTTGTGTGTCCAGTGACAGTTCCCCAGAAGTTGATTTGGTATTTTTTGAATTGGTGATTTGTTGAGCCATAATTGATTTCTAATTGGTACAATTGTAGAAATATCTGATTGAGATACTTTGTTGATTAATATCTTGCACCTCAAAATCCCTTTTGCTGAACCGTCTTTTGTAGTCTATTCTTGGATCATAAGTCTACATGCCTACAAGTCTTCATGACTCCAAGAGGTCATTTGATTGGTTTTCCAGAGTGATTCCAGACCCCACTTGGCCTGTTTTGACCATTGTGCAAAAATGCCTGAAAGAAATTTTTAATGGAAGCCTAATTCATCTTTTCACCTCAGATGCATTCAAAATTAGTGTCAGGTCAATTCAAGGTTGAAACTTGTTTGAAAACAAAAAAAAAAATTAGTCGGGCCCACATGGGGTCTCAACATGTTTTACATAATTATGAAGTTGCAAGTGTTGTGATATTGTAGCCACTTCAAGTGAATTAATTGGAATAGGGTAATCACATGAGAATCTCATGTTTTCATCCATCACAATCTTGCCATCGAATGGATAGTAATGTTGATTTAAGGTAGATGATTATGGTGAGAGATGAAGGAACAAAAGAGGATCATGAAGAGGTGATTGTTGTTTCGATGAAGAAGCATGGTGTGAAAATTGATGTTGTTGGTTCTCCAACAGGGAATTTATGAACTAGAAGGCTCGTTTAAGGTGCTCCATGGAAGTATATCTATTCAAAAATTTATTTTCAAGAGATTATATGCATAGTGGTTGACTATTGATAATCCAATGTAGAGTGAGATGGTGTTTCACTTGAATTCCCATGGAATAAATTAGTCACAACACTTTTTGATATTGCTTGGTTGTTTGAGCTGCCACATAATACTAAAAAATAAAATCTTTTTACAGGCTTATAAGCGCTCAAGTTTCCTGATTTTGTGGGTGTATTCTAAGTCCTGTAGTCATGGCTCAAATTTTGCACCAGATGTGATTAAAATGAGGATCGAGTGGGAGTGCACTCAAAATGGATTCAAAATCATTGTATGCTTTATGTGTGTTGGCAACGTTGAACTGAAAATGGGTAAATGTATTAAAGTAGAGGGAGTGAGGAGGGGTTCGCACTGGAAATGTGGCAGCCATTGGTGCCTAGCATAAGAGATGGACCCAACTCTACGCAGTGAGAGGATAGCCTCATGCAACGAGCCAAAATCATCTTGAAAGGCTCAAGAATGGTATTGTGTAATATGGCGCATAGATTAGAAGGTGGTTTTTCACTTGTTTCCATGGGATGAAATCACAATAATCTTTGCAGCATACTACTAAAGGCGAGGGGAGTGTACAAGTGGGAACTTGAGAGTGTATTGGGGACGCCCAGATGAAGAGAATACCCATGCTCAAGGTTGTTTGCCCCTACAGGGTGTATCAAATTTTTTTGAGGAAATTCTATGATTACACATAGACCACACAATGTCTTTTGCAAATGGGGTAGCCACTTTGTTTGGCACAAAAGCACACCAATGTTGTTGTGGGTGCATCGAATCTAGTGGGGATGTAGTTTAAAAGATAAGTAAAGATTATTGAATGTTATATATGGCTCGATATAAATGGAACAAAAAATTAATGGTTGCATTAAGCACACAAACTTAGTTTCAAAGTGCGCACAGAGAAATCGGATGTAAAGCACTGTATTGTGGACATCTTACTTGGAAACTACTCGAATAGAGGTATCTAGGGATGCGACAAAAGAAAAATAAAAGCTTATCAAAAACTTTGTATAAGCTCGGTTGAATGATCACCATTTGAGAGGTCGAATGGTGATTGAATTTACCTTTGCAATGATAAGAGAGTAGTCCAAGCGTGTAGTCGACATAAGATTCATGAGTGCGCCTCCAGGGGAATAATGTAGATAGCTTTTTTTTTCCCATTGTTTCGATGCAAAGAAGATAAAGTTGTATGATAGCCACTATGAATATTTTCCTGAGCTGCCATGGAGGAGAACCCACAAATTCTAGAGTTAGGGTATAATACAAATCAACAACCAATATAAAATGAAGGATGCAGCTAGATCTAGACCATTGATCACTCATCGTGAGTTTGGATGGCTTTTTTCACCTTGAACGAGTGATGGGAAATGCTCTTTCCTCAATTTTCATCAGGCATTGTTTGGGCATCACTTGTTGTCTTCCACTTTTTCAATTAGGACGGGCGATGAGAAATGGTTGGAGGAAGAATGGTGGGCTCGGAAAATGCCAAAAACAAAACACTGAAATTTGAAGTGTCGCCCAATAAAATTTGAGTTTTCACTATTTGAAATACTTAAAAGGCCCATTCATTTTAAAAAGTAAAAACTTTTTAAATGTTGCGCATGAATTTCAGGGTTTGTTTTTACTTAAAGTGAAAGTTTCTAAATGATGGTGAAATAAAAGAAGCACCTGTGATGTTTTCTTTAAAGTATAAAAGACATGAGAAAAGTGATTTTACACAACCCTGATGAAATATTTTAAATTCCTCACCTTTGTAAAACATTAATTATAATGTGAACCAATTACAGATTTGGTACATAAAGTAAAATATATTTTACTTTTTTGGGCACATCAATGACAATATCAGGTGCAGTAAGGTAAAAGGAGCTAAGTGAAAATGCTTTCATAGGAGTAGTGGGGAAATTTTTGTTGCAAATGGATGTAAATTAAATTAAATTTTGTTTTGAAATGAAGGCCAAATGAAATGAAATGTGACCAACCAATAGCCCGAGGCTTTTTTTTGCTCCCTTAGTGATATAAAAGGGAATTCAAGGCTATTGTGCAGGGGGGTCTCTTTTTAAATTTTGGATCTGGAAATGTAGGGTGATAACACAAAGAGTATGCATTCTGAGTCTGTAGCTTAGGCTTTGAGTGAGATGAGTAAAAATTTTCAATTATGTGGTTTCTAGGCATGTTTGAATCAAATATGCATATTATCTTAATCTATTATCTCTCCAACTATAATATCCCTATATGAATGATTAATGAGAATTAGATGAAGGGTCATTTTCATTAATTTACATTGTTGTTTACAATGAAATATGCTTTAGTTTTGGCTATGGTTCAAGGAATCAGTTAAATACATTGATTAAGGTGTGAATTTATATAGGTGTTTAGTGGATCTATAATTAGCAATAGAATTTTGGTATTGATGTGTGGATGTTAATGCAATTCACAAAGATCATGGCTACTTATAATTAAAATTGCCTTATAGTTCAGTCTGCTTTGTTTTGACTCCATGCCTTTAGATATGGCACTCATCTTAAAGTGTGAATTTATTTCTTATTCTTCTGGTATTTGATTCGAGGACAATCATTCATAAATACACTTTCAATCAACCTAATTTTTTTATATGTGACTTCTCAGTAATTAGTGGTTTAATCTTTAAAGGAATTGCTAATTTCTAAAAGGATTTCATCTATTTAGCAATAAATGAGAATGTGTCTGCTTGATATGCAATGCATATAGAAACTTTGTGAGGGAATATTACAAGTGCATTGGGGGATCACCATCTTGGATTTTGTAGAACCTGAAGTGTAGGAGGAAAGCTTAATTGATTTCTCTTGTTCATTGGCCAACCCCTTTTAGGTTGCTAACCATTAGAATTGGAAAATCCATAGACTGCCTTGAAGATATGGTTGGTATTTAAAAGAGCCAACATGTCTAATATGAGCAATAATATTCTTTGTATGTTGAGTCAAAGTCCATGCAATGGATACAAATTCACCTTGGTCATTAATACCCTGGTGCATAGTATATGTTTGCTACATCAAATGGGATTGTTACAAATGCAAAGCCTCCAAGCAAAGTGAAAGAAACTCATCAACCACTAAACAACATCAAATTTATATCCATCATCAAAAATTCTTCTAACTAACATCCATCCTTCATCACAATATCATTAGTACCATATACATCATGCATCCACAACGTCATCAATACATATCATGATGACAATAAAGCAATAGAAACATCATGTATCATGTATAGAGAATGCATCCATCATATATATAATAAAACATCATGTCAAATCAATATGATCAATCCATCCATTCACATCACATGCATATATCAAAGCACATAACATATATAAACATACACCATCATCCATAATCATCACATAATCACATAATGAAGCCAAATCTAAGTAGGTATATCTCATATATATCATCATCAAAAAAGGAGAATGTCATAATACATCATCATCATGGAAACATTTTTGGTAGGATAATACAAAAATATGCATATGTACGAGGCCTCAGTTAGACCAATGAATGTATATACAAAATTAGGTATGCAATATAAGTATCTAAATAAAAATATCATAAAGATCAAGTAGAAATATGCCACTGCCTATCCAGAATGGGAGGACTCTAAGGATCAGGCTAAACATCAAGATTTGGCTATCTAACAGATTGATCACTTGATGCATCAACGGGAGTAGTACTCAGCTCTCCAAATCATGCTCATCATCGTGCTCAAGGAACAAAAGCTTTATACAAAGTCTGGTAATATGTAGACCTCTGCAACAACTAATCTTGCTCAATGCAGAGACTGTCATGCTCTACCCTCATATTATCCCTCTCAGTAGTAACATCCTGTAACTGCATCTCGACAATCAGATAGTTCCCAATCTTTGTGTCACACTCCACCTTTAAACCATCTTTCTCTTCACTAAGAGTGATAATTTTTGCCTCTATGGCCTGTCACTACCCTATCTTTATAGTTAATTGTACATCTCCATCCCCAGTAGGTGGAGGGGGACCTAGAACCTATCCTTGACCCTGTTGAATCTAGTCACCCTGATCACCTTGAGCACTATCTTGTCAAGCCCTACCAAGCTACTCTACTAAAAATTTTAGGCACTGTCTCTCACCTCAATGACCTATGATGCCTACTCTGCCCATTGTGGGATCACCACTATGATTTGTGAAACTAAAAGGAATGCATCATTCCCACCACTAATCATAATTGGGATTAGAACCTAGATCTGCTAATCCCACTAGACAACCCCATCTGACTAGGGGAAGAGCTTTGAATGTAGTAACAACAACATCTCGATCAGCCTGTAAACCCTAGACATGAACCTCTCTATTGGTTTGACCAAATCGAGCCTCATAATTGTTTGGAAATTGACACCATCTCTCTCCAAACAACCTAAAAAACCTGTCAGGAAGACATCTCTCCAAAAGAGAGTGAAAGCAACTGATCAACCATCTAGTTTGTCTATAGTAAACCAAATGCTCCTGATCATTAGGCCATGATTCACAATCCCTATAAGGTCTCCATACAAAAACTAGCATATCATCAAATAATCGACACAAATATGGAAGCTATCCAAGCAAAGTATAGTGAAAAAAGTCTCCATAGTAATAAGAGTACGTATCCTCAATAGTATGATCCAATATACCATTAGTACACATGATTGAGATATGCTCCTAGACTCATACATGAAGAAGAGTGACATTGGCAGAAATAGATTTCCCACCCCGATATGTAACCTCATGCATATCTTTGTATAGGTGGGCAAGAAGACATGGACCCCATGTGTATCTAGTCCCATGCTTGAATAGCTTCTCGATGCATATACCCCACTCCATAGGAAACTGATGACCCCACCTATTGGGAACAACAAGCCAAGAAACCAAACCACAAAGAACAAGGGAAAAAGGATCAGTACAAACAAAATTTGATAAAACAATCTCCGACTGTAAAACCTCCATATGTCTAACACCAAGAACATGGCACATAGCATGGGTACCCCATCAAACGAAGTATGCAATGATCTATCCATGAATAGGTGTGCAGAGGATCCTCCACACATCCTTAAGAGTAATGGTATCCTCCCCAGTAGGTAAATGAAATGAAGAAATCTCTAAGTGCCACCTCTTCACGAGTGTAGTCATCATCACACTATGACATCAGATGGTGGGCATGTAAAAAATGTGATATAGCCTAACAACATCTAGGAAATGTCGCTCTATCTCATGAAACCCGGTGATCAAGTCAAACAAATCATGTGGTCGCCGCTCCCTCGACTGAAGTGTATTAAGGACCACCTACAATCATTCAACACACAATGTTAAGGATTCACTAAGGAAACACAAAATGGACTTAAAAATGATGAATAAGTTGACTCAAGGTCACAAAAGGTTAAAAACAATGAAATTTTATCAAAAGTGATGAGAAAAGGAAAAAGCAATGAACAATTTCAAAGGCGAGAAAATCAAAAGCGAAGAAGTTTTGCAAAAGTGAAAATTTATCACCAAAGTGACCAAAATAGTGACAAGCAATCAAAAGTGCAAAAAATGAGAAAGTGATAAAATCAAATGCACAAAAGTAGGTCAAAAGTGCCAAAAGAGAGCAAGTGTTCAAAAAAATAGCAGAAGTGACCCTTTCACAATGTCAAAAGCGCCCAAACTGATGCAAAAGCACCACAATCCTAAATCTAGCACTTTTGATTAGTTTGACTTAAAGCATTAATTACAAAAATAGGGAAAGACAAAAATGAAAATCGAGAGAGTACATACCAAGGCACTGACGCCTACAGGTCATCCAAACTCTCGAACCAAGTCCGCATGATGTGGGGCTCCCCGAATCCTCAGCATAGCTCCTTGACAACTAGAAAAATGAGAAAACTAGAGGCAATAAACCATTATTGGCTCAAAGTGCAAATGAGGTAATTAGACCCTCAATTACCTATTTTGACCCCCCAAAATCCTAATTTTTACTTAGGAAACCTTCCTAGGATAAAATTAGGACCTCCCAAGAATAGTTGAATGAGCAACAAAAAACCTATAGACTTAATTTTTTGTCCTTTATGCATCTAAACTAAAATAGAATAGTGTCATGAGACTGACCTCAAAAGTGATTTGTTCAGCCAACCTCTCAAGGGGGTAGCCCAGAGTCCTATCATCATTTCGCTAACTACTAAGGCATAGTGGGGCATATAATTTTTTTCAAAACTTGATCTTAACATTGGAATCTTTGAAACAAAGCAACCAGTACTTTTTCTCAAAAAGGGTCAAAAAGTAGACATGTAAAATTGACCTAACACTTATCACACACTTTAAATGACATTTTTACATCATCAACATCATTATCATCAAATATCATTGTATTTCACATCCAAACCATCAAAAATCCTAAATTCCTCTATTAACTGAATAAAACAACATTATTTAATTAATTCATTTTTTCATCATTTTTGATGAATTAAATAAATTTCATTTATTTAATAAAGTCCTAAAACCCTAATTTTTTCTAATAATTGAATAATATGACATTATTTAATAAATTCACTTTTTCATCAATTTCAACCAAATAATAAATTTCATTTATTTAATAAATTCCAAATCTAACTTTATTCCTCGTGATTAATTAAATAATGCCAATTATTTAGTTATGTCGCTAATTAATTTTATTCCCCTAAGTTAATTGAATTATTAAAACATAATAATTTAATTATAACACTTTCCCCCAAAATTTGAATAGTTAATTAAGCTATTCAAAACATCATGAAAAATCAAGTCAAATTAATGCAACATTGTTTGCAAAAGTCAAACTTAATTTGCACGTTCAACTCCAAAAGGAATTAATTAATTAAATCAATTAATTAATTATCCTCACCCACTTTCCTAATTGAACAAATTATGAAGCATCGATTGCTCACTCTATTTTTTGACTGATCAATCTATTTCCTAACATATCAATATATTCTTCAATCCCACAAATTATTCAATCTATATTCTTGACTAATCAATCTATATTCCTAACATATCAATCTATTCCTCAATCACAATAATTATGTAATCAATTTGCACAGATTATGCCCATCTAAATCCTCTCAAAATCTTTCAACCATTGATCAAGATATTCTACATGATCTCAAGCGTTCATTTTGAATCACAATTTCTATATAACAAACCTCTTTCCTCACAAAAAAGGATCGGAGAATCAGCATAGTTTATGCAACGAAGTAATACCAAATCAACATTGACAAAGCTTCAACAATAATCTTCGATCAAATATACACACGCATAATTCTTCAAGCTCTTGCATGCAACAATGAAGGCTTTTCATTGATACGAACAACCCAACACATCTTTGCGAACACACTTTGACATGGGATGGTAACCTTTCTTTTGTTTTTGAATTCATTTTTATATCGTAGGATTGCATTGTTTGTTTTCAATAACTTAGAAAGCTTCATTTCATGAGTGAAGGAATGAATCTTTATTATTTATTTATTTTTTTAGATTAATTTCTATTCGATGCAATTATCTTGTTTACACTTATGATTTTTCCCCTCACACAATATCATTTCCAAATAAAATCCTAGTTTCAAAAGTGGTTCACAATGTTTACTCCTCAAGTAGTTGATGTATTGGAATGGTGAAGACCTAAGTTAAAGAAACACCCCTTCAAATCCATGGAAACAGATCCAAAAGGCATGTTTTCAAGAGTTCTATATGGTGTAATGCATATTGAGGATGTGCGAATGTACATTCAAGTTAAAATGGAAGAGTATGATCATACCAAGATAACATATTATTGGATGAATGAGCTCATTGAAGGTGTTTTTGATTTGAAACTAGAATTTGAGAGTCTAGCAGAGAATTTGGATATATGGAGCAATTTTCTAAACTTCTGTTATGAGAATACATGGGTTAAGTATGCGTTGAGCCGCATCCATGACAAGTTTATGTGGTTGGATATTCCACACTTAATCAACAAGAAATCTATCAAGTCTATTACTATTTTATACTCTGAAGGACTTATTCTATCGATGAAGGTCATGAAGAATGAGTTGGTTATGAAGGTCGCCAGAGTGAAATTCAACAAGTGTTCCCTAATAGTGAAGGATATAGATGATTTGATAGTTAAATATGCATCCATGATAATAGGATATAAAATTCACTACACCAATAGAGAGAATTCAGTGTTTAAAAATTTATACATACTCCTCACTTGATGGTGAAAGAAGGTTTGGATATAGATCTATGCGGGCTCCTAAGATAATAGTTGATAGAGAATATTCAAAAGACAAAAGGGTCTCGATACCCATTCTTGTATGGTACCATTATCATATTTTTGTTATTTTATTTTCTTAGATAATTTTTTGGTGCAAGGAATGTTGTATGGTTGGATAGTATTCCTGTTGCAATTTAGATTAGGGATCACTTAAGAAGGTTTGGAAGCATAGAAAATCGGGATAAAATACAATGGGGTTTCTTTAAGAACTTTCAAGAGAAGATGCAAGAAAGAGAAAGGATTCCTAGAAGTGTTGTTGAAAAGTACAAGAAGGATATAACCTTTACAGTTACTAAAGATGAATGCATCATGGAAGTAGTGGAACCCATAATAGTTTGGATTCCAAAAATGGGTTATGAAGTGGTAGAAGATGTAATCACAGGTCTTGCAGATCTTATGTTGAGAAAATCAAGAGACCCTACTGTAGATAGGTTTGGAACCTATGACAAAATATCTAGTGAAGTGTATATGAAGCACAAAGAAAATGAAGGAAAATTTGGAAGAGATTGTTGGTTCTTTCAAGAGGATTGTGGAGAATATCAAAGCCCCATCTATTGATCTGTAGGGTACAACAAGAATTATAAGGCCCATCAATAATTTTAATCCATATCCATCTATTTCGAAAGCCTTGAATATAAAGCCTACAGTTGATATGAAGAAGAAAGCTACAAATAGTGCACCTATTACATAACATAAGCCTCCATAGGGAAGAAGAAAAGAGCAAGATACAAGAGAGAGGTATGTAGGCTATGATGGTGAAGAAGAATAAGAAGGACCTAATTTGGTCTATAAAAGGATGCCTAATATCTCCCAAGTAGAGACAAGTTAAAAGAGAATCAAAGTTGGAATTGTTGCTATAGAGAGCGAAGAAGAAGTAAAGAAATGGAAGAAGGAATTTTTCATTTAGAAGAGAGAAAATCAATCCTATGAAGGAGAAAAGTATCCTATGGGAAAAAGAAAGAAGGAAAAATCCCCTCTAGTAAGAGAACAAAACCCTCTAAAAATAGATGCTTTGTTTAATAGTATTGTAAATTTTGATCTACTAGAAGAAACTACACAAAAGCATCAGATCAAAACATTGAAAATAAGGCCACAATTGAAGAGGCCATTGTAAAGTACATAATTATTTTCAATACCAATCTAAGTGAAATTTAAATTGAAATTTTGAATGACTTAAAATGTGTCTTGATTTCAAGAGACAAGAGGCATTCAATGAGGATGCAAAGATAAGGACTTTTTCTTTGAAGAAGATTGGATCTTCTCTCATGGATGAGGACATGGAAAGATTGGCTCAAGTTTACAATAGGGAATTCAAAATAAAGTAAAGAGTCAACACCTTGATGAGTAGGGACAAAGAATACATAAAAAGGTTAAAGGACGAAACATTGCAAAACGTTGTAGATCTGGTGAAGAAATCACACATGTCTTCAAATGATGAGACTAAAATGGAGTATGATGTATCTACAAGAATGTGTGTCTAGACTTTAGGATGATAAGGAAGCCATGATAATAGATAATGTCCCTCTGGTAGAGGAGAATTTTTTTGCAAATGATGTTACCCAAGAGAAGAAAGAAGATCAAGAAAAATATGTATTGCCTCTCTCAGATGCACAAAACAATGATGAGAAAAAAGAAGAAGAAAAAAATGAGAACAAGGAGGACCCTGATGTTAGATGCACAAGATAATTGAGAGGGGGTGAATCAATTATACATTAAAACATAAAAACCCTCATTAACATTCAGATATGAGCCCTTAAACCCTTAATCGAATTTAGCATGAAAGTAAACAAGTGAAACAACAACACATCAAAACACTATGCATAATAAAACACTAGATTTATGTGGAAAACCAAAGAAGAGAAAACCACAGTGAGGATTAGCTCACAATATAAATGAATTGCAACATCAAATATAATGGGCTCACTACCCAACAGAAAGAAGGGATCACTGCCAATGGCTCACTCTCAAAATAAAATAACTGTTACAAAAAGAAATCTATCTTAGAGAAATAGGAAGATCCACCACAAAAAATTTGAACCATCCTCAACCTCCAGCTCACTACCTTCAGTAACTTTAGGTACACTACAAATTTAGACCCTTATGCTCACTACTTTATATTCATAGGTATTAAGCTTGCAATCATATCACCACACATAATTAATTTTGCATCTTTCCACACCTTCTATAGATCCAAACTCATCTCCAATGATTCACCTTGCTTATATACCATCCACAACCTTGAAAACATTCTCCAAGGTTGACTATGCATCTCAAACATGCAATTACAAAATAGGTCAGCACCAAACACCTCCACGGTGGAAGGAAGTGAAGGACAACCACACCAAGGGTTAACTAGGACCCAAATCTATATTGACATGATTTGCAAAGCTTCCACAAACACACCACTTTCATAATTAGCACCAACACACTAGGTTGGCCAAACATGTATTAATGCCCTTAACAACTAATTTCATGCTTAACTAGGTCTAAAGACAACTTTTTGAACCACATAACAAAATTCCACAATATCCATACAAAATATCAGAATATTCCAACATCATAAGAATATTTTGTAACTCTACCATAACAACCTAAAACTGAGAACACCATTATGTTGTGCAACCAAACACACTAGCACAAACATCCAACTCACTAACCAACTTCATGAAACACATCAACACTTGAAACCTCAAGGGAAAGTAGATACATACATTATGAGCACATCCCCAAATCCACAAGACAAGAAACCTAAATATGGATAAATGCAAATCAATCTCATTTCTCCTAAACAACTTTCTTCATATACATACACACTGGTTCAAACATAACTTTTACTACCATATGATCCAAAACATGTAACTCTAGATATAGCACCTTTGAACACCTCTAATAAACATATCCAAACCACAGAAGAATAACTTCAACAATGAAGAAATGTGGAGCACAATATTGAACACCACTCTATCACACCATAATATTTTTTATTCAAATTCTCTCAAAAGTACTTGGAAACCAATTGATCCAACTACAACTGTAACTCTTATCCATCAAGAAATTAATTAAAACATTGATTAAAACACCATAGCACCTTCTTATCACACCACAACACATCCATAATAGCACTTGAAAACAATCTCCCCAACTATGAAAACACTAGCATCCTTCCAATAACTTCAACACAATCTCCATATAGTTGACATTAATGACCAACACCAACAACATACTTGAAAAATCCTCCCCCTTTTTCATTGATGGAAACACCAACACTCTAGAAAACCATCAACAATAAAAGAATACCAGTAGTAACTCTACAACAAGAAGTACTCCCCTTGATTGGGGCATCTCTCACCCATCATATTCTCATTCTCTTGCTCCTAAACACTCTCCCCTAGAGGTCTTCAAACCATATTCTCTTCTACACTATGGTTTCCAACCAACTCTCTCTCCCTTTGACATGAATGGAAATGGGCCATAATCTCATTCAACTCTCTTGTTTGTATTGAACTCTTTTTTTCCCCCCTTTGACAATATTAAAAGGGAAACATCTACACCTTTCACACATCATCTACATAGGATTTTTGTTTTTGTTTTTCCTTTTGACATCTTCATACACCACTTACAATACCAACAATCAAATTCACTCTCTTTAGTACACTCTCCCACTTAGGGGCATAAAATATTCTCCATCTTACTTGAAAAACAAAGAATACTACTATCGGCTCCCCTTGAGAGGTATCCTTCATTAGTCTAGAAAAAAAGAATAAATCTTCAATTGCTCCATCAGACTAATGCACACTCTTATGCATCTAGTTGAAAGAAGGAGGGGAAGTAACCCCTAACTTCTGCCAAAGATACTCAAATGTATCTTTAGGAAGAGCCACTGTGAAAATATCTACAACTTGATCCTTTATAGGCACATACTCCAACTTCACCTCCTTTTCTTCAACCTTTTCTCTTAGAATGTGATATCGGATTGAGATATATTTTTCCCTTGAATGCATCACTGAATTATTTGATATAAATAGGTTCATTATATTATATTATGATATCCTTCAATGTCTATTGTATCCACAACACCTATGTGCAACAAGAAGCTACAACAATATTTTCTATCTCTATAGTAAATAAAGAAACTGAATCCTTATTTTTTCTTAGCCAAGAAACCAACCTTATTCTAGGGAAGAAATAACGTCCACTTGTACTTCTTCTATCATCCACACAACCTACCCAATTTTCATCTATATGGGCACTTAAAGAGAAATTAGTATCCTTTGGATACCATAGACCATAGTTTGGAATGCCCTACAAATATCTAAATATCCTCTTTACTGCTACCACATGTGATTCTCTAAGATCTTGAAATCTAGCCACAAGACAAATTGCATGCATGATATCTGGTTTAGTAGTAGTTATACATAGTATTCAACCAATCATTGATCTATACTTTCTCTTATCAGTCTTAAGAGATCCATCATTCTTGCTCAACTTGCAACTAGTCACCATAGGAGTACATACCAGTTTAGTGTTGGGAAAATGTGTCTCAACCTTGCAATTATATAAGGTACTATTGATACGTCCATGTCCAGGGGGATCATCCCCCGATGGGGTCTAGGAGCCACAGGGCTCAGGGGTAGCACCTCCAAAAGGAAAATTTTATTTATATTTTATTATTGTAAATTTGGACCGTTCATCATTAGGTCTTAGATTTGAGACCGATATTTTTATTAGCTTGACTTGCCCTAGAAGGTAACCCTATTTTTATGAGGGAATTGTATTACGATTGTGTATTATGATGTATTCTAAGAGTCTAATAGTAGTCACATTGCCTTTGGATCTTTGGTTGGTGATACTGCTATGAGAATCTTTCTTTGCAAGTATATTGTAATCTTTGTGATATTTGAATAATATATTGGGCAGATTTTGGAGTGTTGGGTTTTTCTCCTGAAAGGTTTTTCCACATGTAAATCACTGTGTTTATATATGCACAATATTTATGTTTATTTCTATTTAATTTTTTGTAAATGAAAAGATCTATAAATTTTTGCATTATTCTCCTCTCAATATTAGTGTAGGGTTGTTCCACTACCTTATCTTTCTTACATTTAGAGTCTTTCATTCCAAACTTCTTCAACATTTCCTTGATATATTTTGACTGTGAAATGAATATTCCTTTTTCTATCTAACTAATTTTTAGCCCAAGGAAGAAATTAATCTCCCAAACATTAACATCTCAAATTTATTCTACATTTCTTTTGCAAAACTCTTGCACATTGCCTCATTTCCTCCAAATATTATATGATTAACATACACAATGACAATCAATATTTGATCCTTCTCAAATTTAAAGTAAAGATTGATATATTTGGTAACTTTTATTGAATCCCTATTGCAACAAGTACCTATCCAATATTGCATACCAAGCTCTGGGAGCTTTCTTAAGTCCATACAATGCCTTCTTCAATATATAAAACATATTAGGATTATCTGATAACTAAAATCCTTTTGATTGTTCAATGTATACCTCTTCTTCCAACTCACCATTCAAGAATGCAGAATTCACATCCATCTAATAAACCTTGAAATCCTTATGTGTTACAAAGGCCAAAAACATCCTAATGGCCTCCATTCTTGCCATCAGATCAAATGTCTCCTCAAAATCTATTCCTTCCACTTGTGAGTAGCCCTTACACACAAATCTAGTCTTATTTCTGACAATTTCTCCATTCTCATTCAACTTGTTTTGGAATACCCATTTAGTTCCTATTGCATTCTTGTTTGTTGGTCTTGGTAATAATTCCCAAGTCTGATTCTTCTCAATTTACATCAATTCTTCTTCCATAGATTTGGTCTAATTCTCATCATTACATGCCTCAATTATTGTCTTAGGTTATACTTTGGAAAGTAGACACAAATTTACCTATTCTTTTTTCATAGCAACTTTTCTTGTTGTCAATATGCCTCCACTCTTATCACTAATGATGTGATCTTCAAAATGATTCTTTTGCACATGCTTAGGAGTCTTAGGAATCCTTTCGGGATCATCTTCCTCTTCAACCTACATATCATTTTCCTTATCTTCCTCCTTTTCTTCTTCTCTACAAGAAGACACATCAAATTCATATCCTTCTATTAGTACTAAGATTTTATGTGGTTCTTCATCTACTTTGACACTTTCACTTGCAACTATCTTCTCCAACCTCTTGTTGTAGCATCGGTAAGCCTTAATTCTTGTAGAATATCCAAGGAATATTCCTTCATCTAACCTTGCATCAAAATTTCCCAAGTTTTCTTCATCTCTCCTGATATAAAATTTTCTTCCAAACACTAAATATCCAATAGATTTTCTTCTTGCATTATTGTCCTTGATGCTTCCTGAACTATCCTATTTTTTCTTTCAACAACTTCATTTTGTTGAGGAGTTCTAGGAGCTGAAAAATACCTCTTTATTCCATGATCTTCACAAAAATTGTTAAACTCATTAGAGGTGAACTCTTCACCTCTATCAAACCTTAAGCACTTGATTTTTATATCCATTTCATTCTCACCCATAGCCTTAAATTATTTAAACTTATCTAGATATTTTTATTTTTCTTTAAGAAAACTTACCCAAGTCATTCTAGAGTAATCATCAATTAAAAACATGAAATACCTGTCACCTTGAAAGCTTCCTATTCTTGTAGGCCCACATAGGTCTATATGCACCAACTCCAAAGGTCCTATGGTAGAATATTCTTTGATATTGAACCTCTTTCTTGTTTACTTCCCAACCTGACATTCCTTGCAAACTACATTAATAGGCTTTGTAATTATTGGTAGATCTCTTACAACTTGAGTAGATTTGATCCTAAGTAGACTATCAAAATTGATAGGACACATTCTTCTATGCCATATCCAACTTGCATTGATTTGAGTCATAAAACTTGACCATTAGCACCTTTGAGTTGATAAATATTCCCATCTTTCCTTGTTCCTATAGCAACTAGAGTTTTGGATCTTTCTTTTCTAATTTCACAACCACTATCCTAAAATAAAATATTGTATCCTTTGCTACACATTTTTCCAACACTTAGAAGATTATGTCAGAGACTCTTGACATAAAGAACATCATTTGTATCATGCTTTCCATCAAAACTAATTGAACATTTTCCACATATCTTAGCAAATGTATCATCACCAAACTTAACAAGACCACCTTCAAACTTCTCTAGTTTTAAAAACTTACTCTTATCACCTGTCATGATTTTAGCATCTTCTATCAATTATCTAGTGATTTTTCTCCTCTCTAGCATGAAAAGTAGTCACTGTAGTTCCTTTGATATTGTGACCTATTTTTAAAGTAGTTTCCTTCATATATATTTCAGAGTTAGTAGAATTATTTCCAAAATTCAAAGCCATGAACAAGCATTCATCATTTTCATCATATCGGTAGTCAGATTCATAATCAAATATGCCAACATCTTCTTTAACATAACAACTTCTCTTGATAGATTTACTTTTGTTATCCTTATTATTTTTGTTTGAAACTTTGGTTGGACATCTTGTGAAGGAAAATTTAGTTCATCTCAAAATGAAAATTTGAGATCAGTAAGTGACTTTGGTAACATTCATTTCTTTATAAAGCCTCAAATACACATACTACTATGCCATAAAGTGGAATCAAACATAGTTCATTTCTCACCATTAATCCTTATAGTAAATTTTATGCAATTTAACATATTTCAAGATCAACTAGTTTCAACAACAAACATTAAATAGATTCAATAAATAGAACCATAAAACATGAAAGATAGAATAGAAGACATGAACACAAACACTTATGTGGGAAAACCCTTTCGGTTAAAAACTCCACACTCAAAAACCATAGACCCATTGTATTATTCAACAACCAAATATTCACAATTACAATACAATTCCAGGCTATAAGCCTTTACATGGAGATTTACGTCTTGTTCCATCAGGAAAAAATCTAGCAGCATAACCCTTTTGAATTCAATCTCTCCCTCACACTCTTCCAATGCACTATGGAATTTGTACATACATCTTAGGTGTTCTAGGAAACCATCGCTCCAACTTCTGTAATAGACGAATGGTCACAAATGACGTAATCGTCATTACCTTTAGCCCCATCAAATTCATATCAGAACATCAAAGTGACTTCAAACCTTGTCTCTTTTAGGTCTCACTATCACTCTAATATGTCAAATGTTCCATCCTATTGGGATGTCAAAGACACCACGTAGCAGCTTCTTCCAATATGGAAAAGTCTCACTGACAAACCCGATAGCCTTGAACGAGTGGTCCCCACCACCTACATGTCAACCATATCATCGTACAAATAATGACATCCTTCATGTTGTTAGGTCCCACCTTATTGGCATGTCAAAGGGACTATTACCAAAGTCTCAATGAAAACAATCAATCCCTCTAATGAAGAGACCCATCCTTCCATCGGTATATCAAAGAGACAAGACTCAAGGTCTCGATGATATCCTTCTATCTCTATGAAGACTTCCTTCCCTCCATTCATCAAAATATTGAAGGGACTACAAATTGACTCCCTCCATCATCAATCTATCCCTCTGAAAAATTATCTTCGTGTCATTCACACATCTTTACCTATTGTTCCTAGTCTTAACCGCAATATTGCAAAGCCTTTATTGACTAGCCACATGATTGTGATTTTCTTCTACCATTTTGTCTAATGACCACAACACTACAACCACTTAGACTAACCTTCACAAGATAGTGGGTTACTAACCTTTCCTCACACTACTGCAAGCTCTCTTAGACCATCGTGGGGTGGTGGGATGGCCCTCGCTCTATCGCCAACCATTTTATGGACCATTACGGGGTGGTGGTATGGTCCCACACACTTGCATAGGTTGATGAATATCACTGTGGGATAGTGGGTAACACCACCAACCCACACCCCTCTTAGTTGCACCTTGCGGTACTACGATAAAGATCAAATGAAAAACTTTAGGAAGTATGAGTTTGATAGGAATTGAGCTAGGGTTTTGACAGTAAGTTTGAGACACACATTCTCAACATTCTCCCACTTGAAAAATAACTCACTAAACCCCTTCTAATTATTGAAGTCACTATATCACCCTAGACACCTGCAACAACATCCAAGATGTCCATCATCTCAGGTAGTAGTTCCAACCATCCTCCAAAGGAAAGGAACGAGCCATGGTGTATATGCACATGTTTAAAGAACACAAGCATTAGATCCAATTCATAGCAAAGGCTATAAAATACTACCACCACTCCATTATGCTCACAAGATATGAAAAAACATCAACAACATCAACTTCAAAGCCTACAACCCGAACACAACCATGAAGTCATCCTCCAGAAAACAAGATAGAAACATCAATTAGAACAAAATATAGAAAACTGACTACTCCCATCAAACTGACCAACCCAAACAACTAAAAATAGAACACACAACAAGTTCTAATCAATCCAATCACACATACCTTGAAGGTATCCACATCAGAAAACTCATGCCACCTACATAACCAACCCATAAATTATAAATACAAGCTCCATGTGCCATCTAGCTAAAGAAGACCAAACACATCTAGGAACTCCCACTGCATGGGCAATTCCAAATCTGAAAAATATCAAAGGCATAACAAGTCTACCAATCACAACACATAGAAAGTGTAGCCATGTAGTGCCAAGGACCATCCATAATGATCTGCAAATCTTACAATCGACTATTGCAAGAAACATCTCTCTCAAAATCTTCAACAACTCTCCCATGTTCTCCATATCCGATAAAAGAAAGAGATACAGGAACCTCCTTCTCAACACCCAAGTGACAACAATGACCACAAACTAATTATCATCATAAATCCACATAGAAATCTCACATATAAAGTCATATGAATTTGAACATACAAGAAGAACCAGACTGATGAGAAAAATCTGTAAATTATAAACATGCAACATGCCCTTCTACATACGCATGTAAATGCCAAATGTGTCAAGTAAGATCTCCTTCAAAAGCAATAACAACATCCAACCCCATTAAAACTCAAGAGATCAAACATAACATATGGATTTAAGCTTCCCAAAGAATATCAAACTACTCCATTTCCCATCTTAGGAAATCAGCCCACTACCATCCCCTATAATCATCATATATGAAAAAAATAAACCCAAGGAGATAAGAATTCCAAAATTCCCTCAAATGAATCCTCCAAAATAACTACATAGCTCAATATCCATATCTATGAAAGATAAATCATATAAACTCATGCTAAACCATCCTCAAATGAGTCTCCATAACCAATCATCATGAATCAACTCAATCTCATGAGAATCAAAGCATAAAACATAAACACATATGAAATATATAATGAGAAAATACCTCTGAAATAATTAATTACTGAGTAGACCAAGAGTGGGAATGAGAATGCTCCTCCAGGATAATCAAGCCATCATGACTCACTCCAAGAACAATCTCCTCATAGGTCTTTGTTGAACTCATGTCCAACCAAGGTATAGGCTCCTCAGACTTTTTATTGAAATATCATCAAGAGTATCCATCTCAACAAAAATTCCCTCATCTCATGAGTAATACAACCTCACCTCATTCTCCATGTATCCATGAGAACCTGCAAACAATCATCTCATGCTAACATCTAAATGCATCACTGCACTATCATGAAGTTCTCAAGCATGTGACCAATGCACCCAAAATGAAGAGAATCACGAGACCACTTTCAAAGCTTCAATCATATGAATCAGAAACTTATCATGAAATCATGATCTTACCATATACCTTAGGAGATTCCATTCTCCAAGTGAACACAACATGGTCTCAAGAGAAATGTACCATGCAAAAACTCTAATGGGTAATAAAGAGTATACCATGACATAAAACAAAAAAACTCTAAACCAACATTACCTATCAAGAACCACCACCTCAACCCAAAGAACACAAGGTTTCTTCATGGCTTCGAGATTCTACACATCTTCAAGTAGTGTCCATGAAAATGAAAAAGAACCCTTCTGTAGCAATAGGATCTAATAGCTCCTCCTAGTAACATCTACAACACTAAAGAAGATCATCCATCACTAAGTGATGAACACACAGTCATTGTTAAATCTCCCACTGAACCGTGACAATCGAGCTCTCCAAGTATCAAGAGCAAGCATCTCCTAATCTGAAAATCCTCCAAGTCCACATATCAACATGTCCATCTAAAAATAATACCAAGTGGCACCAAGATCTCCAAACCAAGGAAAAACTACCATCAATGAAAGAAGCTTACATAAAGCTATGTATCCAAGGTATTCATGACATCATGATACACATGCTATGGGTCCCCATAACCAACTATCCAGGTACTCTCATATCATCCATCCTCTCATCCTAAAGAAATAAACTAATGTGATAATGGCCACCGACAAGGCCAACTAACAAGTCTACATCAACACTAAATCAACCTCATGGATATAGAAAGTCCACTTCTGAGTTATCCCACTGCAATCAATAGCCTATACACACCTACAAAATTTCATAACTCATAGATCAGATGAATACAAAATGCAAACCCACTATCACATTGGAAACTATAAAATTGAGATCTTAAAGAGAATAAACATGTAGACAACATAACTCATACACTAGATCAAGCTCAAATCTGATGTTCCAATCATGTGCACAATGAGCATCATAGTCTAGCAACCCACCAAGCATCACCACAAGACTTTTGAGTGACTAATCACGTACCAACTCTCCCATGCAGATAAATAATCTCACCTCCTCATACCATGCACGAATCATGCATGAAAACATACAACTATCTCATCTAGTAACACCCCAATAGCCAAGTCTAGAGAATAGCTTAATCGTAGCTCCACAAAACCATAAGTTTTTCTTGACTGTGTAAAATCTGCAAAACTATTGTGTTTGAAAAAAACCCATGTGTATCCACATCCATTTCACATTTGGAAGACCCAAAATTCTAAAACAAACAAAAAACCATAATGGTTAAACCAAAATAATGGATTATCATAGATGAGCATAACCATAGATATTTTTTATGAAAATCTATAAAACCCTCAGATCCAAAATACATGAATCTCAGTCGTGAAATTACAAAGCATCCATAAAAAGAAAAGGTGGATCAAGAACTCCAGGCCCATTTCAAGACAACTCCACAACCACCAACATGTACATGCATTTGAGGGAGACAAGCTATTGCAAAATATTCCAAATCATCCAATGATCAACTCCATAACCTGCATGCAATCGAGGTAACAAAAAAAATCCTTCCAATACTAGAAAAAACACCTAGCATAAGCACATTACTCCATAGCTAAAAAAACCCCAAGATTCTTTATATCATCATGGAGCCTCTCACAAATACACCCAATAGGAAAGCTTTATTGTAACACAACTACAAAGAAAATAATCCCACCCCATGCATCAGGATTATTCTGTTGTCAACTATGAGTTTCATATCACATCATTTCAGTATGAACAACTCCATTTTCTCTATCTTCACCATCCTTCAAGCTGTGTATTGTCTCCTAAAATTGAAACAAAAAAGAAAGAAAATCCATTCACCAAAGGATCAATATTCAACCAATTCCTTCAAATTTCCTCAAGCTTTTCAGACTAAGAAATCTTCATGGAAGGAATACCTAAAACCAAAAACACTAGGAACAATCAAATTCCAAAAGAAATATTTGATGCCAATTGAAATGAAATTTGGTTCATCTCATAATGAACATCTGAGATTAGTAAGTGTCTTCAATAACATTCATTTCTTCAAAAATCCTTAAAAACATGTACTACTATGCCATAAAGAGGAATTAGTCAATTCATTTCCCACCATTAATCCTTAGAGGAAATTTTATGCAATTTCAAATCTTTCAAGATCAACTAGTTTCAACAACAATGATTAAACATGTTCAATAAATAGAATCATAAAACATGAACACAAAAACTTATGTGGGAAAACCTTTTCAAGTACAAACTCCACACTCAAAAAGTGTAGACCCATTATATTATTCAACAACCAAATATTCACAATTACAATATAATTGCAGGCTCTAAGCCTTTACATGGAGATTTACATCTTGTCCATGAGGAAAAAATATGGCAACATAACCCCTCTAAATTCAATCTCTCCCTCACACTCTTCCAATGCACTATGGTATTCGTACATACATCTCAAGCATTATAGGAAACCATTGCTCCAACTTTCATAACAAATGAATAGTCACAAACGACATAACCAACATTGCCTTCCACCCTATCGAAGTCATATTGAAACATTGAAGAGACTTCAAACCTTGCCTCTCTAAAATCTCATTGTCACTCGGATACGTCAAACGATCCATCCTATCGGGATGTCAAAGACACCACATACCAAATTCTTCCAATATGGTGAAGTCTCATTGATGAACCCTATATCCTTGAATGGGTGATCCCCATTTCCTATGTGTCAACCATATTATCACCATATAGCTGACATCATCCTTCATGTCATTAGGTCCCACCTTATTGACATGTCAAAGGGACTATTACCAAAGTCTCCATGAAAATCATTAATCCCTCTAATGAAGAGACCTAGCCTTCCATCGAGATATCTAAGAGACCAGACTCAAGGTCCCGACGATATCCTTCTATATCCCCAAAGACTTCCTTCCTATTTATCAAAATGTCGAAGGGACTAATAAGTGACTCCCTTGGATATCAACCTATCGCTTCAAAAAATTATCTTCCCACTATTCACATGTCTTTACCTATCATTCCTAGTCTTAACTGCAATATCGCAAAGCCTTTGTTTACTAGCTATGGGACTATGGTTTGCTTCTACCATTCTATCCGACCACCACAACACCACAACCACTTAGAATGACTTCATGGGATAGCAGGTTACTAACATTTCCCCACACTACTGTAGGCTATCTCTTAGACCATTGTGGGCTAATGAAATGGCCCCCACTCTATCGCCAACCAATTTATGGACCACTATGGGTGGCAGTACAACCCCACACACCCACACATGCTAATGAAGACTATCGCAATATGGTGAGTAACACCGCCAGCCCACACCCCTTTTAGCTACACCCTATGGTACTATTGTAAAGACCGAATGAAAAACTTTGGGAAGTCTAAGTTTGATAGAAATTGAGCTAGGGTTTCAATAGTGCGTTTGAGTCACACATTCTTAATATATTGAAGCATAATGACCTATCTTTCCACAATTGAAACATTTGAAAGGTAACTTACGTCTATATTTTCCAGTCCCCTTTTTCAATCTCCTAACAAAATTTTCTTCTATCTCATCAAGATCATTTGGATATCCATCATCCTTTTTTGTTTTAATAGCTTTAAAATAAGTCTCTTTTTTGAATCATTTTGACCAAACTCTCTCAATTCAAAATTATTTAAAGCACCAAACAACTAATCTCTAGAATAATGATCTAAATCTTGAGCTTCCTTAATAGAAAAATCTTTAGAACTATACTTGATTTAGGAAGAGTTATTAATACCTTCTTTACCACCTCATCTTCTTCCAATTTTCCACCAAGGCCATTGATGGAATTGATAACTTCATCCACTCTATGCATGTAGTCATAAATATCTTCATATTCTGACATCCTTAGGGTTTCAAAATTAGTCTTCAAATTCTACATCTTTGCTTACTTGACCTTATCATCTCCTTCATAGATACTTTCCAACTTCTTCCAAATTTCTTTACTAGATTTGCAGCTCATAACCTTCACAAGTTTTGAATCAACAAGACCATTCCTTGCTTTTCCATTATTCTCATATTCTTTGATCTCATTATTAGTTGTTTGACCATTAGTAGGCATGGTATATCCATTATCAATTGACTTCCAAACTCTAAACTCTAGGGAAACAAGGAAATCTTCCTTCTTGGTTTTCCAAAATGCATAATTCATCCCATCAAACAAAGGAGTCTTCTTCATGTGCACCATCTAGATCTACCTCAAGCGATTAAGCTGCTTCCAAGGAACCTTTCTTTGATACCAATTGTTAGAAATTCATGACAACTAAGATAAGGGGTGAATTAGTTGTACATTAAAACATCAAAACCCTCATTATCATTTAGATCTTTATTATCCCTTAAACCCTTAACCAAATTTAGCATAAAATTGAAGAAGTGAAACTACAACACATCAAAACACTATGCACAATAGAAAACCATATTTACATGGAAAACCTAATAAGGGGAAAACCACAATGAGGATCAGCTCACAATATAAATTAATTACACATAATACAATGGGCTCAGTACCATAGGGCTAACTGTCAATGGCTCACTACTGAATTAGAAGGAAGAAAGAAATGAATTGTTACAAATAGAAATCCACCTCAAAGCAACAGGAAGATCTACCACAACAACTTTGAACCATCCACAATCTCCAACTCACTACCTTAAGTAAATTTAGGTATACTACAAATGTATCCTTCTATTCACTTCTTCAGAGTCATATGCATTAATCTCACACTCAGATCACCACACTTAATCAAATTCACATCTTTTGCAAACCTTCTCTAAATGCACACTCATATCAAATGTGTAATTACAAAATAGGTTTGCACCAAACACAACCTTGCTTATATACCATCCACAACCTTGAAGACATTCTCTAAGGTTGGATATACATCTCAAACGTGCAATTACAAAATAGGTCAACATCAAACACCTTTGTGGTGGAAGGAAGTGAAGGATGACCACACCAAGGGTTAACTAGGACCCAAATTTACACAAACATTATTTGCAAATATTCCACAAACAACACACCACTTTTTTAATTAGTGCTAACATGCCAAGTCAACCAAACCTATATTAATGCCCTTAACAACTAAGTTCATGCTTAAATAGGTACAAAGACAACTTTGCAAACCACATAAGAACATTCCATAATATCCATACATCTCAGAATATTCTAGCATCATCAAAATATTTTGCAACTCTACCACAACCACCTAAAATTGAGAACACCTTTATTTTGTGCAACCAAACACACTAGCACAAAAATCCAACTCACTAAACAACTTTGTGGAACACCCCGGTACTTGAAACCTCAAGGTAAGGTAGATATTAACATTATAATCATGTCCCCAAACCCACAAGACAAGAAACCTAAATGTGGAAAATCTCATTTCTCCCAAACAACTTTCTTCACATGCATACACACTGGTGAACACAACTTTTACTATTGTATAATCCACAACCTACAATTCTAGATATAAGATAGGTCTAAACACATTTGATCAAAATATCCAAAAAAAATAAGAAAAAAATTAGCCATGAAGAAATGCGGAGCACAAAATTGAACACCACTTTGTCACACTATAATCCTTTTTATTCGAATTTTCTCAAAATTACTTGGAAACCAATTGATCCAACTGCAACTACAATTGCAAATCTTATTCGTAAATACATCAATGAAAAAATTGATGATAGCACCATAACACCTTCTTATCACACTACAACACATCCATACCAGCACTTGACAAAAATCTCCCCAACTATGACAACACCAACATTCTTTCAATAACTTCAACACAATCTCCATATAGTTGACATCAATGACCAACACTAGCAACTATTGACATCTGTGAACCCTAGTTTTGTACCTGCACAAATACAACAAACAAACATATTATTAGATCAATATGCAAGATAAAAACAAGGATTCCCCATGAAATCCATTTACAAAGTTTAAATAGAAAGAAAATGAAGAACAATGCAAGAAACTAAATCAAATCTATTTAAACAAAGAAAACTCTTGATCCCATGGGGGAATTGGTGCCAATTGATGTGTCGAAATTGGCCCTTTCCCAACTCCTTTGTTGCAATGTTCATGATGTGTGGATGATTGAATCTCCTTAATGATATTTTGGAATAACCTAGCTATGAAATTATTAAAATGATGAATACTTGAGGTGAAATGGAAAAAATAACCTCTCAATGTGAAGAGAGTAACTTTGCATGAGATTGTAGATGAGGATGAAGTTGAGTATCGTAAGTTTACTCAAATTGTGGATGATAGAATGAGAGGAAGAGTCTCTCATTTATAGATTTCCAAAATTGAAGAGAGAGTGGAATTGAGCAATGTGGGATTATTCAACATCCAATGGCTAAGTTCCACTTGTTAAGATGTGAATGGTTGAAGGTTGTGCACATTTTGATCAATGTGCATGATAAATGTTATGAGATTCAAATTTGAAATTTGAAAGTGACATTTTGGAGGGAGAGAAGAATGGAGTTAATGTCACTTGGCTTAAGGAAAAGGACATGTAAGAGGCCTTAAATTCCTTGTTGGAAGGACCAAGCCCACTTGAATTTGAATTCAAATTTGAGGGAAATTTCCCCTTTTATGCCATGTGAGGGAAAATAAGAGATTTAATAAATCAAAGTAATTCATTTATTATACAAGTGGTAAAATCTAGAGGATGGGACATAGATTAGGATTAAATTAACCAAAGGTTAGTTAATTTAATGGGAGATTAGGAGATGTGACAATTTTGACTTGAATTTATGAGTTAATTTAAATCAAGAATTGAGAAGAAAGACCTACTCAAATAAATAATTATTTATTTAATTAAGGGATGAAAGGTAATGATAAGCTAAGAGTATGATTCAGGATGAAATGATGTTAGTAAACCAGGATCAAGTGCATGTATATTTTCCATGTCTACAAAATCAATGACAACACCAATAGCATACTTGCAACACCCAAGGCATAGAATAATGAAAACTTGCCTCCTCTAGATGGTGAGAAATTTTTAGAGGAAGATAATAGTGCAGAAGATTACTCTGACAGTGAAGAGTGTTGGAGTGAAATTACATTGAGAGGGGGGGCTGGATCAGTGTGTATAACTTCTTAAACAATTTAAATTGAAACTGAAAGGATCCATACATATGTTGTCATTTATCAATGATAATGTCATTCATGTGTTCGAATGCAATCATATAAACTGAAATGAGTAATGTAACATTGCATTTTAAAGCAGTAAAGTACTGAAGAAAATGAGTCACAGAGACCAAAATAGACACACTATATGCCGAGTGGAAAACCCTCCTGGGCTAGAAAAACCACTCTTGAACTTGTTGCCTTTTTCAGGATTTCATTTCAATAATTTATTTTGACAAAGCCTCAATGGCTGATTTTTGAGCACCGGCTCAAGGAGAACCAACCCCTCTATTTAGAGACACCAATATCAAGGAGCACCAACCCCTTTCCTGATATTCAATAAAATGTACAATAGTACAGAGGATCTCTATGTTTCATTTGATTTCTGTCAAGTGCCTCTTGACAAACAAAACATAGAATTTTTGAATTGACTCTTCAGAATTCCATGCATTATCTAATCTTGATGCAGCTTGAGGAAAATCCTATCATAGTTACAATACAGTCTCATTAAACTATTTTACAATAATACATCTTTTCTTTCTTTTCTCACTGTTTGATTTTCAATCTTTTTCCCATACAAAAAACTACAAATCTGAATACCCACTGTGTTTTCCAATTTTCAGCATTATCAAAAAGAATAGACTTCCAGATAAGTAAATAATGATACCACTTTTTCAAGTTTTTGATTTTCTATCATGATAGAACACTAAACTCACTGGTTTTGGCTTTTACAAAAAAACATCATTACACATTGGAAGTATTACAACTGTCTCTCAAATTTTTCTTTTCAGAAAAGGTTATGCGAGGTTGTTTTTTAGGTTACATAATAACTATCAAGTTAGATCTGATGTTGCAGTGTTCAGAAAAGAGAGATTCTTTCTTTCTACTGAGGATAGAACAGCAATGACCAAGAATAGAAGTGTGACAGAGCATGTCTTCACTAGAAGCCTACACATGCAGTGCTTAGACAAAAGCAATGAGAGCACATCATTTCAAAGTGAAATGATAACCATTTTTCCTTGACAAAACCAGCAATGCAACAGTAGTATTTTAAGCAAAGTGAAACCTCTTTCAGATTCTATCCACAAGTAGTAATGACGAGTACATATACCATAGGAGTTCTGACATATAAGCTGCTATGAAAAAAGAAGTAACTGAAACCCCAACCAACATGCAATCGAAAGCTATTAACCATAAATTATAACAGTTACCCACAAATTCTAGTGAGGCTAAGAGAATATTCTGAGATCTATGTCCAATATAGTGACTGAAAAACTTAATAAACTAAAATCATTGTGAAGTGTGACTGAAATAACTTCACTAGAACCGTTATCCTTGAACCCCGATAAGCATATGCAAAGATTCAATGATATTATCATTACCCATAACTAGATAACACAGATCCTTAAAATAACTATCATGATAACCCTCAAATGAAATTATAGTCACGTTTTGATACTAAGAAGCAAATATTTCTGACTTTTTCTTGAAAGCAATAGCCATTTTCTACTTTTCACTTTGCAAAAGAGAGAAAGAATAACTTCATAACCATCTTGCTTGTCCAAAAATAGATCTGCAAACCAATCTAAAGAAGAATACCCGGTAAAAGAATGTTTCTGTAAAAGAGTGATTTCCAGATCTGCAGAGGAGAAGAAACAGCCTCACAACCTTCCAAAAGACCGTGCTAACACCCAATGGCTGAAAGAAGACAAATGGAGTGACCTTTGTGCAGGACTCTTGACTACTCCTGATTGCAGTCCAAGAGAAAAAATGCTAGGGATAACAAAGTAATAGCCCAAGGAAAGGATCCATGGTGGCGGCCAGAATGGTTTCAAACAAAAAATGTGAAAAGAGTGAAATGAAATTTTTTTTCCCTAATCTTCCAATACGAGCAAAGCAAATTCCTTTGCAAAATATGATAGCCATTTGGAGTCCGAGAGGACAAACATTAATCAATCGAAACCACATAAAATACTTTGAAAAATGTGGGTAGATCAATGATATGCATGTCGAAAGGAGTAGATTTGACATTTGTTCCCTTATCGGAAAACCGCAACCACCCTTCGGCCTACTCATAGTACAGTGGTAGCTCCAAACTAACTACTAGTCATTTCCACCACGTTACCGCGGTTAGCTACCTAATAGCTCATGGTATAGCGGTAGCAGTTCTACTTGCCACTGACAGTTTACCTGCACTACCGCGGTTGCACTTTTGACAGTCCGTGCTATAGCGATAACTGTCTTGCTTGCCGCTAGCTTCTTCCACCATGTTACCCTGGCTACTGGCATAACTGCCAGTGGTATGGTGGTAGCTACTGTGCATGCCTCTAGCCACTTCACCACACTATCGTGGTTACTCTCTTAACAATATGCGGTACCGTGGTAAGACATTTTAAGCCCGGTCTTACCAAAGTTGAGTGTTATACCATGTTGTTAGCTTTTAAGCCCAAGTCAATATTAATCATTTTGACCCGATGTAAATGCACATAGAAGATCAATTTAAATCCCTTAAACAAAAGCCTATTTTCCATCACATTTGAGTCCAATGCCATATATTTTGCAATGTAACATACTTTCCAAAGCCTTGTGAAGTATAATAAAGGCTAATCTCATGAAAAGTTCAAAATGCGACTAACACAATAATGATCACCTTATTATACTAAGAAACATGCTACACCATGTAAACCATTAACAATTTCAAGATGCAAGAGCCTGATCAAACCACATTGTAACAACCTGTATAAAACTCAACAAGCACTTGTAATCTGCACATGGAGTTAAACGATCAGTGCCACCAAGATAATAAAACCATGAAGTAGATGTGCCAAACAAAAATATGGATCAACTAAGAAGATAACCATCAAGATCGCAAATAACCACAAATTGACATCAAGGACAAAAATAGCATAAGAGGGATTCAACAAACTCCCCCTTTGTCCTTGATGGAAAAAATAAGCCACCAAACCAAAGATAATGAACTGTAACCGAATGCTCAAAATTCTCCCCCTTTTTGAAACAAGGATAAAGGGAGACGAGCAAAGATAAACAAGAACCAACTGTGACCTGCCATCAAACTGCAGAATGAACCTTTGAGCAGCAAAGTATGAGCTGTAGGAAGAGCTAACCAGTTCCCCCTATCACCAAGATAGACTGATTAAGATAACAAAGATTGAGAGACTACTCCCAACCGAGACCGAAGTCTCTCAAAGACATCTTTAGCCAATGGTTTTGTAAAAATTTCAGCAACTTGTGCTTGTGTAGGAACATATTGCATAGATACCTCATAAGCCAACACCTTTTCACGAAGAAAATGAAACTTTATAGCTATATGCTTAGTTCGAGAGTGCATAACTGGATTTTTTGAGATATTTATTGCACTAGTATTGTCACACAGAATAGTAATAGCTTTTGGAATTTCAATACCCATATATGATAATGTCTGTGACATCCAAATTACCTAAGTGCAGCAAGAAGTGGCAGCTATATATTTTGCTTCAACAATAGAGAGCGAAACAGATTCTTGTTTTTTGTTGTGCCAAGCCACTAAACGATCACCAAGAAAGAAAGTAGCACCACTGGTGCTTTTCCTGTCATCTAGACATCCTGCCTAGTCAAGATTAGTATAAGCTACTAAAGATAAATCATTACTTCTGGGATGCCAGAGCCCATAATCAATTGTTCCTTGTACATACTTAAGTATTCTTCTCACAGCATTGATGTGAGATTCTTTAGGAGCATATTGAAAATGAGCAACCATGCAAACAACTTGCATTATGTTAGGTCTTGAGGCTATTAAATACAACTGGCTGCCTATCATTGACCTATAATCAATTGAGTTTATAGCAGGGGAGTCATCAACTTTGCTAAGTTTACAACCAATAGCCATTGGGGTGCTTACAGGATGACTTTCATCCATTTTAAACCTTTTTAACATTTCTTTTGCATACCTTGCTTGAGATAGAAAGATGCCAGAGTCAAGTTGTGAAATCTAGAGACCTAAGAAAAATGACAGTTCTCCCAACATTGACATTTCAAATTCAAATTCCATGATTTGTGAGAAATTTTTACTCAAGGAAATATTGTTGCAACCAAAAATGGTGTCATCAACATAAATTTCAACAACAAGAATATCAAATCCTTCAATTTTAACATACAGATTGTTGTCAACTCCTCCTCTATTGAACCCTTTTGACAGTAAGTGACTGTCCAATCTAGAGTACCAAGCTCTAGGAGCTTGTTTTAGGCCATATAGAGCCTTTTCAGCCTGTAGACATGATTGGGTTTGTTTTTACATATAAACCCTTCAGGCTATTCTATGTAAACTTCTTCTTCTAAATATCCATTTAAAAAGGCAGTTTTTACATCCATCTGATATATAGTGAAATTTTTGAAAATAGAATATGCCGAGAAAATTCTAATGGATTCAAGCCTAGCAACTAGAGCAAAAGTTTCACCGAAATCAATACCTTCTTGCTGAGCATATCCTTTGTAGACATATCTAGCCTTGTTATGAACAACCTGACCATTTTCATCATGTTTGTTTCTAAATATCCACTTGCCACCTATGACATTTTTGTCATCTCGTCTTGGGACTAGATCCCAAGTCTGATTTTTTTTAATTTGATCAATTTCTTCCTGCATTGCATTAAGCCAACATTCATCAGTTAAAGTATCATCAAAAAATTTGGGCTCAAACTAGGTGATTAAAAAAAATGCAGTAAGCTCAGCTATGTGAGCTTTTTCATCATAGTTAACAGATTTTTTCCTTGTTTGAACTCCTGCAGTTCTATCTCCTATAATCAGATCCTTAGGATGATTTCTAGCATGAGATTTTGAAGTAACTTTGGGTTCACATTTTTCTGAGCTGATTTCAACATCTTCAAATTGTGCTTTAGCAAGTTTAGGGCTTGTTGGTTTTGTTTCATGCTTTGTAGTTTCAAAGCTCTCGATGATTATATCAAGCTCAAATTCATCCTCTTCATCATCTTGCATACGTTTAGCATCTAATAGCAGATTTTCATCAAATTTAATATTGACAAATTCAACAATTTTGTTTAGCTTATTGTTAAAGCATTTATAGGCTCTGCTATGTGTAGAGTATCCTAGAAAGATACCTTCATCCATTTTAGATTGGAAATTGCCTAAGTTTTCATCATCTCTTTTGATAAAGCACTTGCAGCCAAATATTCTGAAGTATTTAATTTGGGCAGATTTTCCATACCATAGTTCATATGGAGTGAAATTTGATTTCACTCTGATCTACACTATATTCAAAATGTAAACAGCTATATGAATAGCTTCTTTCCAGTACATATTTCCCATATTTTCTTAATTCAACATGGTTCTTGCCATCTCTTTTACAATCCTATTCTTTCGCTCAACTACCCCGTTTTGTTGGGGTGTTCTAAGAGCAGCATACTATCTTTTTATGCCATGTTTGTCATAGTAGTCTATGAATTCTTCTTAGGTGAATTCACCACCTTTGTCAGATCTTAAACATTTCAGTTTTACGTCTATTTCTCTTTCTACTAGTTTTCTAAAAACTTTAAAGTGTTCAAAAGCTTCTGATTTATTCTTGAGAAAAGTAACCCATACCATACGAGAGTAGTCATCAACAAACAACATGAAATATTTCTCACCATTTATGGATCCAGTCCTTGTAGAACCACATAAGTCAGTATGAACAATTTGTAGAGGCTTAGTAGAGAAATGTTCCTTGGATTTAAAGCTTACTTGGTTTGCTTTCCTTTGAGACACTCTTTACAAATAGCTTTGTCAGGTTTTGTAAGAGGGGGCAGACCTCTTACATTTTGATTTTTGCTAATTTTGACCATATTGTCAAAATTAATGTGGCCTAGTCTCTTGTGCCACAGCCAGCTTTCTTCAACATGACTCATTAAGCATATACCGTGATTGTTTTCATGTCCAGAGGTTTCTAGTAAGTTGTAGAAATTTCGTTTAGTCCTCCTTCCAACCGCAACAGCTTTGCCAAACTGGTTTTTGATTTCACATCCTTGTGAAGTGAACAGGACTTGATAGCCACTGTCACAGATTTGACTAACACTCAGAAGGTTATGTTTTAATCCTTCTACATAATAAACATTTGAGATTGGAGTTTCTTCATTCAGTAACAGAGAACCTCTTCCTTTGATTTGAATTCCAGAGTTGTCTCCAAATTTTACATATCCACCATTATAGTCTTCTAAATTTGTAAATTTTTCTTTGTCACCAGTCACGTGGTTTGAACAGCCATTGTCGAAGACCCATAGGTCCTTCTTCTTTGAGTGAAAGGCAGTTTGAACAAGCGTAGTCTGTTCAATGTTGTTAACTACTTTGGGTTTTCAGACTTTGATGGTTTTTAGCTATTTATTCTGCTGATCAGCATTGCATTGCTTTGCTGAATGACCCAAAGATTTGCATGTAAAACATCTAATCTGTCTTGCAAAACCATGATTCTACCTAAAGCCAAATCTAGGAGTTCTAGCATTCATAAATCTGCAAGAATTTACTTTGAGACCGAATTTATTGCAGAAGTAATAGTACCCATAAAAGAGAGGGTAAAAGTTGTAACCCATTTTGTTGCTCCTAAAAGGATGAATATGATCCTTAACAAATTTAGAATGTTTGAGTTCAGGATTTTTGTTTCCAAGCAGTATTATTCTTTTCACTGTCATTTGAGCATTCACCTTTTCCAAGCCAATACCAGTTTTGTCTTTGTTTAGTTTTTGCTTACTGAGCATGTCATTCAGTTTAAGAGTGCTCTCATACTTCTCGATAGTCTTCCTAAGATTTACAATCTCATGTTCAAGTTTTTGAATTTCTTGGTCTTTGGAACTTATGTCAATGCGCAGACAATCTTCAACTCTTTTGGATTCTTCAAGTTGATTTTTTAATGAAATTATCTCAAGATTAATGAGCTACTCTTGTGGGTTATCTTGAACAACATTCTGTTCTTGAGCACACAATTGTTTCTTAAGTTTTCTTAGCTCTTTTAGAGTACATTTCAGTTCTCCTTCATAGTCCACTTCACCTTCTTCAGCATCATTGTTGTTTGTTTCATCTTGTTGAATGAATTCAGCCATGAAGAACTTTTCATCTACTTCATCTAGAGAGTCATTAGATTCAGAATCTGTTTCGTTTTTGCTGAACAAAATTTTCTTCTTTTTGAAGTTAAATTTATGTTTGGGTCTATAAGCCTTTTTCTTGGCAAATTTCTCAGGTTTCTCGTTATCACTGTTTGTGTCACCATAGGGACACTTTGCAGCAAAGTGACCTATTTTTCCACAGTTAAAGCATTTCAAGGGAAGTTTTCCCTTATACTTTCCAGAACCCTTTTTGAGTTTCCTCACAAAATGGGATTCTTTAGAATCAAAAAATTCTGATTCAGAGAGTTCATCCCTCTCTTTCCTTTCAGCATTAAATGTTGCTTCTTTTGTAGTGGAGTTGTTTTTACTAATCCTCATTTCATAGGCAATCGGAGTGCCTTGTAGACTATCAAGGGTAAGTTGGGTAAAATGTTTCTTCTCTTCTAGACTGGCTACCTTAGCTTCAATTTTTGTTGGCAAGGTTCTAATGACCTTGGTTACAACATCAAACTCCTTGACTTCTTCTCCCAGACCCTTCATGGCATTTACTATTTCATCAACTCTCAAAAAATAGTCAGTAACTTTTTCATCGTCCCTCATTTTTAATTCTTCAAACTGATGTTTTAAAGTGAGGACTTTGGACTATTTTACCTTTTCATTTCCTTGATAGATAGTTTCAAGTTTAGTCTAGATTTCTCTAGCAGAACTGCAGTGCATGACTTTGATGAAGAACTATTTAGTCAGAGCACATAGAAGAGCATGCTTTTCTCTTGCATTGGTTTCATATCTCTTCTTTTCATCAGAAGTAGTTGGCAAAGTAGCTGGTACAGTGTACCCAGTCAATACTATGCTTTAGACATCAGGGTCTATAGAAGTTAAATAAGTCTCCATTTTGATTTTCCAAAATAAAAAATCAGTTCCATCAAATAATGGAGCTCTAGTCATGGAAGTACCTTCATGATCTTGAGACATTTTGAATAGACTCCAAGTCCAGAATCAATCCTATGATGGAAAGACCTATCAGAGGACCCTAGGCTCTGATACCAATTGTTGGAGTGAAAGTACACTAAGAGGGAGGGGGGTGAATTAGTGTGTATAACTTCTTAAACAATTTAAACTGAAACTGAAAGGATCCATACATATGTTCTCATTTATCAATGATAATTTCATTCATGTGTTCGAATGCAATCATATAAACTAAAATAAGTAATGTAACATTGCATTTTAAAGCACTAAAGTACTGAAGCAAATGAGTAACAAAGACACAAATAGACACACTATATGTCGAGTGGAAAACCCTCTTGGGGTAGAAAAACCACTCCTGAACCTGCTGCCTTTTCCAGGCTTTCATTTCAATAATTTATTTTGACAAAGCCTCAATGGCTGATTTCTAAGCACCGACTCAAGGAGCACCAACCCCTCTATTTAGAAACACCAATCTCAAGGAGCACAAACCCCTTTCTTGATATTCAATAGAATGTACAATAGTACAGAGGATCTCTCTGTTTCACTTGATTTCTGTCAAGTGCCTCTTGACAGACAAAACATAGAATTTTCAAGAGTCGGAATTGACTCTTCAAAATTCCATGCATTATCTAATCTCAATGCAAATTGTTGAACATCCTATCACAGTTACAATACAATCTCATTAAACTACTTTACAATAATACATCTTTTCTTTCTTTTCTCACTGTTTGATTTTCAATCTTTTTCCCATACAAAAAACTACAAATCTGAATACCCACTGTGTTTTCCAATGTTCAGCATTATCAAAAAGAATAGACTTCTAGATAACTAAATAATGATACCACTTTTTCAAGTTTTTGATTTTCTGTCATGATAGAACCCTAAACTCACTAGTTTTGGATTTTACAAAAAGACATCATTACACATTGGAAGTATTACAACTATCTCTCAAATTTTTCTTTTCAGAAAAGGTTATGCAAGGTTGTTTTTTAGGTTACATAATAACTGTCAAGTTAGATCTGATGTTGCAGTGTTCACAAAAGAGAGATTCTTTCTTTTTGCTGAGGATAGAACAACAATGAACAAGAATAGAAGTGTGACAAAGCATGTCTTCACTAGAAGCCTACACATGCAGTGCTTAAACAAAAGCAATGAGAGCACATCATTTCAAAGTGAAATGATAACCATTTTTCCTTGATAGAACCAGCAATGCAACAGTAGTATTTTAAGCAAAGTGAAACCTCTTTTAGATTATACCCACAAGTAGTAATGAAGAGTACATATACCATAGGAGTTCTGACAAATAAGCTGATATGAAAAAAGAAGTAACTGAAACCCCAACCAACATGCAATCGAAAGCTATTAACCATGCATTATAACAGTTACCCACAAATTCTAGTGAGGCTAAGAGAATATTATGAGATCTATGTCCAATATAGTGACTGAAAAACTTAATAAACTAAAATCATTGTGAAGTGTGACTGAAATAACTTCACTAGAACCGTTATCCTTGAACCCCGATAAGCATATGCAAAGATTCAATGATATTATCATTACCCATAACCAGAGAACACAGATCCTTAAAATAACTATCATGATAACCCTCAAATGAAATTGTAGTCACGTTTTGATACTTAGAAGCAAATATTTCTGACTTTTTCTTGAAAGCAATAGCCATTTTCTACTTTTCACTTTGCAAAAGAGAGAAAGAATAACTTCATAACCATCTTGCTTGTCCAAAAACGGATCTGCAAACCAATCTAAAGAAGAATGCCCGGTAAACGAATGTTTCTATGAAAGAGTGATTACCAGATCTGTAGAGGAGAAGAAACGGCCTCACAACCTTCCAAAAAATAGTGCTAACACCTAGTGGCTGAAAGAAGACAAATGGAGCGACCTCTGTGTAGGACTCCTGACTGCTTTTGATTGTAGTCCAAGAGCAAAAACACTAGGGATAACAAAGTAACGGCCCAAGGCAAGGATCCATGGTGGTGGCTAGAATGGTTTCAAACAAAAAATGTGAAAAGAGTGAAATGAAAACAGTTTACCCTAATCTTCCAATGCGAGCAAATCGAATTCCTTTGCAAAATATGATAGCCATTTGGAGTTCGAGAGGACAAACATTAATCAATCGAAACCACATAAAACACTTTGAAAATTGTGGGTAGATCAATGACATGCATGTCGAAAGGAGTAGATTTGACATTTTTTCCCTTACCGCACAATCGCGGCCACCCTTCAAACTACTCATGGTACAATGGTAGCTCCAAACTAACTGCTAGTCATTTCCACCACATTACCGCGGTTAGCTACCTAACAACTCACGGTACAGTGGTAGCAGTCCTGCTCTTTGCTGACGATTTTCTAGCACTACCGCGGTTACAATTCTAACAGTCCGCGCTATAGCGGTAACTATCTTGCTTACCGCTAGTTGCTTCCACCACGTTACCGCGATTACTGGCATAACTACCAATGGTATGGTGGTAGCTATTGTGCATGCCACTAGCCACTTCACCGCACTATCATGGTTACTCTCTTAATAGTATACAGTAGTACGGTAAGACATTTTAAGCGCGGTCTTACCAAAGTTGAGTGTTATACCATGCTGTCGACTTTTAAGCCAAGTCAATATTAATCATTTTGACCCGATGTAAATGCACATAGGAGATCAATTTATATTCCTTTAACAAAAGGCAATTTTCCATCAAATTTAAGTGCAATGCCATATATTTTGCAACGTAACATACTTTCCAAAGCCTTGTGAAGTATAATAAAGGCTAATCTCATGAAAACTTCAGAATGCCACTAACACAATAATGATCACCTTATTATACTGAGAAACATGCTGCACCATGTAAATGATTAAAAATTTCAAGATGCAAGAGCCTGATCAAACCACACTGTAACAACCTGTATAAAACTCAACAAGCACTTGTAATCTGCACATGGAGTTAAACAATCAGTTCCACCAAGATATTAAAAACAATGAAGTAGATGTGCCAAACAAAAATATGGATCAACTGAGAAGATAACCATCAAGATGGCAGATAACCACAAATTGACATCAAGGACAAAAATAGCATAAGAGGGATTCAACAAACTCCCCCTTTGTCCTTGATCGCAAAACTGAGCCACCAAACCAAAGATAATGAACTGTAACCGAATGCTCAAATTCTCCCCCTTTTTGACACAAGGATAAAGGGAGACCAGCAAAGATAAACCAGAACCGACTGTGACGTGCCATCAAACTACATAATGAACCTTTGAGCAACAAAGTATGAGCTGTAGGAAGAGCTAACCAGTTCCCCCTATCACCAAGATAGACTGATTAAGATAACAAAGATTGAGAGACCACTCCTAGTAGAGACCGAAGTCTCTCAAAGACATCTTTAGCCAATGGTTTTGTAAAAATTTCAGCAACCTGTGCTTGTGTAGGAACATATTGCACAGATACCTCATTAGCCAGCACCTTTTTGCTAAGAAAATGAAACTTTATAACTATATGCTTAGTTCGAGAGTGCATAACTGGATTTTTTGAGATATTTATTGCACTAGTATTGTCACGCAGAATAGTAATAGCTTTTGGAATTTCAATACCCATATCTGATAATGTCTATGACATCCAAATTACTAGAGTGCAGCAAGAAGTGGCAACTACATATTCTGCTTCAGCAGTAGAGAGTGAAATAGATTCTTTTTTTTTGTTGTGCCAAGCCACTAAACGATCACCAAGAAAGAAAGCAGCATCACTGGTGCTTTTCTTGTCATCTAGACATCCTGCCAAGTTAGAATCAGTATAAGCTACTAAAGAGAAATCATTGCTTCTGGGATACTAGAGCCCATAATCAATTGTTCCTAGTACATACTTAAGTATTCTTCTCACAGCATTGATGTGAGATTCTTTAGGAGTAGATTGAAAACGAGCAACCATGCAAGCAACTTGCATTATGTCAGGTCTTGAGGTTGTTAAATACAATAGGCTGCCTATCATTGACCTATAATTAGTTGAGTTTATAGTAGGGGAGTCATCAACTTTGCTAAGTTTACAGCCAGTAGCCATTGGGGTGCTTACATGATGACTTTCATCCATTTTAAACCTTTTTAACATTTCTTTTGCATACCTTGCTTGAGATAGAAAGATTCCAGAGTCAAGTTGTGAAATCTTGAGACCTAAGAAAAATGATAGTTCTCCCAACATTGACATTTCAAATTCAGATTCCATGATTTGTGAGAAATTTTTACTCAAGGCAATATTGTTGCAACCAAAAATGGTGTCATCAACATAAATTTCAACAACAAGAATATCAGATCCTTCAATTTTAACAGATAGATTGTTTTCAACTCCTCCTCTATTGAACCCTTTTGATAGTAAGTGACTATCCAATCTAGAGTACCAAGCTCTAGGAGCTTGTTTTAGGCCATATAGAGCCTTTTTCAGCCTGTAGACATGATTGGGTTTGTTTTTACATATAAACTCTTTAGGCTATTCTATGTAAACTTCTTCTTCTAAATATCCATTTAAAAAGGCAATTTTTACATCCATCTGATATATAGTGAAATTTTTGAAAACAGAATATGCCAAGAAAATTCTAATGGATTGAAGCCTAGCAACAGGAGCAAAAGTTTCACCGAAATCAATACCTTCTTGCTGAGCATATCCTTTGCAAACATATCTAGCCTTGTTACGAACAACCTGACCATTTAAATCATGTTCGTTTCTAAATATCCACTTGCCACCTATGACATTTTTGTCATCTCATCTTGGGACTAGATCCCAAGTCTGATTTTTTTCAATTTGATCAATTTCTTCCTGCATTGTATTAAGCCAGCATTCATTAGTTAAAGCATCACCAAAAATTTTGGGCTCAAACTAGGTGATTAAATAAAATTTAGTAAGCTTAGCTATGTGAGCTTTTTCATCATAGTTAATAGATTTTTTCCTTGTTTGAACTCCTAGAGTTCTATCTCCTATAATCAGATCCTTAGGATGATTTCTAGCATGAGATTTTGAAGTAACTTTGGGTTCACATTTTTCTAAGCTGATTTCAACATCTTCAGATTGTGCTTCAACAAGTTTAGGGCTTGCTGGTTTTGTTTCAGGCTTTGCAGTTTCAAATCTCTCAGTGATTATATCAAGCTCAAATTCATCCTCTTCATCATCCTGCATAGGTTTAGCATCTAACAACAAATTTTCATCAAATTTAACATTGACAGATTCAAAAAAATTGTTTAGCGTATTGTTAAAGCATTTATAGGATCTGTTGTGTGTAGAGTATCCTAGAAAGATACCTTCAACAGTTTTAGATTGGAAACTGCCTATGTTTTTGTCATCTCTTTTGATAAAGCACTTGCAACCAAATATTTTGAAGTATTTAATTTGGGCAGATTTTCGATACCATAGTTCATATGGAGTGAAATTTGATTTCACTCTGATCTGCACTCTATTCAAAATGTAAACAGTTGTATGAATAGCTTCTTTCCAGTACATATTTGCCAGATTTGCTTGATTCAGCATGGTTCTTGCCATCTCTTTTACAGTCCTATTCTTTCACTCAACTACCCCATTTTGCTGAGGTATTCTAGCAGCAACATACTGTCTTTTTATGCCATGTTTGTCACAATAGTCTATGATTTCTTGTGAGGTGAATTCACCACCTTTGTTAGGTACCCATGTACAAATTCAAATACAATCTCTCACAACAAAGAAAAGGAGAAAACTCAGTGGCACAAAACTCCTCCCCAAAAGAGAGATGAAATACAATAATGATATCCATCACAAATCCAATCAATCTCTATCCACACAAAGGATGATAAGAGATATAATACAACCCCCCATAATGAGATAACCTGTTGCAAAGAAGCATTGGAAGAACACTGTGAAGTAACACTAGAATCATTAATTCAACAAGCAAAGGAAAGATAATTCTATTTCCTAGAAACTATATTAGAGTCACTCAAGGACTCAAGTTGGAAACATGATAAATCAATAATAGACTCGATTCCAAGGAACACTGGAACAACCACTATATCATGCAACCCTCAAATCTATGAAGCATTAAATGATCTAGAATGAAAATGAGGTGGAGAGAAAAAAATAAAATGCAAACCTAATTCACACAAAAAATGAAATAGTGCATGCACTAATGAATGTTCACATATACCCCCATGAATAAAAATGATCTTAAATATCTATAGAGGCAAAAATCTAAAAAATTGACCTGCATCACTATGAAGTGCTCAAAACTAGCTTTCCATTAATATCTCGTTTGCCAAAAATGGACACTGTGGCAAAAAGTTGTGAATTTTTTAAAAAGCATAAATTTTTCTAGCCAACAATGCAAACACGACACTTCTAATTTGATTTATGAAAATTTTTCTATATTTTTAAGACAACAAAAGAAACCTAGAAATATTTTGATGCTAAAAATAAAACCCGTAAATGGTTTTTTGATCTAGCAAGCAGAAGATGAAAAAATAAAGTTTTTTTAACCTTCAACCTGTAAAAAATGGACGTGTGAAACTTTTTGAATATCATTTTTTTCCCGATCTACCCAAGATATGAAAAATCTAATCAATACCCAAATTCCATTTCGACCCTGGGAACAAAACCAGGAAATCATTTTTCTTACTAATGAGTGGAAGCTAGATTTCTGAAGCAAAAATGAAAATGGGTCCAATAAAAAATGGTTTGCTTCAAACCCTTGTAGATCTAACAAAATATGTCATATTTTGATGAAATGAAAGCCGATCTTGACTTTCTCTAATTCCCTAGACTCAATGGTGAGGCTCTCAAGACCCCAAATTGCACCCAACAAAAATTTTATGTCAAGGTTGCTCCCTTAGATCTAGGAAGAAGTCTGTAGCACTGAAGCTCTAATACCATGTAGGAGCTGAGATATAGCTCATAGAACATGTTTGACTCACTCAAGAACTCAACCCTCTAGGAACATGAAATTGCAACAATAGATGCAAGATGTGGTCAATATGCAATACTCAAGATTGCAATGATAAATTGTACTTACACAACACTCAATTAAGCTTTCAATGAATGATAAGTACATATTAAGCCTTGCTAATATAGGCAAGGAGTGAGATAGGATTAGAAAAGATCATGACAATTTTCTTAATCCTATCACATGAGACAACTAAGTCATAACAACCTAGGACATAGTTATAACAATTTTGTGATGCGGGAGTGAAGCAAAGTGGGAATGGGTGAGGGGGAGTGAGGTTTTCAATTTCATTCTATCTTGCAGTGGGTGTCTATCTTGAAGGCAGTTGGTTCTTTGCTGGGAGCTGGATTTTCTATGGATGCGGTAGGGGAGAATGCGGGTGAAGTGTGGGGGGGAGTGGATTCTGAGGACTAGAGCTCAGGGAATCTGTGGGACCTAGGTGGTAAGGTAGACCTTGGAGGTAAGGTGTTTCTTGGACCCTATTCGAATGGAGAGGTTTGTGGGGACAAGTTTATGGGGAACCAAGACGTAGCCAAGGACCCTAATGTCAGACTGGGGTCCTTGGAGAATTTTTCAAGAGACATATGTTGGGATGACTCAAAAAGAAGTTGGGCCTCACCATTTGGGACCAAGCCTACTGGTAAGTCATTCTTTCCTCTGGTTAGTAACATTTTGGTCCCTTCGAGTGGGACTTTTTCTATTCTAGTTCCTGATCCAGTGATTGATCATAATGTCCTAATGATGGACTTTTCGCTGGTGGGTAAATTCATGGGCTTGAGACCAAATATTGAAATGGTTAGGGATTTTTTAAGGAAGAAGTGGAAAACAAAAGGAAAAGTTGAGGTTACGACCCTACCTGAGGGAATCTTTTCCTTTGCTTTTTCCTATGAAGAGGATAAGCTTGCAATTCTATGTGGTGGTCAATGGGTTCTTGGCAAGTCATCCTTGGCTCTTAAGAAGTGGTCTCCAAAAATGGACTTCTTGGATACATCTTTTGAAGTAGTGCCTGTGTGGGTTCAATTACTGGGCTTACCTTTGGAGTTTTGGAATGAGGATGTTTTCAGGGGAATTGCAAACTCTTTCGGGGAGCTATTATCTATAGATTCCATGACTTTGGCTAGGAAAAGGTTGGTTTTTTCCATAATTTGTGTGGGTATAAATCAGTCCACTGATCTATCATCATCTATAGAAATTGTGTCAGAACTCGGCAAGTGGTTCCAAACTATTGAATTTGAGACTCTTCCTTTTGTGTGTTTCGCTTGCAAAATATCTGGGCATTGGGCTAGGAAATGCCCAACCAAAGTGTCTAAGACTGAAGCCAAGTCGGTTGTCAAGGAGACCAAAATATAGAAGGAAAAACTTCGGAGAACCCCTTGGATGTTGTTCCCTCCTTGAACAAGGGTGAGGTGAATATTTTTGGGGATGATCAGGAGAGGAGTGAGGAGTTCCAGAACCCCAATCTGGGGGTTAATAATGATGAGGAACCTCTGAAAGGGAATATCTTTGATAACCTTGAAGTTCCAAAAGAAGGCGATAAGGCTCTAAACAGTGAGCTAATGGAATCAAAAACCAAGGGGTCCTAGTGAGAGGATGAAAAGATAGATGGAGGGAGTATCGGTAAGCCTGATGGAAACATGAACTCAGTAGAGAGGGTTCCTGACTCCTTTGGTGAATGTTTAGAGGAAACATTTCAGATTGGCCAAGGGGTAGGAAGTAAACCAAGCCATGAGGAGGATTTTTTGGTGGAAGGGGTGAAGACTCTTCCTTATTCTACCTAGGAAGGATCTCAAAGCTCATCGGAGGTTGTGAAATCTACATTCATCGATTTTGTGGACACCAGTAAGGAGAGGAATGAGATAGGGCATTCTTTGATCAAGGAGGTCATTGTAGTTAATGATTTTATGGATGGTCAATACTTCATGGGACTTGAGGATATGGACCTAGAAGAGGATAGTTCATATACAAAATTTGAAAAGAAGAAGAGAAAAAATGGGAACAATACTATTGGGGTTTCTACAAGAAATAGGGCAAAAGTTGATTGTGGTAGTTAGAGAAGTTCTGGTAGGAAACCAACAAAGTGGCATAGAGAGTAGGAATGCCTCCAAAATATTGTTGATGGGGTTCAAAGAACCATCCCAGAGATTTTTTGAAGTAACACTCCATCTAATTAATGAATTTCATGTCATGGAATGTTCAGGGGCTAAACAACTCCCACAAACAAGATATTTTGCATATTAGAGATGGCTTTTGTTGGATCCTATCTAATATCTATGCTCCCAACAATAAAATTGTGAAAAGTAATTTTTGGAAATGACTTGAGTCTTTCAGACTTAGTTTCCCTAATGAGAACTGGATCATTATGGGAGACTTCAACACCCCGTTGCTTGTGTCAGAAAAATTTGGAGGATCTCAAATACATATGGACAGTAAACTAGATTTGATGGATTTTATTAATTCCCAAGGGTTGCAGGATCTAGATCTCAAGAGAGAAACCTATACTTGGTCTAATAGGAGGGTTGGGAATGATCTTATTCAAGTCAGACTTGATAGGGCTCTAATATTGAATAACTGGATGATGGACTATATTTTCTCTTTAACTGCTCTCTCTAGGATTGGGACAGATCACTTCTCCATCATTTTTGTCATGGAATCTGATGGGACATTTGAAATTCGAAGGAGGGGGGCTAGGGTTTTAAAGTTTTAAGTTACCCATGGTGGTATGAATTATCAAATTTTGAAATCCTCATGTTATGTTTCAATGGTGACTTGCTACCAAAGGTAACCGGTCGCTTAAGTGATCCGGTTGAGCCTTTCCTCTGTGCCCTTACTGGCCCCTTTCGCCAGCCTGTTAGTTTTCCTTTTGCCACCTGGGCTTAAATGTTTATACCACCGAAGGTTATACTATCTGGTCCCACCAAAATTTTCTACCTGTCCTACATGTAGTTTGGCTGATCGTCTGATCACAGGCTTCGATCTGGACCGTTCCTCACAAACCTCATAGGTTTTCCTGCTGATGTCACAAAGTACTGTGAGGTTTGCAAGATGTCACCATCTGGCATGTACAGAGGAGTGGGGTCTTTTCCCAAAGCGCCAGTGATGACAAGTGGTCGTCTTTTCACTAGCAAGGGATTTAATTACGAGATGAATAATTATCCCTCACAGACCCCGCATGAGTAAAGTAAATGTCTCTAAAGTACTTCAAGGTTTGCGATGGGGCGACACATGGCCTGGTTCTTGAAGTGACAGGGCTAAGTGGGACCTACTATCCAGTTGCGACCTCCTGTCTTCATGGGTTATGATTGGTTGTGTTCTCTCTCAAGCTCTAATGTGGATTTTCAAAACTCGATTGACTCAATCTAAGTTGTCTAACCTGTCAGGTTCGTTTTACTTCAACAATGCAGTTTCAAAGGATTATTGATCACCCATGTGAAAAGGTTTCACACTCTGAAATTAATTTTGTTAATGGCACGGGTTATTCCAGAGGATCTGCTCCTACTTTTCTCTAGCATGTGAATGATTCCCTCCTGATAGAAACAATTATGGTGGCTACGTCAGCTACTTATGGCTCAAATACTTGATTGCAAAAATGCAATTAATATCCCTTGCATCAATTCACTCTATAAATGCTGGCTAAAGTTACAAAGTGTTATCATTTCATTTTTGAGTTGTTTTTTTGTAGGTGGTGATTATTTTCCTATATTATGTGAAGCTATTTCTTCAAAGGATAATTCTATGGAGCGCAAGAGTGCCAAAGTAGGAGCCAGGAGGTCATCGGTTGAGAAGGATCAACCTACACCGAGGACACCTGAAGTCACTACTACAAGTGCTCGCAAAAGGTTGGAGCATTGCTCATCCCCTATTTTGATTTCATCAGATTCTGATGACAACGGGTCTGAAACTGACTCGGATTAACGATGTTACCTGGTAGCTTTAACCGAGCTCATGGGAGTGAATGAGGAGGTCTTGGCAGTTGAACCAATTACTACAGTGGCTTCGTGCCAGGTTTTTGGGTATTGTGTTGATGTAATTATGTGTCATAAGTTGTGAATGAGCCTATCAATGATATTTTCATTCACTTTCAATGGTATATTTGAATGTGTTCTCCATTTTCATGCTTTATCTCAATGAGTTAATGAAATTGCTTGGAAATGAGTTATAGATTTATGATTATACATTCAAGATGGCTAAGGAGTGTTGTTTTAAAAAATTAAGATTCACATGATGTAAAGCATTATGGTGATATGTCTACAATATCTGAATTACACTTTGTATGACTCCTGCCCAATGGATGAGGCACTGGCCTATTCTTCAAGATTACTATGGGGCTGTAATTCTAAACATGATGGTCTAAAAGCTGAACAAAACAAATTATTAAACCCTTTCTCTGTCTGAGAGTCACATCTTACATTGAAATAGTCAATCATGTTGCTCTAAGATACCTGTAATTATTCTTTGGTCTGCCAATACCTAGAATAATTACTATCTTATTGCGTGTGTTGGGATTGAAATCTGTATGAAGAAGTGTTCTTACCAGTCATAGAAAATTCTTGTGAACACTTTTAGGTTTACCCACCTAGGTTTTACAGAGCCTGAAGTGCAGGGGAAATATGTATCCATTCCATTTCCTTTCAGTTGGCCACTAACCTTTGTGGTTCTTTAATATAGAGGTTGGCTACCTTGTAGAGAATTACAAATCCTAGCTGGGTTGTATTTTTAAACACCAACAAAATGGAAACTCTACTGGGGAAGTTCTGAATCTCTGGTTACAGATGGTTATAGAGTCGGATTAAAAATTTGTTGTTCTGAATTTACATAGTGAATGTTTTCAACCCTAGAAGGAAGAGGTTGTTGAAATGAACCTAACAATCCTATGATTTATGGTATCCTATTGGCAAAGGGTTTAGGAGTTCTAGAGTCATTAGCTGAAAGGTGGTTTTATTGGGGAGAACTTCTAAGATTTTTAAAAGAAAAAGAGAAAAGAAAAACCACAGGGGTTGAAGGAGGCTATCCAAAATATTTTGTTTAAGAGAAGTTGAATGTTAACATTGGATAGTGATGGATTGTGGTTTTGAGGGAGATTGGTAATGGCATGGTGTGACTCTGTTGTGGGTCAAAACCCAGAATCTAACAAGCCTTGAAAAGGAACTTCATATTTCTGTTGAAATATAGTCCTCTGTTGAAGAGGTGGCGACTCTGTCTGAAGAACTGGTTGATTAATGAAGGAACAGTCCCAGATCGGTGATATTTATAGTCAGGGAGAAGATATTAATACATTCTACCAAAGAATTACCAGGTATTTCATCAAAACTAAATAGGTCACTATTTCTAATTGTGATGGGTGTTTGTAATTAAGGATGTAGATGGTTCCAAACTAGATGTCTAGCATCAAGAAAGGAACAATGATTAGTTTTTCCATACTTATAATGATGCAATAGGTAAAAGGACTTATGAAACAATGTTTATATTGCACCATATCTCTGAACTCAAGGAGTTCTATTTTTAGTCACTAATGAAATCATGGTTGAGATGGTAAATGATATGTTTGATAAATATGTAATGTTGATGAAATTTTAAATGGGTATAAGTGATTTCCCATCTATAAATTCAGACATAAATATGCAAAGAGAACAAGTTGCATTAAGCCCTTCAGGGTGTTTTTTAACTCAAAGGTATATGCCTTTTATTTTCAGTAATGTCAGTGGTTACCCTAATCCAATTCCTAAGAAGATTAGGAAGTATTTTCCTAAATATATAGGGCAAAGTGTAGAATGAGCCTCAATGCATTTACAACATTTTGTAGATGTAATGGGGGATTATGAAATCAGTCATGAGGATGTTGTCATGAAGCATTTTGTGCAATCCTTGAAGGGTGATGCCAGGGATTGGTTTTCCTATTTTCCTGCCTATTCTGTTAATTCATAGAATTAGTTGGCGATAGTTTTTATAGAACAATTTGATGAACGTGTCAATCCCAACATGTTAAGAAATTTTTTTATGGGAATTCACATGAAAGAAGAGGAACTAATCCCATATTTTAATCTCAGGTTTTCAAGAGCTTTAAGGGAAATCCCTAAAGAAATAAGACTGAGTGAGGCTAAATGTTTAGCTGTATATCTTGGTGCTTTTGACAAAAGGATGGGTTACCTACTACGAGATAAAGAACCTACAAGCTTGCACCAAGCATATCAAATGGCTATGGAAATTGAAAAAAATATGAAATACTCAATGATTAAGGGGTATCTGGCTGCAAGTATTGATTACCCTAGCCTAACTAGTACTATTAAAAGGTCAGAGTGGGCTACTTAGGGTACTGACTATGATAAGGGTGTTTTCAATACTGTTATATCTTCACCATTGCAGTATGATGACAATGAGATCCAAGTTGAAAGTCGGCCTAGTTTGAATGATGATCAAACTTTTCTTGTACCAGAATTATATGACATGAAGAGGCAGGAGACAGAATCACCATATGAGTTTTTCTGGAGATTTTTGGGTGCTTTAAGACAAATTCCTAGAAGTTATATACCTAATGACTATGAATGCATTGATTTGTTTTGTGAACTTTACGAACCAGGGCTAAGTGCTTTGCTAGAAGAATTGAAACCTGCTAATTTGGCCTGTCATTAAGTGGATAGAGATTGCAGAATCAGCCAAGAATGTACCTACACAAAAAGAAGACAATGCTTGCCCTTTTGAAGAAAGTTGTATAATTGCAGATGAATTAGAGGTGCAAAATAATGCAGAATTATGTGAGACATCCATTGTGTTTCCTGACCCTGATTGTAATGCTCATGTCACTGAGATTTTATTACAGGCCAATGATTGTGATTTTAGAAGTAGTGATTGTAGTACTGAGGATGGAACTAATCCTTTCTTTTTACAAGAGTTGTATGGGGATGTAGAACCTCATGTTTTTACTTGTTTCCAAGTGAAGGAAAAAATTTCAAATGATAAAAATTTAGAGTATACGCTAGGTATACTGGCAATGGAACAAGCCTATTGTATAAATCTTGAGGAATTTGAGGATGATGAAGTGTGTGATCAAAAGAATAGTATTGGATATAACTAGTATATTGATGAAAATATTGGTACTATTTTTTTTTCTGACTGCTTATGTGAGGTTGAGATGAATGTGTTGTTACCTTTTGACATTGATATTGCCAGTGAGAATTTTTCAACTTGTGCCAAAAATTTCACTTATAGATTAACACATACAGCAGGTAGTGTTGAGTACAAGGAGGCCAGTGCATATTTCTCTCTCTCTTATGACCGGGTTGAAATTGATGTATTTGACTCTATCTTTGAGGGTTTTCATTTGAGAATAGATGAGGAAGTACAGGGAAATATGTATGTTGAGAGGCCCGAAATGAATGTGTTTACACATTCCCTGGAGAATGATGTAGCTAGTACTGCAAACATTTGTAATGCTAGGATGTTTTCCAAATTGACAAAATTCAAGTACTGGCAACCAAACTTATGTGGGAAATTCCAAGATGGGGATTCCCCGAGTTGTGTATCATCTTTGTTAAGAAATGAATGTATGGATAACATGCACATAGTTTTATATGAAAATTTTCAATTTGATGTGCAAATTGATAATGATGCCATGATGTGTGATGTTGCAAACTAGATGAGTTACAAATGTTTCCACTTCTCATCTCAGTTTGACCAACATTCTATGAGTTATGACCAAGGGCAAAGTAAGGTGGAATGTTATCATGGTCATATGTTGCTTTTAACATTTTGGTACAGAACATTGACTGAACTGGTGTAGCGAAGTATTAATAAACATTATGATACTTCCGGGCATATTAATTATCCCATTAATCTTGATGCATCAAGAAGAAAAGACTGTAGACTTGGTTTACTCTAGGTACCAGAGAATTTTGTTTTCGACACAGGAAAATTTTGATTTCTCTTGTCAAGTGGCCTGGGGCCACCAAGTCAGTATGCACAAGTCCAATTGACAAAGCATGGTAAAATCTTTGTTAAGGAATTTGTGTAATTCAGTGATTTGGTCTGCGAAACCAGAGATTTTGGATTCTTGCTATGCCTGCAAGGGGCATACATCCCCAGTCGGAGCCACTAATGGGACTTTTGAAATTCGAAGGAGAGGGGCTAGGGTTTTAAAGTTTTAAGTTACCCATGGTGATATGAATTATCAAATTTTGAAACCCTCATGTTATGTTTCAATGGTGACTTGTTATTGAAGGTAACTGGTTGCTTAAGTGATCTGGTTGAGCTTTTCCTCCATGCTCTTACCAGCCCCTTTCGCCAGCCTATTAGTTTTCCTTTTGCCACCTGGGCTTAAATGTTTATACCACTGAAGGTTGTACCGGTTGGTCCCATCAAAATTTTCTACCTATCCTACTTGCATTTTGGCTGACTATCTGATCAAAGGCTTCGATCTGGACCATTCCTCACAAACCTCGTAGGTTTTCCTGCTGATGTCACAAAGTACTGCAAGGTCTACGAGATGTCACCATCTAGCATGTACGGAGGAGTGGGGTCTTTTCCCAAAGCACCAGTGATGACAAGTGGTTGTCTTTTCACCAGCAAGGGATTTAATTACAAGATTAATAATTATCCCTCAGAGACCCCGCACGAGTAAAGTAAATTTCTCTAAAGTACTGCGAGGTTTCCGATGGGGTGACACGTGGCCGGGTTCTTGAAGCAACAGGGCTAAGTGGGACCTACTATCCGGTTACGACCTCCTATCTTCATGGGTTATGATTGGTTGTGTTCTCTCTCAGGCTCTGATTGACTCAATCTGAGTCATCTAACCTGCCAGGTCTATTTTACTTCAATGGTGCAATTTCAAAGGATTACTGATCACTCGTGTGACAAGGTTTCACACACTAAAACTAATTTTTTTTATGGCGTGGGTTATTCCAAAGGATTTGCTCCTAATTTTCTCTAGTGTGCGAACAATGCCCTCCTGATAGAAACAATTATGGTGGCTACACCAGCTACTTATGGCTCAAATACTTGAATTGAAAAAATGCAATTAATATCCCTCGCATCAATTCACTCTATAAATGTTGGCTAAAGTTACTCAATGTTATCATTGCATTTTTGAGTTGTTTTGTTTGCAAGTGGTGGTTATTTTCCTATATTCTCTGAAGCTATTTCTTCAAAGGATAAATCTATGGAGCACAGGAGTGCCAAAGTAGGAGCCAGGAGGTCACTGGTTGAGCAGGATCAACCTGCTCCCAGGACACCTAAATTCAACACTACAAGTGCTGGAAAAAGGTCAAAGTGTTTCTCATCCCTTGTTATGATTTCATTAGATTTTGATGGTAACGGGTCAAAAACTAATGCGCATTACCAATGTTACCTGGCAGCTTTAACCGAGCTCATGGGAGTGAATGAGGAGGTCCTGGTAGTTGAACCAATTACTGCAATGGCTTTGTGCCAAGTTGTTGGGTGTTGTGTTGATGTAGCTGGAGGGAAGAAGGTGGCTCCGACTTTGACAAAGGCGAGAACCAGAAGCGATCGCTTATACCGGGGTCGTGTGTCAACTTAGTGCTCATTGGTGTTGGGTTTGTGGGTCATGGGTGATGATATTTCTAGTGTTTTATCCTTTTGATGTGGACGTGAGTGTGCTTGGTATGCTTTTTTGTTTTCTCCGACTGGTTACTGTGTAACCATTTTTTGATTCCTTGGACCATGCGCTTTTCTATTCAATGATGAGGAATGTGAATTTGAATTTCATTCTAAATGAAATCCAGTTTTGAAACAACAATATAGCCTAATGCTTTGTTTCTCTCCTGTCCTACAAAGGATATTTCATGGCTTATTATTGGTGGTTGGATTTTGGATCCTAAAAGTTGTGAATATGTATACAGTTAGTTCTTTTTACTATAGTTTTCTTGGATTTTTTAGTTAATGTCTATTCTGGTCATTTATCTATGAAGCAAGCAAGCCTTGCTAATAAAATACCTGATATTGAATCAATAAACTAATAATCATTTTGAAACAATTACTCTCCTAATCGTGTATCATAAGTTGTGAATGAGCCTATCAATGATATTTTCATTCACTTTCAATGGTATATTTGAATGTGTTCTCCATTTTCATGCTTTAGCTCAATGAGTTAATGAAATTGCTTGGAAATGAGTTACAGATTTATGATTATACATTCAGGATGGCTAAGGAGTGTTGTTTTAAAAAATTAAGATTCACATGATGTAAAGCATTATGGTGATATGTCTACAATATCTGAATTACGCTTTGTATGACTCCTGCCCAATGGATGAGGCATTGGCCTATTCTTCAAGATTACTATGGGGTTGTAATTCTAAACATGATGGTCTAAAAGCCGATCAAAGAAAATTATTAAACCCTTTCTCTCTCTAAGAGTCACATCTTACATTAAAATCACCAATCCTATTGCTCTAAGATACCTGTAATTATTCTTTGGTCTGCCAATACCTAGAATAATTACTATCTTATTGCGTGTGTTAGGATTGAAATATGTATGAAGAAGTGTTCTTACCAATCATAGAACATTCTTGTGAATACTTTAAGGTTTACCCACCTAGGTTTTACAGAGCCTAAAGTGCAGGGGAAATGTGTATCCATTCCATTGCCTATCAATTCGCGACTAGCCTTTGTGGTTCTTTAATATAGAGGTTGGCTACCTCTTAGAGAATTACAAATCCTAGCTGGGTTGTATTTTTAAACACCAACAAAATCTGCGTTAGGTAAGATGAATTTTCCTTTTAGATTTGAAAGAATGTGGTTTTCTCATCCTCAAATCTTTGAATGCATTAGAGAATGGTGGAGCATTAAGGTCAGTGGTACTGCTATGTTTCGGGTACCCAAAAATCTTAGTGAGGTCAAAACTAAGGTTAGACTATGGAATAAGGATGTATTTGGGGATATTTTTGATATGAATTTTTCCATCCAGCTCGAGTAAAAGGATATCCAGGACAAAATTTAGAAGGATGGTTACATGGTAGACTTCCTCTCCAGAGAAAACAAAATTCTTACGAGCTATCATGATATTATCTCTAAAGAAGAAGAATTTTGGAAACAAAGATCAAGATCGGTGTGGCTTTCTTCAGGAGACAAGAACACCAGGTTATTCCACATGAATAATCTAAAACACAGGGAGTCAAACCGTGTTACTCATATTATGAAGAATGGCACCAAAATTGAAAATGAGGATGAGATTAGGAGTGAGGTTGATTAGTTCTTTGCTAATCTCTTAGCTAGGGAAGAAAGGTTGGATGTGAATGCTCAAAAAAATCTCATTGATGCTATTCCCAATATTTTGAATGAGAATCAAAATAGATCTTTGATTGCTATTCCCTCTATGGAAGAGGTTAGGAAGGCTGTTTTTTCTTTTGAAGGGAATAAGGACCCTAGTCCTGATGGATTTCTGATGTTCTTCTTTCAACTCTTCTTGGAGATAGTGGCTGAGGATGTGGCTAATGCGGTCAAAGATTTCTTTGGATCAAGAAATTTTTTGAAGGAGCTTAATTCTACTTTTATTGCTCTTATCCCTAAGTTCCTTGGTGCTGATGTTTTTGATTCTTTCACTCCGTCAGCTTATCTAATTCCTTTTATAAAATTATCTCTAAATTTATTACAACAAGGCTGCTTGGTGTTCTTCCGCTCCTGATTTCTCCTCAGCAAAACGAATTTGTCCTTGGTAGACAAATTATGGATTCTATTATCACTGTTCATGAAAACATACACTCACTAGAGGTATCAAAGAGTAAAGGATTTTTGCTAAAACTAGATATGTCCAAGGCCTATGATAGGGTTGATTGGGAGTTCTTGTTGAAGGTTTTGAGAGCTTTTGGTTTTTTGGAGAGATTTCAACAATTGATATGGGAAATGATTTCTACTACCAGCACTATTGTTATTATCAATGGGTCCCCCTCCCATTTTTTCAAGGTCTCAAGAGGAGTGAGACAAGGAGATCTTATTTCTCCTATCCTCTTTACTTTGATGGTGGAGAGCTTGGGAAGATTACTGCACAAAAAGGTCATGGATGGGAGTTCTTGTTTTTTCTCATCATCAATTCATCGATGACACTATTCTCATAGGAAGTTCAACAATTGGAGAAGCTAGAAATTTGAAGTGTTCTCTTTTGCTTTATGAAGAAGCTTTAGGGAAAAAAATTAATAGGATGAAAAGCTCCCTTTTCTTTTTCCACACTCCTGAACCTAGGCAAAGGAAGATGGCTGAAATTCTTGGCTATGTTGTTAACTCTTTCCCCTCCACTTATCTGGGGCTTCCTCTAGGAATTGTTGTGCAGTTTTGCACACACGCCCCTCTGAAAGTGGGGACCCTCTCTTGGCCTACCCTTTTTGCCTGTTTCCATGGCTTGCCCCCTCTTTTGTGCTTATCTTTGAAAATCTTGGGGTTCTAGTCTTTGGTGCTTGCCTTGGTTGTGGGTTCCTTTGTGTTGAGTTCTTGGTGGTTTTGGAGTCCTGCGGATGTCCTCTCTCGGATGGTCTTCTTTTTCCTTCTATTTTTTCCCCTTGGTGTTTTTATTTGGGTCCTAAGGGTTGGTTTCCTCCCTTAGGTTTTCTTTTGTTTTCCTTGTTCCTATTGTTCTACCAGAGGTAGAACTGGGATGGAACTAAATTATGAACTTTCACAAATTTCTCGATTTGGTTCTCATTCCCGTTCCAGCTCCGCTTCCCACTCTCTTGCTTTCTTCTTCATTTTGTTTATTTTTGTCCTAAGGGTCGCTTTCCTCCCTTAGGTTTTCTTTGCTTCTCTTTTTCCTTCATTTATCGGAGCTGGAACTGGTATGGGACTTAAGTTTGAACTTTGGCTAAGTTCTCGGTTATGTTCACGTTCCCATTCCGACTCGACTTCCCGCTCTTTTTCTTTCTTCTTTGTTTTGTTTGTTTTTTCCTAAGGGTCGCTTTCCTCCGTTAGGTTTTCTTTCCTTCGCTTTTTCTTTCATTTTGTTAGAGGCAGGACCGAGATGTAACTTAACTCTGAACTTTGGCAAAGTTCATGGTTTGGTTTCTATTCCCATTCCGGCTCCACCTCCCGCATTCTTGTTTTTCCCGATTTTTTGTTTGTCTTCGACCTTAGGGTTGGTTTCCTCCCTTAGGTTTTCCTTGGCTTGCTTTTCTGTCATTTTTTCAGAGGAAAAATTGGGATGCAACATAACTCTGAACTTTCACAAAGTTCACAGTTCAGTTTTCATTCCCGTTTCGGCTCCACTTCCCATGTCTTTTTTGTTTCGTTGTGTTCGACCTTTGGGTTGGTTTCTTTCCCTTGGGTCTACTTTGGTCTTCCTTTCTTCCACCAGAACCGGGTCCGAGATGGAACTTAACTCTGAACTTTGGCAAAGTTTACTGTTCAATTCCCATTCCCATTCCGTCTTTGCTTCCGCCGGGGTTGGTTTCATTTCCGCCTCCACCTATTTTCCTTATGTTCCCATCTTGGTTCCACCTCCACCTTCACCGAAGTTGGTTTCGGTTCCGCCTCCACCTATTTTCTTCTCCATTCATGTTCCTTTTTTGTCTCCACCTCTGCCTATTTTTGGTTCCTCTTCCACATGGGTTTGTGCATGATTTTCTTTCCTTGGGAACTCTAATGGATCGACTTGGATTTTGATTATGTATTAAGCATTAATGGTGGCCCGTTTGAATGCAGGTTGGATTGAAATGAAGATTATTGTTGGGGCCGAGGGAAGAATGGGTGTACTTTGAATATTTGGAGTGATCTAAAAGTACAGTTGAGTGCTTTGCGGCTACTGTCAGATGAAACCCATTCCTACACATGAGGTTGATGCATTTGGTGGCCATTAATGGTGGGCAGACGTGACATGGTGGGCTCGACTTGGTTTGACTCGATATGAGTCATTCATTTTCCTAGCTCGGATCTGATCGACGGCTTGTGTTCGAGCTAGTGTTTCACACACATTGTTGTTTGCGTGGGTGGAGCATTGATGGTGGGTGTGGCTCACGGGTATGTACCTACTTTGTGTGATCCTAGATTGATCTAAAGGGGGCTCTTGCTACATTCAATGCTGGACGGCGAGTTATTGTTGGTTGTTGGGGCCAATTTGGTTGGTGGCCGAGCTTCTTTGTAACCCTAGCTCTGGTTCATGTGGACATGTTTCTATAATTATGTCCTTTGGCCTCATTTGTAAGGGTTCAGATTGGTTGGGTTTGATCTCCCATTAGTCGATTGAGCAGACTAAGTCAAAAGACTTGTAAGTAGTATATTTAGCAGTAGAGTAGTATGTTAGAAGATTAAAAGTTAGTTTTTTTAACATTTCAAGCAAGTTTTGTAATAGACTAGAATTGTTGCAAATGTGATGATTTAATATAAAGTGAAAACATTGTGTTATGACTGGTGCCTTCTCTTATATTGAATAATCTTGCATGGTTCTTGTTCTATCTTTCAAATCGCTTGGAAATGTTTGAAGATATCTTAGGTTTAGTTAGTAATGCTTGTGATTTAATGCTTGGAGTATTGTAGCAATCCCTAGTTCATACTTTGGGTAGTTTCTTGATTGTGGGAATGTTGTGCAAGGTCAACCTATACCTCATATTTATGTGCTTAGTTCATCTGTAGATATTCATCTAGTCTTATTGAATGAATGCCTACAGTCTGAAAATCTTTAACACCTTAGAAGATTGCACTATTTTCTACAAGATTGCAGGTATAGCCTGGGTCGAACAGAAATTAGTTTAAGGGATTGGTCAATTCCAACTATTTCATCATTTGCATGGTTAATCTTAGAAGTAGCATTAACGTTAGGACTTCTGAAACCCTCATCTTTTGTTGTTTCTTTTATTATTTGGTTAGAACTAGAAATTAAATCATCACCATATCTTAAAATCTAATGAGTTTAGAGCTTTCAGCATTTGTGTGTAAGACCCCTTGTGATTACTAGCATTTTCACATTTTATCACTGAGTTTGTTCTACTCCATTGTCATGACCTGAAACCTGAGAGACCTTGGGGTTATCTCTTTGTTCACAAAGATCAACCTTTCAAGAGAGATAGGATAACTTCTATTATGTCTAAGTTGTTGCTATGTAGAAACACCAAACAATAGGATTGGCGCTAGAGGGAGGGATGAACAAGAAAGCTGGAGCATTTTCTAAATGCCATTTCTCCTGAGAGGCTCAGAAGGAGAACCAGATCTATACCAAGAGAAGAAGAAGAGTTTCAAGAATTGCCACCTCTAACTAGCTCAAGAAGGACCAGAAGAAGGGAGGAACCATCATCCAATCCATCATTTCCACCATCCTCACCTCCATCCACTTCATCTTCATCCGATTCTGAGACTGGTTCTATTCCACAACCCCAACCGGTCATCCATCAACCATTACCACCTCCACCAATAAATTTCTTGGTGAATAACCCATCACCTCTGACATTCAACAACTACAATGTTATGCCCAAGAACCCTGAGCATTTTTTCTCTAAGTTTCACACAAATGACCCAAATAGGACAGCAGAAGAGCAAATTAGGATCTTTCAGACTTGTCTAAGAGATGGAGGGATTAATCATGAGGATGTTACATGTAGACTTTTTCCCTATTCTCTAGGAGAGGAGGCCTTTTATTGGTATAACCATTTACCTGTTGCATCCATCTCTAACTGGGTTGAGCTTGAGGCTGCATTTCTGCTAAAATTTAAGATTCCCATTAGTTCTAATGAGCTTTATATGTAGTTTACTGGAGTCAAAAGAGAAGTTAATGAGCCTATAGGATCATTCAACAGGTTCCACCGAGCATACACTAGACTTCAAGCACCTTATGCTAGAAATGAGGACACTTCCCTAGAGGTCTACTTAGAAGCCCTTGATAGCCTTACATCCACCTTCCTTAAGTGGAGAACTAATCCCCCAACTACCTTGCTTAGTGCATCTACAGAGGTTGTTAAGGTTAGTACAAACTTGAGACAACACTTGTTAGGACCTCTACCATCTTTGGGACTTGCTAGTCACCCAAGCCAAGACCAATCTCTCAACCAGGCTCTGATTAATCACACGCCTATCATGAATCCCAATCCATAGTTGCCTTTGGTCGCTCACCCAGGTCATCCAATAAACCAAGTCCAACCAATACCCAGTTATCCCCAACAAAATTCTAACCATCCCCTCCATTCATAGTCACAAGCTAGTTTCCCTACATATTTGTAGAACTCAATTGTTTGAATCAATCTACTTGTTCTAGAGGAGTGTTAGGATACTCCCCAAACAATGTGAACCCAGTCCCTTACAAAAATCCTGATAAGGAAAGGCTAGATAGGCTAACTGAGCAAGTGAAGAAGCTGAACATGGAGGTAACCTACTTGAGGAACAAGAATAGCCAACTCCAAGCTAATTAGAAGAGCATGCAATCAAGTTATAACAAAGGGAAACACCATGATAGAAATCAAAACTTTGAAAGAGGATAAGGTTCTAGTCAAAACTTTGATAGAAATCAACAAGGTGGACAAGGATTTGAAAGAATACATTCCCTAGGTAGAATAGGTCGTGGGACACTAGGCCTAACAATGGAGGAGTCCCCACTCCACTAGATCAACCTTCCCATCCAGACAAACCTCCAGGTGGTGTGTACTTAGCAGAGGCCGCTTTGTCTAGATGGTGTAGGCTTCATAAGACAAGTCAACACTCTAGGCTTGACTGCCCTGAATTTCAAACTACTGCTTCCATCTTTCAATATGAAGTTGAAAGAAACTCCACTGGCCAAGAATTGGTACCCTCAAATTCCTATGATTCCCTAGTTTTGGTGTTGAATCATGCTCCTTTCCCAAAGGATGAGGAGAATGAACCAGAAGAGGAATCAAGTAGCCAAAATAAAGAGGATGAACAAGTGCTCAATGAAGATGAAATCTCTTAGTTTTTGATGAATAAACTGAGAATGGAAATGGACCATTAGATGAAGGAGAGGCTGATGTTGAAAAAGTACAGATGTTTCAGCAACCTGTCAAAAAGTATGATATGAGGAGCAACCCCTTAGGAATCCACAAGCTGGAGGACCGTTTACTACATATACCCCTCCACACAATTTTACAAATTGACAAGATCCACATGCCAATAACAATACATCCTACCCTCAGGTGCCAACACAATACCTCACAAAATAAGGACAACCAGATGTTTCCAAAGGAAGCAATGTTGATACAACAAGAGATAGGAAGATTGGTCATTCCAAGGAGGTCCACACTGACATGAATGTGGAACAGGTGGGAGAATATGTCACTGAGAAACTCAGAAAAGTGAAGGTGAGTCTTTCTACTTTTGAGTTATTAAGAGTTCTGTTGATGGTTAAAATGACACAAACAACATTAAAACAGAATATTTCTACTCTATTTCTCCTGAAAAAGAAAGACAATATGTAGTAGCCTAACTCCCAAGGTCTGAGTAGTTAGTTCTCAACTGTCTGATGTCACTCAATTGGTTCATGCAACTGTAATATTCAAGGGGCCTGTGCTAGTAACAAAAGATTCGAGCTATGACTCTTTTTATCGAAATAGTTCCTGTAAATCAATGGAATTTAAATAAAAGAAAAATATAGAATAAAGGGGTAAACCAGTAAGTATGAATCAACTTTATCTATCATCCAGACATATATCTTCAATAATGAATTTTTCCTAATAGATCACAAAACCATAAGATGATACAGTCTATAGCATAATCTATACCATTGCATACATTTTAGGTGCTTAATTAGCTTCGCAATTATTCTTCACAAATATTTCAAGGGTTTCAAAACAACACACATTCATTCATCATCAAAATTATAGATCAACAGACTTTTTAATAACTTCAACTCAATGACAATCTAACAAGATAATCTTTAAATCCGGTTTCCTCTAATGAATTTCATCACATAAGAAACTATCATGCTTCAGCACAATCACTGGCATTCAAATGGATTATAAATTATTAACCTTATCAAACAAAACAACTCAATGCAAACTCCATATTGTGTAAACCTGTAAATTCTATTAACTATAAAAGATCAAGTACAATGTATCTCTGTAAAAACTCTACAAAATTCTATCTCCTAGCATTAGGTAAGCCAATCTAGTTCTCAATTAGCCGACCTTTACAATATGATACCCATCTGGTATTTATAGATATACAAAAAGTTCGAACCTCACTTCTATTTTAGGCTTTCCACCTTTTTAGGAATTTAGACTCTCTTGGAAACTTAGATCAATTTGATCTTGAGTTCTTACATTATACTTTCAGTCTTAACTAAAAATAGAAGATAGAAGAAAAGGAAAGAAGTCATGCACCCCACAAAACTGTTACTGCTATATGCATGCAACATGCAAAGAAGGAGAACATCATGCATGTAAGGATTCATGCATGCGAAGCTGGATCTGCTAGGAACTCATCATAGCTGGTGAAGACTTGTTGTAGAGTATCCATCTCTGGCCCATCAATCCAATCATCTTCAAATTTAATTTGATCTAGCTCAGCTACAGCAAACTCCTTCATACTTTTTACCTTATTAACTCTCTCCCAGCAGCTTTTATCTCCTCTTTGACCTCTACTAGTCGATCTAGCATCAACTCTTCGTCATCATCTCCCTTTTGCATAAGTCCTTGGAATCTTTCATCCCACTTTTCTTTTATTTGATTAAAAGGCATGCCCTCTTTTGTAAATGCATTTATATCTACAATAATGGCAATAGCTGCGTCTAATTCTTCCAATTGCTCAGTTAAATTATTTACAGTCTCTTGAATCTCATCCTTATGCTTGCTCAAAAAGCCAGTCCTAAACTTGAGTATGTGAGAAGTCTTCTCTACAAAGTCTTTGTTATCATCTTCAAGTATAGACTATTCCAGAAGAGTTGTTAGAGGAAATTCACTCACCTTTTCTAACTTCTGATTGTATTCTTTGTATTCCTCTTCTTGCTTTTCTGATGCCTCAATGTATTGATACATCTCTTTAATCAACCCTTCAGTATCCTTGTAGGCTTCAAATCATTTCACTAAAACCTCTCCTACCTCTTGGTTCAATTTATCTATCCACCTGTCTACCATCTTCGCCTTTCCTCTAACCTACACCAAATTATCAACCTCCTTTTTGCTTAACAAAATAGGAGTCTCAATGGCTGCAACTTGTTGTGACCTTGGAGAGGAGACACTCTTCAAGAATGAATGTAACTGATCCAATTGAGCTTTAAGCTCATCTTTCTTTTTTTTTTCCTTCATCATTCTTGATTTAGTTTTCGAAGCCACTACATCAATTAGATTCATTTGTTGATTCCTAGTGGGTCTTCCCAAATTAACCATAGTAAATTGATAGTCTATTAGTTGCATATCCCCTACCTCCTTTTCTGTCATAGGCATGGCACATTCAGCTACTATCTCCCCTTTATCTATGAGTCTGGTAGAATGTAAGATTTTAGCCTTCTTCTTAGGCCTTTCCTGTTCAATGCCCTTTATCACGTCCTCCCAATTAAGAGGTTGAGGAGGTGTTCTAGCTCTCTTCTACAGGTCTAACTTCAACCATATAGGAGCATTGGGAATAGTCATCATCATGGAAGAGGAAGCAGCAATTGTAGAGGGTGGCTGAACATTTACCTCAGGTTGAGAATCAACCTTTGCTTTCTCTTGTTGCTCCTACAGCACATGCATCTGCACCAACTTCTCAGCCTCTTCTCTATCTCTTTGTTCTTGTATTTTTTTAACTGCTTCTTCTTTCTTTAACTTCTCTTCCTCCATCTGATTCCTCTCTACTCTTTCCTTTTCCAACCTTTCCTTTTCTAATTCTTCCTTTTTTATTCTTTCTGCCTCCAAAGCCTTTTGTTTCTCTTTTTCTATCCTCTCTATTTCTAAGGCCTTGAGCTTCTCTGCCTTATCCCTTTCTTCTTCAGCTTGCTGTTTCTTTATTAGCTCTTTAGCATCTCTTTCCTTTCTTAGAGCTTTAGCTTCTTCTTCTTTCTGTCGAGCTTCCTCTGCAAGTTTCAGTTTAGCAACCAGGATTTCCTTTTCCCTCCAGTTTCTTGCTTTCTCCTCCTCAAGATCATGGATCTTCTGTATCAATTCTAACTTGTCATTTTCTACTTTGACCTTGAGCTCATGCTCTCGTTGCCTCATTTTCTCCTCTACTTCATCAGTTGTTGCCCATGTTTCAATTTGTTTTGCCTTTAATTGTTGTTGGTGAAGTAGATCATCAGCTTGCATCTTAGCATCCATTTCCTTTTGCTTCTCCGCTACAGCCCTTGCATTAGAATCTTTTGTAGCATCTTCAAATAGTTTCCATTACTCTTCTTGTGTCAGAATTTTCTCAATAGTATGCTCTAGAGGCATGTTTTCTTGCAAATCCTTCTCTGACAGAGTTTCATCTAAGTTTGTCTCAACTTCTACAAATTCTTCCTCCACTTCTTTTCCTTTAGCAGCTTCAGCCATGGTATGAAGTGCTCCTTCTTGAACTTCTTTACTCCTTTTCCTTGTAAGTGGGACTTGTGTGGATGACTCACCCAATGTGGGTGTAGAAACAGTAGATCCTATTGGAACATCTCCCTCTGGTGCCTCTTCTTCTTCATTGACCACCTCAAGTTCTATTTCTTCAACATCTGGAGGAAAGAATTCTAATGGCTCCTTGGAAGGTGTCTTTCTTTTAATTCTCTTGTATCCTTTACCCTTCCTAAGGACTGGTCCTTGAGGAGCTTGAGCTTTCATCATCAACCATTGCACACTTCTATCCAAAACTCTTCTTCCAATTTTCTTAATATCAATTTTTTCTTCCTCATTCCAGTCTATTGGATCTAAGCTTTTGGTGCCAATGTTCAAGGCTTCATATGAGGAATCCAATACAATTCCATCATCCACTAATGTGTGAGGAGTATTTTCTTTAACACCCAACTCTACCATAAGTGCAATCGATAATCTTTCATAGTTCTTCTTCCTTAAGTCATACTCATCTTGTCGATCGCACCAAAAGGCCTCTAACAAATTAAAGTATCTAGTGAACATTGAAGGTAATAAGGCATACATTTTCTTCCTTGGAACAAAATACTTATGAGTTGTATACAATCCCAATTTCAATTGTATCAACTCATTACAAAATACCTTTGCTCCCTTCAAGTGTTGACATCCATATTCACCCAATTTCATGGGAAATTTCTGACATCCAATTTTATGCTTGATCCCAAACCTAGCATTAACTCCAATGGCTTGATACACAAACTCCATAAGCACTATTATGTTACTGCAGCATCTTGGAAGTAAATGTGGATGGCCTTCAAAACCAAATAACCTGAAGTATGTAAATTTGGGGTATTGGATATACCAACTTCCCCATTCAGCAATGAACGCCATGGCTTCTTGACTTAACCTATATCCTGCATCTCCACTCAACCGATTGATGACCACATATAAAAATGCATCATTCACTCTTCTGAAATGCGTCTCAACAGCTTGAAGAGATAACTGATCATAATGTTCCCATACCTTCTTCTACCCATCCAAAGCTCCTATTATACCTACTTTGTTTAATCCTGGAAAAATCCCCAATCTTGCTATAGCATAAACCACATAAGAAGTCATGAAGAAAGATTTAGTCTATCTGACCCTTGTGAGCTGATCATGTATGGCATCAGAAACAATCATTGACCACTCAAACTAGTAATCACCCTGAAAGATTACTTGAATGAAATGAAACATCCATTCTTTGAAGTGGAAGGTATCCCTCTTCCCAAACACTCTGCACAACATTAATATTAAGTCAGATACCTCCTTCTTGAAATTTTCCCTCTTTGGCTGGTCTACAAGCTTGCTTAAAGATTTCTTCTCTGTGTTTAACCATATTTTGTTTAAGTGAGACTTATTGGAGTCTTTATGCTTGCTATATTTCTCCAATGCCTCTGCTTCAATTAACTGCACCAAGTTCTTGGGATCAGGAACATTAAATATACTTTGGAACATTTACGAAGTAAGATCTATAATCACATTATTTTGTGAATCCATGCATAATCTTGTAGCAGGATTGTAAGTACTGGCTACTGTCAATATTAACTCTGGACACTGGACTGATAAAGGAAACACAGCGATATGTGCAAGACCGGAGTCAACAATCCTTTGTGTTCTCCCTATCAAGTTTTCTCGTTCTGCAAAGGTCTCTTATGTAATTCTTCAAAGCTATACTGGCCCAAATTAGTATCCATGATATCTGACCAGTCTGATTCCACCTTGCTCACTTTCATCACCAAATTCCTATGATCATACATCAATGTATAAGGCAACTGTTCTGATTTCACCTTCTTTATTTTTGGTGTTGTCTTTGATGTTCCAGACGGTTGATTCCTTCGAGCAGCCTCTCCTAACGTTCCTAACATATTTCAATTTTCCTACAAGAAAACCTCTAATTAGATCTTTAGATATGATCATAAAACATGCTTTTAAAACATACCTGTTACAAATACATCGGAGTCAGAACCATACAGAAGCTCAAAACAATCTCTTTTACAACACTGTCGGACTCAGAGCAAAAACTGATATAGAAACTTCACTAACAATGAACGGGCTCAGAGTCGGAGTCGGGGAGGTTATCAGAACCGTGATCGGAATGAAAAACAGATTTGGTTTTCTTTGAATTTTCATTTTTTTTTCATATTCTATTTCCATTCCGCCTCCGCCTCCGATTTGGTCATCGTTACTTTGAAGAAAGACTTTCCCATTATGCGCGGAGCCAGAAACGGGATGAAACATGGAATCGATACCTTTTGCAAAATAGAACTTTCAAGTCCAAGATCAATTTCGATCCCGTCTCTGCCTAGGTTGACCATGATTTCCAAAGAAGACTTCTTGCTATACACGGAGCTAGAAACAGGATGAGAATGGAATTGATAACTTTTGTAAAAACAAAATTCTTAAGTTCAAGATCAATTCTGATCCCGCCTCCGCCTATGTTAATCATGATGTCATCAAATACTTTATTCATTTTCAACACAACTTCATGATTAAAACCTAGGTCGCTATAAAATGAAAAAGGAGCTTTAAAACTCTACACTCATATGACCGTGGGGAACAATTGCATACTAAGATATCATTTTTTTAATCATTTAAAGTGATTACAGACACCGACGAAACCCTAATCTAACAAACCTGATAAAAACTAGGGCACGGATTTAAACCCTACCATTCTACCAGATGATGAAACCCTAATTAAACAATAAATCTAATCTACACTAACTCACTATAAAATCTCTAATCTAGCTCACTGTAGATTTCTAATTTTAATAAACACCATTAAAAACCCTTAATCTAATCTAATCTACTGCAAACCAAAAACAAACACAACGCAATCACGATTAAGACGTGAAAGTGACGGTGCCCTAAAAATAGAAAGAAACAACATGAACGTACAAGAAAACAAAGATTTACAACAAGAGAAATAAGACCAAACAAGAACCTACTCATTCAATCATATCAATAATCATAAATTTTCCTTAAAACAAAATGATCGAACACACGAGCAAATATAAAGCAGAACACAACAATCACGACCATAAATCAACAAAGAACAACAAAGATAAGAAACCTACCTCAAACACAAACAAACCCGAGCTAACTTTCTGAATTGATTCGCACACAATATCCCTTCTCTATCTCGATCAATTTGCTCAAACAAACTATGCTATTGCTCTTTCGTGCTCTTAGATTTTTAACAATAACAATAATGATCAGCTTAACCCTTAATAAAAGTAAATATGTTAATTTCTACCTACACTAACAACCACCATTAATGCATTAAAGTGCAGTTAAGGCAGAGTCGAAACTGTAAGAGAACGAACACTCATCTGCAGTGCAACTTCAGTAAAAAATTCAACAACAAAAAGTGGCGGGGGTGGAACTAAAATGGAAACGGAATCTTAAATTTATAAAATTTCCAAACCCCATTCCCATTCCGGTTTCGGTTCCGCCAACTAAAAACAAAACAAAATTAAATACAAAAAGTAAAGTAAAAGACCGACCTAATAAAACAAAACACAAAGACCGAGACTAAGCAAAAATAAAAATAGCGGAGGCGGGATCGGAATAAATTGTGATTTTGCAAATTTTGATAAAAACCATCCTAATTCCCACTCCGGCTCCACTTCCGCTAAAGACCAAAACAAAGGCAAAGAAAAAGACTGTCGGGATAGAACCAAAAACAAGCCTCAAAAGAACTTTCAAAACCCGATTCTGTTCCGGTTCCGATTCCGACAGAGAAACCAAAGAAAAACAAAGTATTGGCAAAACTAGACTCCAAACTTTGTTTCAAAACAACTAAGTACAAAAATAACAAAGGGGGACCCATTTTGACCAAGGCAAAAGATGGGGTGGTTATGCAAGGCATAACAAATGGCGACTCGGCTAGGAAAATGGTTTACCCATTTTCAAAATACCCAAAGAAAATTTTAGTCACCCAAAAACTACTTGGCTTATAAACACCTTACCTTGGATAAGATCAGATATTTGTAGGATAATTTCAAGTTTGAATCTCAGATGTTATGTGCTCATGAGTTATTTTTGAATCTGAGTGTGTGCTTATATTGTACATCATTCTTTGTAGGTACTTTCTCTGCTTGTGAACAACTATACCTAAGGTTCAAGCTACATAAGTTGAGTCCTTTAACTATCGTGCACTAAAATCTTGGGTATTGCTCCACTGCCAGATAGGCGTCAATAGCCCCGACGGAGATACCTCTAGTTCTCACAATGCATTGCTCTACTACCAGACAAGCATCCATAGCCCTGATAGAGATACCTGATTACCCACTTGATATTTGAGCTTACTTCTTTCTCTCTTTCTTTTCTCTTTTTTTTACTTCACTTGTGGAAATTCTTTATGCACCTTTCTCAAATACTCAGATTCAATGAATCTAAAATGTGGGTTGAGAACTACAATGGATTTCATGATAGTCTTGGAATCTGATTTTCCACTTGAAACAAAGGTAGAGTCATTCTAAAACAAATAGGTAATTACTCATGCAGATGTTTTTCTAATTTTGTGACAAATCTTTGATCACAATTCACGAGATATTCACATTTACATCTTCTATCCTTAATAACTTTTCCAACCCAAACTAGAATGATCATAAAACATAAGTTTTAGAATTAAATCCTTTTCAATGATTATAATGAGAATACCTAAACCAATTTCTCTCCTAGTACCAATAGTATACTTTGAATAACAACCCCCTAACTTGAGATGAGCAAAATAAGAATCCCCAACGAAACAAGACAAAACAAAACAAACAAACAAAAAAAAGAAAGAAAACAAAACAAAAACTAAAACTTATAACTTAAAACTAAAAACAAAAACTTAATTACATATGATACAATATAGTACATTCCTTTTCAAAACATCAGAATTTCTATGCACCAAAATAGTGCTTGAGAAACTGATCATTAACTGGTAATGGAACAGGCTCTCCTGTTAAGGTACTCAAATGAAAAGCATTCTCGCCTAAGATTTTAGCTATTTGATAGGGACCTAACCAAAGTCTATCGAACTTCTAGTGATCTCCCTTCCTTTCTCTAGCCTTATCCCATAATAACACAAGGTTTGATATTCTAAAGGCTTTTATCTTGGCTCTTTTGTCAAACCAATGTTTAACCACAACCTGATGTTTAGAGAATTATTACAAAGCAGCATCTCTTTGTTCTTCCATGTTCAATAAGTTAAGCAGTCTAACCTCAATCCTATCATCCTTATTATAAAACTCCTGCATAAACTTCAAAATAGGTATTTGTAAATGAATGGGGAAGATTGGATCTTGTCCATAAACTAACTTAAAAGGTGAATTCCCTAGGGCTACTTTGATTCTGGTTCGATCTTCCCATAAGGAAAATCTCAGCTGGGTATGCCAGTCCCTAGGGTTACTTTCTAACAACTTTTTTATTACTTCCAATAAATTCTTATTTGTGGACTCAGCCACTCCATTCCCCTGAGGGTAATAATTGGAAGAATATTTTAACACAATCTTATGCTCATAGGCCCATGAAATAAACTCAGCTAAAGAAAAAGTAGGGCCGTTATCACATACTAGAGCAAATGGAACTCCAAACCTGGTTGTGATGTTTTTTGTCAAAAACTTGATGACCACCTCTATGGTAATATTCTTGCAAGGCAGGGCCTCCATCCAACGTGTGCAATAATCCATTGCAGTCAAGATGAATTTATGCCCTACAGAAGAATTTGGATTAATCACACCTACAAAATCAAGTGCCCATTGGGCAAATGGCCTTACCTCATATACCGGTTGTAGGGGCATCACAGGATTTCTTTCTCTTGATGCAGAAGTTTGGCATACATGACAAGTCCTCCAATGTTGATGTGCATCTCTAAACACATAAGGCCAATAGTAACCTGACCTTAAAACCTGATGAGCAAAAGCATTAGTAGATCCATGTCATGTTCCATGCCTTCCATGAAATTTTCTTATGGCATGCTTTGTCTCTTGCTGAACTAGACAACGCAGGTAGATTCTTTGAAAATTCTTCCTGTAGATTGATCCTCCTTTAAGCATATAATGAGCACTTTTCATCCTCAGTGCTCTTCTTTGAGTAGCATTCATCCCTTCTAGACACTTGTTATTGAGGAGGAAAAAGACTAAATCTGTATACCAAGGATCTTTTGTGAATGATTGAATAGTGTACTATTGGCAAGTTATACTTCTAGTCACTTCAGCCATTGCCTTTGACAAACCTTGACCTCTTACAAGCCTCATTAGGTGAATCTCCAAGTCAAATTCTTGTAATATGGCCATCCATTTCCTTCTTCTTTCCCCTAATTCACTTTGCATTAGGAGGGACTTTACAACTGGATATGGGACTATAGCCATCACTTGACTTAGGATTATGTAGTGTCTAAACTTCTTCACTGCTCGCACCAATGCAAAAGCCTATTTTTCTATTGATAAATACCTTACTTATGCATTCTTAAATGGAGAGCTCCTAAAAGTAATAGGCCTCTCCTCATTCTCTTCTCTTCTCTATGTCAAAATTGTTGTACATGAATGTTCAGAAGCAAAAGAATAAATGTAAAAGAGTTTTAGATAATCCGGGCTTGTTAAAATAGGTGCCTCAGATATAGATTGTTTGATCTGCATGAAAGCAGATTTAGCCTCTTCACTCCATTCAATCTTTGCATCCTTCTTCATCATTTCGTTAAGTGGTTTAACAATTTATGCAAACCCTATTATAAATTTCTTGACAAAATTAATCCTTCCAAAGAAAGACCTCATTTCCTTCTTACTTCCTGGCCTTGTCAACTTCAAAATGGCTTCTACTCGATCAGGATCTATGGAAATTCCCTCCTCTGATATAATGTGACCTAAAATCTTCCCTTCAGAAACTCTAAATACACATTTCTTTGGGTTAAGAGAGACACCATAATTGATACATTTCTTTAGTACTTTCTCTAAATCAGCAGCATGATCTTCTCTACTCTTAGAGAAGATGGTTAGATCGTCAACATAGATGATTATTCACTTTCCTATCAGGTCTTTAAAAGCTACATCCATCACTCTTTGAAAAGTAGCACCAGTATTGATTAGACCAAATGGCATCCTCCTATAGGCAAATGTGCCCCACTTTGTAGTGAAAGCAGTCTTCATCCTATCCTCATGACTTACCAATACTTGATTGTATCTTGAATATCCATCCAAAAAAGACATCATTTGAGATCCATTAAATTTTTGCAATACTTCATCAAGGGAAGGTAATGGATAGTTGTCCTTCTCAGAGGCTTTGTTTAAATTTCTGAAATCCACACATAACTTGATTTCCCCATTCTTCTTCCTCACATGAACTAGATTAGCCACCCAGGTAGAGTGTCTAACTGGAAAAATTATTCTTGTAGCCAAAAGCTTTTGTACTTCTCTCTGGATCAGAGGCTTGATTAATGCATTGATTGGGTGTTGCTTTTGGCGAAACGGCTTGGCTTCTGGCTTAAGAGGAATTGTATGTGTGATGACAGATGTATCAAAAGTCTTCAAGTCATCATAGCTCCAAGCAATTGCTTCAATATTCTGCTTCAAGACTTTGATTATCTCATCCTTTATTTCCTAAGGACAAGTCTTCCCTATAAGAACATTCCTTTCTGCCCCTGAGTGAGTCAAATTAACGGATTCATACTTGCCTCCCTCACTCTTTGTAGGCATTCTCTAATAAGCTCGTGGATCTAAATCAAATATCATTTCCAATGCTATCATCCCTTTTGGGATGTTATTGCTCTTTAAATCCATTATCCCTTTTGGATTGTCACTTTTTGTATTGTCACTTTCTGGATTCCAGTCTCCTTGATCCCTGTCAGATTCATCAATTATCTGTCCTTGAAATACATCAGAACTCTCCAAAAAGGAAAAATATGTTGATCATCATTAAACACCTGGAAGTGTCTAACATTGTCAGGAATTATAGGGACTGAAATCAACTCCACAGAAAACCTCTTTAGATTTGAATCTTGCATCGGCTCTAATGTACTTGCTACAACAATAAGAGCATCTGCTATTTGATTTGCTTCCTTTGAAATAAGAGTAATCTCAAAGGCATCAAAATCTTCTATTAAATTCCAGACCCTATTCCTATAAGCATCCAATCTTTTATTATGGCAAGTGTATTGGCTACATACCTATTTCACAGTTACCTCAGAATCTCCCATCACTGTAAGAGCAGTTACCTTCTTCTTATGAGCAAGTGCCTCATATTTAGCCACATTGTTAGTGCAACCAAACAACAATCTATAAGAAGCAAAGTAAGTCTTCCCTTTTGGGTTAGTTAGTTCAATTCCTGCTCCACTTCCTGCTTTAGACTTAGAGCCATCAAATTTAGGAGTCCATAACTGGTATTTAGCTGGGAGCTCTTTCTTTTTAGAAACTATAGGGATTTTATCATTTGTGACATGTGGTGGCTTGAACTTTTGCTATTTGTCAGAATTTGTGTTGAGAAGAAGCTTAGTTAATGATTTTCCTAGGTTCTTAATTTGTTCAACAACTACCTCTTGAGTGATTTCTTGGGCTGAGTCAGCATCTAACTCATCTTCCATTAACTCTTTTGGCATTGGCAAAGCATCTGTGGTAGGGGTATTGAAATGAAACTGAGATACTCCTACCTCTTCATGATTTGAAAACCCTAAGACCTGAGTCTGCTCTACTGGTAAAGAAACTTCCTCTAGAGAAAGACTGACCCGTGTAAGAATAGTTGCATCCTTAACTTGGAAGGAGAAATCATTGATGGGAGTCTCAGTTACCTCTTGAGATTCTTTCTTGGGTAGATCTACACACCTTAAAATATCTATGCATGACTGACATGTCAACTCCGAATGGTTATGATAGTGTATTCTACACCAATTAGGAAGCAATAAATTACTCAAATCAGTTTTTGTTCCTAAAACTAGCCTATCTTGTTGCAATTTCCTTATTAGAACTTGCTGGTTGATGTGAATCATCGAGTCACTATAGTCTAAGGATAGTGTATCCTCAGGACTAACTATAGAGAAAATAAGAACTTCATCTTGCTTTTAAAAACCTATCTTAGTCTCAAAGAATGCTACTTCATTTGGAGTATCATACTCTGTAATCATGTGTTTGAGCCTAGGTTCACTTTCAATTCTTATCTGAGTGGCAACTCCTTTCTATGGTAACCACATGTGCGAGAAATCCAAAGATAGATATCCACCTATACTCTTCATCAACTCTGAACTTAAAAGCGTCCCATATGTTTCTGGGATGTCAGCAGCTTGAATATCTATATAGGTCTGGATCCTTGGGTCTGATCCAACCTGCACATGCATGTTCTTCAACTCACCTACAACATTAACTTCGGTTTTATCCAATTGAATCACCTTTTTATTGGTTGGAATAGGACTCAATCCTAACTTTTTACAAATCAAAAAAGGCATGACATTCCCTGATGCTCCAGAATCTAATAAGCAATTGTGTAGATTCTTTCCAAAGATTCTCAAACTTAACAAGAAAGGTGGAGTACTGGTCTTACTTTTATACATAGTTGCATTCGTCTCCTTTGCGGGAGTAACTTTACCTTTCCCTTTCAAGCGATCTGTTTCTTCCAAAGCTTTTAATACCACCTCCCTTTGAGCTAGGCACCACTTCATGATATCAAAGAATGACAGTGATGTCTTCTGCCTTTGCAATTCTGCAACAAAATCAAACTTTGAATCACTCCTAAATTGGTACTTAGGAAAAGAAGGTCCTTTGGTGGGGGTGGATTGTTATCTGCATTCTGATTTGGTGGAACCATGTTGTTAGGGGGTGCAGATGTAGTGAATGGCCCTTTATTCTAGTTCCTCAGAAAGTGACCACCCTTAGATTGGAAAGCTTGAGCATCATAGACATCTTCCTCTGGCTCATTATCCCCTTGCATAGGGAATTGATACTTTTCTTCAATGGTTTCATAAGTCATGGCAGTGCTGACTAGCCCATTGCCTTGATTGGAATTTCCTGCTTAAGGATAGGCATCAGCCTGTGCGATTTTCACCACCTTCTCCATTTCTAGGCAATTGACCTCAGAATGGGCTGCTGTATCATGCAATCTACACCAATTTGGCATAAAATTCAAATCAGCAACATTAGCAGTATTTGATCTCTCTTCACCTACTTCATAATTATGGCGAACTCCTCCATTGTTAGGTCCAATGTTCCACTACCTATTATTGTTGTTGTTGTTGAATCTTTGATTATATCCTCTATTTTGATTTTAATAATTTTGGTTTGAGGAGTTCTGACTCTAGAAGTTCCTATTGGTGTTCTGATTTTGGTTCTGATTAGAGTAATTGCCCTGATAGTTATAACCTCCCTGATTGTTGTAATTCTGGTTTTGATTATTGGGAGGATTTTTTCTAAGCTGTGCCATGTCATTTGACATCTGAGAGAGAGTCTTTTTGAGAGTCTCTACTTCACTTGTAAGTTGAACAATTTGATCATTCTACACATTTTGAACTATGGCTGGGGAATGGACATGGGTTGATCCTCCCCCTTGTGGTGGTTGACTTTGAGGTTGATGTGTGGAATCGTGCATGCTATTGCCAAAGAAAGGCATAGTTGGTGGAGGTTGCAACTCAGATACAGGTCCATAATGGGAATAAGACGTCCCTGGGATAGTGTTGTATAACAATGGATTAGGCATCTGATAATTCATTGGAGGAAGAGTTACTCCCAACCCTCTAGGTTGCAGACTTATCTGTTGTTGTAATTTGATAGCCAAATGATAAATCTTAGATAGTGAATCAATCTTAGGAGGTTGATAAGTTCTTTTCAAGAATAGGCCAATCAAAGGATCAACAACTTTCAGATATGCCTATATGGCCATGGCTTCCAGCACTAGGTAAGGTTCTTGTAGCCTATGATGCATCCTATAAAAACCTAGTGTTGAACAAGGGCAACGGTTCATGATGTTCCTTTCTAATGATGGAAAATTGGTGATATAATATAGCAAGGTCTACATAAACCCTAAATCGATTAATAAAAGCATTCTCTAAATCTGTCCAACCCAGAATGGATCCTTGGGGTAGATTTAGATACCAATTATATGCCATATCTCCTAAATAGTAAGGAAATAATCTACATACCACATCTTGATGAGCAACTTGAGCTTGTGTGCAAGAATCTTTGAATACCTGTATATGTTCCTCTGCACTTCTTGATTCTCCATGCATGTATTTCGGACAGAACTTCTTTGGGTTCTTTGGTAAGTCATGGATTCCTCTAGGAATCATCCCTAATGGGGAGGGATTATTCACAAAGTAAGCCATTGGTGGGATTGGTTGGGCAGGTGGTGGTGATGTAGGCTAAATTGATGGTGACAAAGGCCTATTTGGTGGTGGTGTGGGTGGATTTGGTGAAAATCTAGGTGGAGTAAGCGGTGGTCATAACGTAGATATCTCTACCCTACGAGCTTGAGGTCTTGGTCTAATCGGGGTTTGAAGTTCTTCAAATAGTTCATGATTAGCAGAGGATCTGAGAACCCTCTTGTATCCCTCCGGTGAAAAAGATCTTTCACGAGCTAGCTTGTCCTTTCAGGCCCTCCTTCTAGCGCCAATTTCTATTAATGGTTAAAATGACAAAAACAACATTAAAACAGAATATTTCTACTCTATTTCTCCTGAAAAAGAAAGACAACATGTAGTAGCCTAACTCCCAAGGTCCGGGTAGTTGGTTCTAAACTATTTTATGTCACTCAATTGGTTCATGCAACTATAATATTCAAGGGGCATGTGTTGGTAACAAAAGATTCAAGTTATGACTTTTTTTATCGAAATAGTTCCTGTAAATCAATGGGTTTTAAATAAATGAAAAAGATAGAATAAAGGGGTAAACCAGTAAGTATGAATCAACTTTATCTATCATCCAGACATATATCTTCAATAATGAATGTTTCCTAACAGATCACAAAACCATAAGATGATACAGTCTATAGCATAATCTATACCACTGCATACATTTTAGGTGCTTAATTAACTTCACAATTACTCTTCACAAATATTTCAAGGGTTTCAAAACAACACAAATTCATTCATTATCAAAATTATAGATCAATAGACTTTTTAATAACTTCAACTCAATGACAATCTAACAAGATAATCTTTAAATCCGGTTTCCTCTAATGACTTTCATCACATAAGAAACTATCATGCTTCAGCACAATCACTGGCATTCAGATGGATTATAACTTATTAACCTTATCAAACAAAAAAACTCAATGCAAACTCCATATTGCGTAAACCTGTAAATTCTATTAACTGTAAAAGATCAAGTACAATGTATCTCTGCAAAAACTCTACAAAATTCTATCTCCTAGCATTAGGTAAGCCAATCTAGTTCTCAATTAGCCGACCTTTACAATATGATACCCATCTAGTATTTATAGATATACAAAAAGTTTGAACCTCACTTCTATTTTAGGCTTTCCACCTTTTTAGGAATTTAGACTCTCTTGGAAACTAAGATCAATTTGATCTTGAGTTCTTCCATTATACTTTCATTCTTAACTAAAAAAAGAAGATAGAAGAAAAAGAAAGAAGTCATGCGCCCCACAAAACTATTACTGATATATGCATGCAACATGCAAAGAAGGAGAACATCATGCATGTAGGGATTCATGCATGCGAAGCTAGATCTGCTAGGAACTCATCGTAGCTGGTGAAGACTTGCTGTAGAGTATCCATCTCTAGCCCATCAATCTAGTCATCTTCAAATTTAATCTGAATTGATTCGCACACAATATCCCTTCTCTATCTCGATCAATTTGCTGAAACAAACTCTGCTATTGTTCTTTTATGCTCTTAGATTTTTAACAATAACAATAATGATCGGCTTAACCTTTAATAAAGGTAGATATGTGAATTTCTACCTACACTGACAACCACTATTAATGCATTAAAGCGCAATTAAGGTGGAGTCGGAACTATAAGAGAATGAACACTCGTCTACACTGCAACTTCAATCAAAAAGTCAACAACAAAAAGTGGCGGGGTCGGAACTAGAATGGAAACGGAATCTCAAATTTATAAAATTTCCAAACCCCATTCCCATTCTGATTCCGGGTCCGCCAACTAAAAACAAAAAAAATTAAATACAAAAAGTAAAGTAAAAGACCCACCTAATAAAACAAAACACAAAGACTAAGACTAAGAAAAAATAAAAATAGTGGAGGCGGGATCAGAATAAATTGTGATTTTGAAAATTTTGGTAACAACCATCCTAATTCCCACTCCGGCTCCGCTTTCGCTAAAGACCAAAACAAAGGAAGAGAAAAAGACTATTGGGATAGAACCAAAAACAAGCCTCAAAAGAAATTTCAGAACCCGATTCTGTTCCGGTTCTAATTCCGACAGAGAAAGCAAAGAAAAACAAAGTATTGGCAAAACTAGACTCCAAACTTTGTTTCAAAACAACTAAGTACGAAAATAACAAAGGGGGACCCATTTTGACCCAAGGAAAAAGATGGGGTGGTTATGCAAGACATAACAAGTTTTTGAAATCATAAATGTAGTCCTAGGGTCCTTTAATTCAAGTATAGCAACACTAGGAGTAGCAACCAATGAGGAAATTGCAAGGCCTCCTAGTTCACAAACACCCAAAGGTCCTAGTCATTCACAACCCAGGGATAGGGGTAAATAAAAAGATAAGGGTCAAGTTGCACAAGCTGACTCATAGTTGAATTTATTCCAAGGCAAAATGGAAACCCCTCCTTTTCTGATTTCTATTCGTGTATTTGGTAAAAATCTGCATAATTGCTTGTTGGATTCAAGGGCATCCACAAATTTTATGCAATTTGTTGTTTGTAGGGCTCTTGGTATTACCCCTGCAACCTCTCAAAAGAAGGTCACCCAATTGGACAAAACAGAGTTGAATATAGTAGGAGAACTGAACATGATTCCCATGCAACTTGCCTCAGATCCTAGAGTGCAACAAGTACTTAATATTCAGATAGCTAACATTCCTGACACTTATGGTCTGATCTTGGGTAGAGATTTTACCAAGGCACTGAATGGATACACATCCACATATCATTCTCACATGTGGCTCCCTTGGAAAGGAGTCCCAAATCATATCATACTTGAGAGAGAACCTAGAATGAAGTATGTCATTACTGAATATCAAAATACTTCAAATGAGATACTGGTATCAGAGGTCGGTATGGGGAACTATGTCCTAGCCTCCCCTGCTTCGGACACAAAGGAAATATTGATGTTGCAGATCTCTTCTGGTGAAGCCACATCAGAGGCTAGTAGCTCCAAAGTACAATTTGAACAAATGGAGGAACTTGATGATTAGGCAGACAGACAACTCAGTTTGTTGGATAACTTCCAGGAGTTTATCAAAAAATGTGTAGAAGATCATATTCTGCTGGGTAAAAATATGAACTTCGAAGAATTGCTTCTTCCTAAATGGTGCAGAGTTCACAATGCTCCTCATTCTGAACTAGAATGTTTCTTGTGTCAAACTACAGTGGAACAGATACAAAGGCACATTAACACAACCCCAACTATTGAGTTAAACATACAAAGCATTCAAAATAGTCAAAAAGGGAAGGACCAAAAGCCTCCTGAAGAGCCTCCAGGTGGTAGCAAGGACAAAGGTATCTCAACAAGAGTAGGAGCTAATGACTACTGGACATTAAGGTTTGATGGATCCAAATCCAAGCAAGGTGTTGGAGCAAGGCTTGAGCTAATCATTCCTAAAGGTAAAACCTACTTTTCTGCTCATAGACTCCAATTCCAGTGCACTAACAATGTAGCTGAGTATGAAGCTCTAGTTCATGGACTATTAATGGCATTAAGAAAGAAAGTAAAAATTTTGTAAGTGTTTGGAGATTCCGAGCTAGTGGTCAGGCAAGTAAGAAAACAATAATCATGTCATGACAGAAGGATGGCCAATTATAGGCATAGAATATGGGATCTTATGGAAGGATTTGATGCCTTCAACATTCAGCTGATACCTCAAAGTAAGAATCAGACTGCTAGTTCTTTGGCACAAGAAGCAAGTACATTGCAACCCTTATCACTTTTAGGCTTAAATAAGTTCACTGTGGAAATTGTTCCAGTGCCTTCAGTGCCTTACAATGTCACCAATTTTCAGGTATTTGAAGATGATAAGCATATTCTTGATTTTATCACTAGTTGTGATGTGTTTGCTTCTCAAGTAATTTATGAGGTTGAACCTCAAGAGGCTGAAATAGACCTAGAAGGAGTCCTTAATCTGAAAACTAATACCATCCCAAGAGGCATGGTACAATTGGAAAGGATCTTTAATCTGGATAGGATAAGGGATTAGGAGCAGAAAATGAAAAGGGATTCCCTCAACTGTTAGTGTGAAACATACAACATGGGCACCCAAAGTGATGTAAAGAATGTCTTTATTGGTAAGGTGTGCACTCCAGAGGAGAGGAAAGGAATTATTGATTCCTTGCACACATATCAAGATGTGATAGTCTTGAGTTATGATGACTTGAGTACATATGACACTTTCATCATTACACATACTATCCCCCTCAAGTCAAATGTTAAGCCATTCAGGCAAAGACAGAGACCAATTAATGCTTTGCTAGAGCCCATTATTCAGAAGGAAGTGCAGAAGCTACTCTAAGCACAAATCATATTTCCAGTAAGACATTCCACATGGGTTGCAAACTTGGTTCCATTCAGGAAGAAAAATAGAGAAATCAGGCTTTGTTGATTTCAAGAACCTGACTAGGGCATCAGAAAAAGATAATTATCCAGTCCCTTCATTGGATGAGGTGCTTCAGATTGTTAATGGATCTCAGATGAAGTCCTTTCTAGATGGGTACTCTAGATACAACCAGGTCATGGTCCAATATGAAGATAGGCACAAAATTTCTTTCACTACAAAATGGGGAACCTTTGCTTACCGGAGAATTCCCTTTGGATTAATCAATGTTGGAGCTACATTCCAAAGAGCTATGGATATTTCCCTCAAGGAAATAATTGGTAAGTGCTAATCATCTACATGGATGATTTGATAGTATTTTCCAAGAGGAGAAGTGATCATGTTGCACATTTGTGCAAAGTGTTCCAGAAGTGCAGGGAATTTAGCATTTCACTTAATCCAAAGAAGTACATATTTGGAGTCACTAACTAAAAGTTGTTAGGACATGTTATTTCAGAACAAGGTATTACCATTGATCCTGAGTGAGTGGAGGCTATACTGAAAATTCAACCCCCTGCAAGCAAGAAAGAAATGAAGTCATTCTTTGGCAGGATTAACTTTGTCAAAAAAATTATCACTGGATTTGTAGAGATAGTCAAGCCATTAAATGCCATGTTGAAGCAAGAAGCAAAGGTTGAGTGGAATACAGAGGCTAAGGAATCATTTACATAAATCAAGAGAGCTATTATTAAGGCCCCTGTTTTGGTAAGTCCTGATTACGCCAAACTATTCTATATCTATTCATTTGCTTTTGATCACTCTTGTGCGGGCTTGTTGACACAAAAGTTCGATCAAGGGAATGAGAATCCCATAGCATTCATGAGTGCACCTTTGAAAGATGCAGAACTAAGGTATTCTAATGTTGAAAAGTAGGTTTATGCCTTGATCCAAACTGTGAAGAAGTTCAGACACTATATACTGAGAAACAAGGTCTTTTCTATAGTCCTTGATCCTGCAGTCAAGTTGTTGTTGATGTAGAATGAGTTGGGTGAATGTAGATCCAAGTGGGTAACTATGTTACAAGAGTATGATATTGAAATTCAACTAATGAAATTGGTAAGAGGGAAGGGACTGACCAAGACAATGGCAGAAATGGGTCCTGGCCTTGTTACCCAGCATTATAATCTTGATGATGTTTCTCTGGGGGACTTGTATGATGATATTATCCACTACTTGTTGAATCAATAATGTCCCAAACACCTTAATTTAGTACAAAGGAGAGCTCTACATTTGAAGAGTGGTAGTTTTATGACAAAGGGAGCTATCGTATACAAGAGAAATCATGAAGGTGTCTACCTGAGATGCCTAGGGAAGGAAGAGGTTGGGAGAGTAATGACTGAATTTCATGATAAATATAGCACAGGCCATGGTTTAGCACCTTCCACTATAAATCAGATCCTAAGGGTAGGCTATTATTGGCCTACCTTGTTCAAGGACACACATCACCATGTGAGAACTTGCCATGTGTGTCAAACTGCAGCAAGCAGGGAGAGGTGTGCAGCTCTTCCACTTCGTCCTGTCATAGAGGTAAAACCATTTGCAAAGAAGGGAATGGACTTCATAGGTCCAATCAACCCATCTTCATCTGCAGGCCATAGGTATATTCTTACTATAACTGATTATTTTACTAGATGGACCGAGGCTCTTGCTTGCAAGCAATGCACTTTTGAAGTGGTAATCAACTTCATGGAGTCGGATATTATCAATCCCTTTGGTTGTTTATTGGCTGTAGTTTGTGACAATGGTTTTGCATTTGCATCATTAAAGTTTTCTAACTAGGCTTATGATCATGGAATTGCCATAAAATTTACATCCAATTACTGTCCACAGGGGAATGGTTTGGCTGAGTCCTCCAAATAGAACCTTTTGATAGTCATCCAGAAACTACTAGAAAAGAACCCCAAGGATTGGCACACCCAGCTCAAATTTTCCCTTTGGGAAGATCGTACTAGACAGAAGACATCCTTAGGAACCTCTCCTTATCACTTAGTGTATGGCTTGGAACCTGTCTTTCCCATCCAATTGAAGATCCCTACCCTGCAATTCATCAATGTATATTATGATGGAGAGGATAAGCTTGAAGCTCGCTTAATTGAATTGTTACACCTTGAGGAGAGAAAAGATGAAGCCCTAGAAAACTTTTCCAAACATTAGGGTATAGTGAAAATATGGTTTGATAGGAGAGCCAAGGTGAAAACTTTTAGAATCTCTGACTTGGTTCTCTACTGGGATAAAGCCCATGACAGAAAGGGGGAGCATGGAAAATTTGACAAACTTTGGCTTGGCCCTTATCAAATTGCAGAGATTCTGGGAGATAATGCGTTTCGTTTGAAAACCCTCACTGGAGGAGATATCCCACTGCCTATCAATGGGCAGTATTTGAAGCATTATTTCCAATCTTGAGTTGTTCTCAGCTCTATCCTTGTACATAAGTAGATTAGGTTTCCTTTCTGTTGTTTTGTTGTTGCCTTTGTTAGAGTAGGGTTTCTTTTGTTTTTGCCTTGCTTGCTTGTTGCTTTTCATTTGGGTTTCTTTTAGTTTTTCTCTACTTGTTTGCTGCTCCAGTTTTGGTTTGATTTGGTCTGCTTGGGTTGGTTTTCCCTACTGCTCTACATTTTTGGGGTTGTCCTACTTTCCTCTAGGTTTGTTGCATCTGTACAACTGGTTGTTTGTTTGGGGCTGCTCTGGGATTTCTTTTACAAACTCTTATCATCTTTTCGGAGTCATTCAAACTGGTATATTTCCTTCATCTGATGTTGCATGGGCTAGGAATTAGTGTCACTTGACTAAGTTGAATTATGGAATGTATTTGGGTCTTATATCTTCACATAAATATTAAGAATTCCAAGGTTGCATATGGTCTTTTGGAGGTCTGACTAGGTGAAAAATATTAAATTCTGCTCCAGTGCTACTGTGGTTCTCATCCTTGAGTGTGGGCTTCATTGCCTGCAAGGTGAAAAGTAAACCTTTAAAAGAATATCTCAAAAGAGAATACCAGAAAGAGAAAATAAAAGAAAATATTGAAAATCAAATGAAATGTTCACCTTTTCAAGGGTATCCTAGTATGTCTACCGGGGCTATGGATGCCTGGATGGCAGTAGAGCTATGCTAGGGAGGGTCACAGCGATAACCTCATTGGGGCTATGGATGCTTGACTGGAAGTGAGGCTCTATCTAGGTTGTTTTTGGAGTTAAAATCCTTATGTAGCCCTATCAGACTGAGTTTGTAACCTATTGCAACTTAGGAAAGGGAAATGAATGCATATGCACACACTTTTCCCCTGGTACAAGAAAGGTTTGCTTGCTTGTGATTTTTGAAACCTTTTCTATTGGTAACCTAATGCTTGGATTGAAACCAAAGATTCCAAGTTTTTGATTCCAGTTTGTCATCAAAATGCTCTGGAGCATCCCCAGCGAAGTCGCCATTTGTTTTGCGGTTTTGCACACATGCCCCTCTGAAAGTGGGGACCCTCTCTTGGCCTCCCCTTTTGGCCTGTTTCTATGGCTTGCCCCCTCTTTTGTGCTTATCTTCGAAAATCTTGGGGTTCTGGTCTTTGGTGCTTGCCTTGGTTGTGGGTGCCTTTGTGTTGAGTTCTTGGTGGTTTTGGAGTCTTGTGGATTTCCTCTCTGGGGTGGTCTTCTTTTGCCTTATGTTTTTCCCCTTGGTGTTTTTGTTTGGGTCCTAAGTGTTGGTCTCTTCCCTTAGGTTTTCCTTTGTTTGCCTTGTTCCTTTTGTTCTTCTAGAGGCGAAACCGAGATGGAACTGAATTATGAACTTTCACAAAGTTCTTGGTTCAGTTCCCATTCTCGTTTCATCTCCGCTTCCTACTCTCTTGCTTTCTTCTTCATTTTGTTTTTTCTTTTCCTAAGGGTCGCTTTCCTCCCTTAGGTTTTCTTTGCTTCGCTTTTTCCTTTATTTGTTGGAGTTGGAACTGAGATGGGACTTAAATCTGAACTTTGGCTAAGTTCTCAGTTCTGTTCCCGTTCCCGTTTTGACTCCACTTCCCACTCTTTTTCTTTCTTATTAATTTTGTTTGTTTTGTCCTAAGGGTCACTTTCCTCCCTTAGGTTTTCTTTGCTTCGCTTGTTCTTTTGTTTTGTCAGAGGCGGGACCAGGATGGAACTTAACTCTGAACTTTGGCGAAGTTCACAGTTTGGTTTCCATTCCTATTCCGGCTCCGCCTCCTGCGTTCTTGTTTTTCTCATTGTTTTGTTTGTCCTCGACCTTAGGGTTGGTTTCCTCCCTTAGGTTTTCCTCGGCTTTCTTTTTTGTCATTTTTTCGAAGGCGGAATTGGGATGGAACTTAACTTTGAACTTTCACAAAGTTCACGGTTCAGTTTTCATTCGCATTCCAACTCCGCTTCCCATGTCTTTGTTGTTTCTCTGTGTTCGGCCTTCGGGTTGGTTTCTCTCCCTTGGGTCTGCTTCATTCTTCCTTTCTTCTGCCAGAACTAGAACTGGGATGGAACTTAACTCTGAAATTTGGCAAAGTTCACAGTTCGGTTCTCATTCCCATTCCAGCTCTGCTTCCATCGAGGTTGGTTTTGGTTTTGCCCCCGCCTGTTTTCCTCTCTATTCCTGTTCCTATTTTGTCTCTGCCTCTTCTTGCTTTTGGTTTCACTTCCACCTGGGTTTGTGCATGATTTTCTTGCCCTGGGAACTCTAATGGATCAACTTGGATTTTGATGATGTATTGAGCATTAATGGTGGCCTATTTGAATGCAAGTTGGATTGAGTTGAAGGTTGTTGTTGGGGCCGAGGGAAGAATGGGTGTACTTTGAAGATTTGGCATGATCTATAGGTATAGTCGAGTGCTTTGCAAATGTTGTCAGATGAAACCCATTCCTACATGCAAGGTCAATGTGTTTGGTGACCATTAATGGCAGGTAGATGTGACATGGTGGTTTTGGCTTGGTTTGACTCTATCTGAAACATTCATTCGCCCAGCTCGGATATGATTGACGGCTTGTGTTTGAGCTGGTGTTTTCCACGCGTTGTTGTTCGAGTGGGTGGTTCATTGATAGTGGGTGTGGATTGAGGGAATGTACCTAACTTTGTGTGATCCAACATCAATCTAAAGGGGGCTCTTGCTGCATTCAATGTTGGATGGTGAGTTATTATTGGTTATCAAGGCTGATTTGGTTGGTGGCTGAGCTTCTTTGTAACCCTAGATCTGGTTCACACGGGCATGTTTCTATAAGTATGGCCTTTGGCCTCATTTATAAGGGTTTGTATTGGCTAGGTTCGATCTCCCATTAGTCAATTGAGCATACTAAGTCAAAAGACTTGTAAGCAATAGATTTAGCAGTAGACTAGCATGTTAGAAGATTAGAAGTTAGTTTTTTTACATTTCAAGCAAGTGTTGTAATAGACTGGAATTGTTGCAAATGTGATTATTTAATACAAAGTGCAGACATTGTGTTATTACTGGTGCCTTCTCTTGCATTGAATAATCTTACATGGTTCTTTCTCTATCTTTCAAATCGCTTGGAAATGTTTGAAGATATCTTAGGTTTAGTTAGTAATGCTTGTGATTTAATGCTTAGAGTGTTGTAGCAATCCCTGGTTCATACTTTGGGTAGTTTCTTGATTGTGGCAATGTTGTGCAAGGTCAACTTGTACCTCATATTTATGTTCTTAGTTCAACTGGAGATATTAATCCAGACTTATTGAATGAATGCCTACAGTCTGAAAATCTTTAACACCTTAGAAGATTGCACTATTTTTTGTAAGATTACAGGTATAGCCAGGGTCGAACAGAAATTATTTTAAGGGATTGGTCCATTCCAAGTATTTCATCATTTTCATGGTTAATCTTAGAAGTAGTGTTAACGTTAGGACTTCTGAAACCCTCATCTTTTGTTGTTTTTTTTATTGATTGGTTAGAACTAGAAATTAAAGCATCACCATATCTTAAAATCTAATGAGTTTAGAGCAACATTTGTGCATAAGACCCCTTGTTATTACTAGCATTTTCACATTTTATCACTGAGTTTTTTCTACTGCATTGTCATGACCTGGCACCCGAGAGACCTTGGGGTTATCTCTTTGTTCATAGAGATCAACCTTTCAAGAGAGATCGGATAACTTTTATTATGTCTGAGTTGTTATTGTGCAGAAACACCAAACAACGGGAACCAAATCCCTTAACTCCTTTTGGATTTCCCTAGTGGGTCAGTTTAATCAAAAGCTGGCAGGTTGGATAGGGGCCCTCCTTAGTCAAGAGGGTAAAGTTATGTTGCTTAAGTCTTGTCTTCAAAAATTTTCTGTCTATGCTCTAAGTTTGTTCAAGATCCCTTCCAAATTCTCTGAAATTATAGAGAAGATTCATAAATGGTTTCTTTGGTCGAGGGTTTAGGAGAAAAATATGATTTCGTTGGTTGCTTGGGAGAATGTGTGCAAACCTAAAAAATATGGAGGTCTAGGTCTACAGAATATTAGAGTCTTTAATAAATCTCTCTTGGCAAGGAAGGTTTGGAGGACCTCTGTTGAAGACCATGAATGGAATGCTATTTGGCACATTAAATATTTACATGGTGTCATTTCTTTCAAGGAATTTCTTATTTCTCAGAATCTCTCTCATGGCTCTACTCTTTGGAATAGTGTCATTAAGGCTAGGGATCTTGCTGTGAAAGGTTTTTTATGGAAACTCAAAGATGGTAGAAATATTTTGTTCTGGGAAGATATTTGGATTGGTAATGAGCCTCTTTGTGATCATACAATATTTAAGCTTCATATGGAGGATTGCAAAACCATATTTGGTACTTTATTTGTGGATTATTGGAGGAATGACTAGTGGGTTCACATTTCTTTAATTAGTCTAGACCTTATTCCCCTGTAGTCTCTTCTAAACTCTGTTGTGTTGACTTCGTGGGGCCAGGAGGATACTATGTTTTGGAAAATTTCATCAAAAGTGGATTTCTCTGTCTCCTCGGTGGTGGCCTCTTGTTATCATTACTCCCCCTCTCCTATGTGGGTGAAGGCTTGGGTGCATAACTTAATACCCAAAATCAATATTTTTTCTTGGATCCTCCTTCAAAATAAAATTCTGACTAATGACAATCTATGTAAGTGTCGACTATCTCTCCCTAATAGATGTTATCTTTGTTGTGTGGAGGTTGAGAAAGTGTCACATCTTTTTCTCCTCTATCCTTTTGCCTGTGACATTTGGTGGAGGGTCTTGCAGTTGTGGAACCTCAGCTGGGTTTTTCTTGGTTTTATCTTTGACTTCTATTGCCATTGGAAATCTCCCTCAAACAATCAACTACTAGAGTTTCTCTAGAAGTATATTTTTCCACACCTTGTGTGGGGTATTTGGAAAGAGTGAAACAATATAATCTTTAGGGATTCTGCTCTTTCAGACGAAATTGTTTTTGGAAAAATTATCAGAGTTGTGAGAGAGAACTTAAATTAGATAAGTTGTAAAACTAAGGCAAAAGGAAAGGTCAGGTGTCAAGATTACAAGTTTAGAGTTTTTGATGGCTGGAAGATTAATTTTGATATCTCTTATCCCCTTAAACCAACAAAGGGACCTAGAGATGGCATCCATTAGAACTTTGTTCCTCCCGATTGGGTAAAAGTTAACTTTGATGGGGCGGCTAAGTGTAATCCTGGGCCTACTAGGTGTGGGGGGGTGATAAGGGATGAGAATGGAATTTTTATTTCAGTGGTGGCACTCCCCTTAGGCTCCCAGACCAACCACCTTGTTGAAGTATTAGGGGAATTCCAAGCTTTAAATCTTGCCCGTCAATTGAATTGCAATAATGTTTGCTTGAAGGGGACTCTAACAATATCATCCAATGTATCAAGGGCCTCTGAAAGCCTTCATGGACCATAGAAAGCTAGATTAATCTTTCTAAAAGGATTATAAGCTCTTTTGAGAAATGCTTCATTTCCCATGCCTACCGGTAAATTAATACTATGGCGGACTTTTTTGCTAATAAGGGGCTTCAGGCCAATGAAAAAATCACATGGCAAAGGGGTGACAAGCTAGAGGCTGATGTCATAGCCTTACTTAAGTATGATAGAATCCACAAGAAGGCATCTAATTTCCCTATCAATTAATGATTAGGGAAGAGGAGTGTCAATTCATGCAGTCTTGGAACTGTTGTTTAATAATTCCATATCAAAGGTTGGAGTACCAAAGTCTTAATAGCTACTCTGATATTTTTTGCCTCACATGCTTTTTGGGTATTCTCATGATTAGTCTGTGTGGCTTTTAGGAGCCTTCTGAGATTGTTTGTTACTCTACCAAAATGGGTGGTGATCATCGCCGTGTGGAACCGATGGGTTGTGAGGAGCTGAGGAAGAATGCTAAGGTGTGGCCTCTATTGAAGAAGGTGGGGCTCACCTCCTATATTGAAATACTTCATGGCTGGGACGCAGAGGTAACAAGGTACTTTTCTAAGGAATGGAAGAATGGTAAAATTAATATGTTTGGAAGAAAGGTTACCATCGACGAGAAGCTAATTTCTGAGGTGATGGGGCTTTCTATGGAGGGTCTCAAGTTTTACACGAATAGGAAACTCTTTGACCTAGTAGTGAAAAAAATTCAAAGACGGAGAAAGAAAAAGAGGACCTTCCTAGGGCCTCTAAAAGTAGTTACAACTCCAAGAACATTAAGCTACTCTGGCAAGAGGTTTTAAAGGTGATCATGGAATACATCACTCTGGATGGGAGATACATTAGGGTCTTTGGCAACCATTTTGTGTTCCTCAACCACTTCTGGCATTAGGTAAGGGTTTCCTTTACTTTCTATTTGTTCACCTCTTTGAACGCTAGCCTTAATGACCATAGTATGAACCCTATTAGATACCCTATCCTTCATGAAGGCTTGCTTGTTTTAATGTTTGATCATTTTAAAGGCATACCAGCTCTATCCCAATTGTCCCCTTCTTCCCACTCTATTTTTGCTAAGGATGAATTGGATATAAGGTACATGGAGAAGGAGAAATGGGAAATAGATTTGGAGGATGAGGTTGGCCTGCCCTCAAAGGATTTGGGGAAGGGTAGTAGCAAAGGCAAGATGAAATCTTGTGCCCCCTCTAAACCTAGTTCTTTGACCTCTAAAGGCAGAGCTAAGGTTTTTTTCCTGGGCTCTGAAGATGCTAAATCTAAGGTGAAAGGAAAATCTATTGCCTCCCCCAAGGACAAGGTCAAAAAAAGGATTTGGTGGACCCTTCCAATTATTATGATCATGAGGAGGCTAAGTCGGCCCCATTGTCAGAGTATTCTAGCAACCCTGCCATTAACAGAGAAGATAGGCCTCATTTTCCCAGTGACCTCAAAGAAGATGACCATTATTTCAAATTAGAGCATGAGTTCCTTGTTGACATCCTTGCCATTGCTCGCAATGGGGTTGTGGACTTTTTTAGACTTATGAGATGGTTTTTTTTTTAGATTAAGGAAATTAAGTTGAATCAGAGGGCTATGAGCAAAAAACTAGAAGGGCCTAAGTTGATTGATCATACAATTAGATATAGAGATAGGGGTATTGATTTATGGACTGAGGAAGAAAAGAAATACATGGTGGACTGCCTCACGAAAATTGTTTAAGATATTCAAAAATTTAAGAGTAATCATGATGACAAGCTTTTTGCTATGGAGGACAAGCTCAAGAATATAAAAGAGTCAATCCAAATGGTGTTGAACATGAGCCACAAGGTTTTAAAATCTAGTGAAAACACAATGAACATGATGGCTGATAATCTGGAGAATTTCTATCAAGAGAAGACTGTTGTGGAACTGGATGCTGAAAAAGAGAAAGGCTAGGAGGAGTCTGTTGGTCCAAGCAAAATAATTAGAGAGAATCTGAAGAGAAAGGTAGACAAGGCCCTTGTCAACATGTAGGACCTAAAGAAAGTGACGCTCAACATGAACCAACTAGATCAAGAGGTGGCAGACATCCTGAAGAATTTGGCCTAGTGGTTGGCTTGTTGTTGGGCTTTTGCTGGTTTTTTTGTGGCGTTGCCTCCATGTTGGTTTTATGGATCTTCTCTTCTAGCAGCTTTTTGTTTTTTTGATTTGTACTTGGTCACGCTATATCTTCCTCTTTTTTTATTTTAAAGGGTTCTGAGGCCCCTTCAAAACCTTTTTTTTCCTTAATCAAAAACAACCTAGGACACACACATTAAATTCTCAATGAAAATATTAAATGCATGAGAGAATTATTAAGTGCCTAGATAACTAAAAGTGAATAATGAGACATGGCCCCATTATAACTAACTTCCAGAAATGACAACTAGGAAAATTGACTACTAAGTAAACTTATAATAATGTGAATAGTTCCTCACTAATAACTAGTTAGGAAATAACCCCATTCACACTAACATGATATACAACTAAGGCTCCTCATTGATTCCTTCAAGGAATATTCTATCGGCTTAGAGGAGAAGTTGGAAAAAGAAGTGAATAAAAAGATAAATGAAAAAAGGTTGGTAGAGGCTACTAAAAAGCATACTCTCACATGGTAAGTTACAGAGAAACTTAAAGGATATTCAAAATTGTGTTGAGGAAGAAAAATTTGTGTTTCATTTTTTCTTGAAATGGAATGTTTCCACCAAGAGCATAAAAGACTAGATGGACTCAATTTAGTCTCAAATTTCTCAAGTCTCTGAAGTGTATGATCCTATGACAGATGCAGATGGATTAAAAAGCATAGAAATTGAGAGTTTGCATGGTCATTTTTTCCATCTACAAGAGCGAAAAGAGAATATAATAGTACAATAAATTTAGCTCAAAGACTTAGTAACTGTGCAAGGCTTACTTCTGGGATTAGAGCTTTGGCTAATATGGAGAAAATTATACAACAAAATCCAATACCTAACTCTCTGGAAGAAGGTGAATAACTCCATTTGAAATCTGAAAATCGGTGTGGAATAATTGTTTTTGCTAAGAAGGATCTAGAGCCACACCTTGCAAAATTGAAGGTGTCCAATCAGGGAAATTTTCCCTCCACAAGCTAAGTTGTACATTTTTGTTTTGTATAGATAGATTTTTAGATTGCCATATACATATGTGAATGTATTAGATAGTTTTGCAATACATTTTTTGTCATTTTTGTTGTTGAAGAGATGAGAATAGGAGTGAAGTAGTAAGGGGGATTTATTCCCATGTACATATAGCTATATATCTTCAAAGGGGGGAACAATAGAAAGATACAGTTCAATATTAAGGGGCCCTTCGCCCTTGACATCAAAGGGGGAGAAGATTGGAGAAGATTGGAGAAGATTGGAGAAGATTAAGTAGTGTTTCCATCAATGAAAAAGGGGGAGATTGTTGCAAGTATGATATAAGTGTTGTCATTGATGTAAATAGTATGGAGATGGTTGGATATGGAGATTGATGGAAGCTTGTGTATGTTACAAATGTTTTCATTGATGTATAGTGTGAAGAGATAGTTGATTAAGGAGATTGATGAAGATTGATGATCATATAATTATATGGTGTTGTCATAGATGGAAACACATTATTGATGTAAATTCATGGAAACATGCAAAAGCATTGGTTTGGTGAAGATCAGATGATTTGGATATTTTCCTAAGTCTAGAGTATAGTTTATCAGTGATCAGAGAACCATTCTTTTGGTTTGCATTGCTCTACCATGAATAATTTGGCTATATGGTTTTGAGGTAATAATGGTGTATGTCAGAAGACTCTAAATCCAAAGTTTCATGACGTAATTTCTTCCATAGTTGAAGATAATAGTGATAGAGTATCAGTCTGGTTATGCTAGTGTAATTGTGACAAAGTGTATGATTGGAATGCTCTGAATTCCATCGTGGATGCACATTTTGATATGTGGTTTCAAAGATGTATTTAAGTATTCCTATATTATGGTTTCTCCAAGTGGCAAGTGTTTTGGTTGTTTGTGTATCAAGTTGTGAGTGAACATATGGCTCATTATATTGTTACTTCACTAGTGGTGCCAACCTAAGTATTTTGGGTTGTGCACAGATGATCGGAGTTTGGAGCATAATTATGGGAATAATTATAGATCATGCTGACCTATCTTAATGTGTTGTATGCTTTGGTTCCCTTTGCAAGGTGTGTATATTTTATTTTTGAGCCGATAGTATGAAGTGTTGCATGATACATGTTTTGGTCCAACCTAATTTATATTTTTGTTGGTTGTAATATATGTACAAGGTTAATTCCTTGTGTGAATTAGTAATTGAAATGCAAGATAATTCAGTGTGTGTAAAATCTAGAGTATAGAAGTGTGAATTATTTTTAAACTGAAGAATGAAGTGTGTTAAGTTAGTATTCTGAGCTTTAGTAGAAATATATCAATATCATAGGTTAGATGCATTATTAGCAATTCATATTTGGTAGTGAGCCACCTTTCTTCTATCTCTTTTTTATTTCGAGTAGTGAGCCCTTTCGAAATGAGCCACTGACAGTGAGCCTTTCTTCTTTTGTACAATGAGTCCTTGGATAGTGAGTCCACCAATTGTATCAAACTTAGTAACTAATTACAACATCTATATTGTGAGCTAATCCTCATCGTGGTTTTTCCTTTTTTGGGTTTTCCACGTAAATTTTATGTTCTTATGTTTCTTGATGTGATGCATATTTTCTATGTTCTTTTTCATTATTGAAATATTAATGTGATGCATTGAATGAATGTTTAAATTATTAATAATATTGATTCACCCCCCTTCTCAATATTATGGGTGTTCAACAAAAATTGCATGGTTAAAGCAACACATCCAAAGGAATGTGGAGCATTCCAACAAGCCTTCATCACCACTTTGTACTGCCAGAGCATAGATTGCAACTCTGTCACTTGTAACTTTCACTACAAAAGGATTAATAACTTGAGATCTTAGATATCACACCTTCACATCTCTATTTACTTATCTTATGAACCACAAGACTAAATCATTCTCTACGGAAGGATGCAGACCAAAAAATTGTATCTCTACCTTAGGATATATATTGTAAAATCCTTAGACAAAAATTCTACAATATTATACTAAGTGTGGTGCACCAAACTAGAAAGATATCAAAGTAGGCATAAAAAAACACATATGACATGTGCACACGCCTTTGCATCATGTTTAGATAATAAACTAGTCCACACACTACAATGCAAACTTGCACTAGCTAATATTTCTACACATTAAATATCTCCAAAGCATATGCAATCTTCAATGCACTTTTGACAGTAATGACAACCAATATTATCAAGATGCAACAATCTCCCCCTTAATCATTGATGGAAAAACCAACTGATGTGCATAAACACTCATGCTTAGATGCACATTTATCTCTCCCCCTTTGATGTCAAGGGAAAAGGGTAACAAAAAAAAAAAATTGTACAAGAAAAACTCTACAAGCTCCCCTTTAATCTACACAACTTTTACTCCCTCTTGGTTGTCACCAAAAGTATCTTCATATATACTAATTGATCTACTTTTCACAACATCAAAAATAAAGATATCTTACATCAAAAAAAAATATAACTCACTTGGAAAGAAATATGCCCTTGTAGATGGACTTGAGCTAAACCAAGCTACTATCCCACTAATTCTTAGTTGCAGTTAGGGTATAGACTTGACAATTCAGTAGCACATATGTATCTTTTCCATCTTCCAAAGATGATTGTGCCTAGTATTTCTGAACTACACCATTAGCTCTAGTCAAGATTCCAGTGAGTAAATCCAACCTTAAGGTCACTACTTCTCTCAATTGTTTCACATGACTCGGGAACTAATCCCTTTCATATTACAATTGTTATATCTAAGAATGAAAGATTTCAACTTGTGCCCTTATAGAACCATCACTATCTTGTATCAAATTATATGTTGCAACCACATTAGTGATCTGTATTTTAATGGCATTAATATGATCCTTAATGCTCTTTGTAGTTACAAGATATTTAAAATAGAAAACATATAAAACTTTTGCTTCCTCCAAGCACTTCTAAATATCTTTGATACAAGATTACAATTTGCCCAATGTGTTGTCACATTCCTTGAAGGCATCATTTAATATATTTTCATTGACCTTCAATTCTACCTACTCCAAATGAGATGAATAAGTCTCAAAGGACTCCATTAACTGCTTCATTTACTATGTAGGGAGAAATGATGAATTCTTTTTGCTTCTAGTAATTTCTCTTTCAACACTTTCATTCCTTCTTCCAAGACATCTACACTCTCCACCTATTATTGTATCAATTTTTTTCTTTCTACGGAGTGAAGTATATCTTATGAAGGGGAGACATACTAGACAAGTTAACTTGTCTCTATAAAGTAGGAACATGCAGCAGTTGAGGAGTTACCATTGGTTTTATCTATATTTCTTGATCCAAAAACTCTTTGATAGAGTCCACTAGAGATGAATATGCTTTCTTTGAGCTTGATTCTTCAACATCCTTCTCCTCCTTATTTTTCTCCTTCTCTTTTTCCTTATCTTTCTCCAATTATTTCTCCTTTCCTATCTCTTTCTCCTTATTCGATACATCTTCCTCATGTTGACTAGAAACAACTTGTTCTTCTTGTAGGTTAAAGAACACATGCACATTTGTATCTTCTAGAGGAGGCTCATCAATAATTTCATGCTTTGTTAGATGCTCGTTTGTATCCATTTCAACTTCAATTGTCATTTCTTCAATAATCTTCTTTGTAAGTTGTTTAGTTTTTTACTAGATCTTTTTTCTTACAACATCGCCATGCTCATTAAAAAATCTATTCTTTTTTTAGTGCAAATCTCTTTTACTTGAGTTTGGATAATCTTTTCCTTTTCTTCCTAGGAGATAGAGGACCTAGCCTTTTTTATTGCTTGTTGCCTCAAATATCCATTTACCTTGACATAATTCTCTCTTATCTATCTCAAAGCCTTAGCTAGGCTATCTAGAGCTTTATCAATAATATCACTAAAATATATATATTACTTGATCATATACTCAATGATGGAATTTAAAAAAAAAAATTGATCTTCTAGAGGAACATCTAGATGTAGCTCCATTGTATCATTTAGTAAACCAAAGCTAACAATTACATTCAAAGTATCACCAAAATCAAGGGGTTCATGTGTAACTAGAGGAGTCTACTCTATTTCCTCATTTTCTATCTTCTTCCCTTTCTTTTTAGCAAGGATATATCTTCATCTCCAATGTCTTCCTCTTCTTCAAGTTCTGTTGCATTTGACTTCTTTCTCTTAGCTTTCTACTTAGGCCTTTTATGCATAGATCCTATGGTATTCTTCTATGGTGGATTTTTAGATACAAATTTTCTTCTTCCACCAACTGACTATGTACATCTAGAGGGCTACAAAGAAAAATGCAAAAATTGAAGTCGATATACCAGACCTCCTTGGTTATTTTCTAGCTTTTGAAGGAAAAAATTTATCTTTAGAACTCTCTACATGGGCATCCGATGTAATCTTTAGAGGAAGACACCATTTCTTATGAAGCTCATCCTTGTATTTTTAAAATTCTCCTATGCATGCTTCTTATACAACTTATCAATTATCCCATCATATGTGCCAAATCTCTCAACAAATTTATCTTTTGGAGTTTTTCAATAGGATATCCACATATCTTTATACATATTCAGATGCAATATAATAGGTCAATTTAGGGATCCATGAGGTTTTGGGCTCTATAGCTTCCATACAACAATGATCCTTATCCACCATGAATGTAACTTCTTATACTTCTGGACCAAATTTGATGGTATCCTTTCTCTAATCTACATCTCTACTTGCAGATTTTTAAAGAATCCCCAATCAAAAGTATTATATGCTTTCTTATCTTGAAAACCTTTTATGTGTTTCTTGATTTATGTAGCTACCAAAGAAACCATATTTTACCCTTAAATATAGGTAATTCATTCAGGAAGAATAATGTAAGGAAAATTATTAAAGATCCAAACCTAAAATTGTAACTGGTTTTTTTGTCCTCTTCAGGTTATCCACTAGTTACTCCCTCAACAGCTCACATAAGTTAAAATTAGCACCTTCCTTCACCATTTGATAGACAGTATGAATTATGATGGCAAGGCAGACCCATCTTTGTTTGTGAATTAAATATTATATACAATCCTCATAGAGGCATAGCAGACTTTGGGATCAATGATATATTTCATAGTTAGGTTATCAAATTTTTCTCCAATAAGATCCATAACCCTTTCATTCTTTATAGATTTCAACATCGAGATTGGTATAGAGGCACAAAGACCAGTGACTACCCTAATATCTCATTTTTTTGATCATGTAGGGATTATCTAACCAAATGAATTCTTCATGAATGCAACTTGAGATAATTCTTACCCATTCTTTGTTGCCATAGAAGTCTGTAAAATATTTCTAGATGTCTAACCCTATATATCCACATTTTCAAACTTCGGCTTTTACACACCATTCTCATTCAAGAGCTCATGTAAGACCACTTCAAATGATGAGGTATGATAAATTTCACTCAACATGGCATGGATGTAAATTCTCACATCTTCAAAGTATACCATAGCAGTAGGATCCTTTGAAAAATGCACCATCTTTGTCAACCTCCATCACCTTGAGTTAATTTTTTTTGTATTTTGGCCTAAGTTTATCCACAACATCAATCACCTATGGGGTCTCCATTGATATACTTTATAAAATCTTCAAATTCTACTGCTAGGGTTTGGTACAAGCTCATGCATAGAGCTTTGAAAACCCTTCTCTCTTCTCCACTCCCAAACATAAATTCTTTTGAATGTAAATGAGATCAAATCATTCAAATGAAACATAAAACCTTCCATTTTTCCTAAATTTTTGGCATTAATGCATTTGTACTTGTTAGGTAAACCTTTTCCAAAAATTATCTATATCATCATAGGGATATAGGGATTCTCAACACACCTCCGCGCATAATTCCTTTACTCCAAAACCTTGACCAAAAGGTTCTATGTGAGGGGGAGAATGTTATACTGGAAGATGGATCGAAACATGCTAATCTAAGAATCTAAGCTAAGATTAACATATTAATCTAGGATCTAAACCTACACATATGAAATGAAACTAAGCTATTCTAACATGCATAAAAGAATCTATGATTACAATATTGAATGAATATGAATAACATAGTCTTACCATCTCGTATTGGAGTGTATTCACCTAATGTTGGGTTGTTCTTATCACCATGAAGCCTCCAAAGTTTGTGTGCAAAAGATTGATGAATGAGTGTTTTGGTTGGTTGATCGAAGATAATGGTGAAGCTCTATCAATGGTGTTCTTGATAACACTTCATTGCTCAATGTATGTTGATTCTCTGATCCTCATTTGTGAGGAAAGGGGTTTGTTATATAGAAGATGTGATTTGAAAAGGACGATCAAGATCGTGTTGAAGAATATCTAGATCAACGGTCGAAGTGTGTTGAGAAGAATTAGACATGAGAAAATTATGCAAAGTTGATTGCACAATATGGGTGATTGAGAAATAGATTGGCTAGTCAGGCATGTGATTGATCAGTTAATAGATTTAGATTGAATATTCAAGATCTAGATGGCTAAGTTAGGAATTTGATGGCTTAGTAAGAATGTGATGGCTTAGCTAGGAATTGCGATTGATTAGTTAACAAAATAGATTGTTCAGTTAACAATTTGGATTGATCAGTTAATAGATTAGATTGCTCAGTTAGCAATCGCAATTTGCTAAATCATAAAGTGGGCGAGGAATATGAATTAATTGATTTAATTAATTAATTCCTTTTTGGAGTTGAATATGCAAATCGAGTTTGATTTTTTTGCAAACAAAGTTGCATTAGTTTGATTTGATTTTTGATAATTGATTTGAATAGTTTGATTTAATTATTCAAATTTTGGAGGGAAAGTATCATAATTAAATTATTATTTAATAATTTAATCCACTTAGGGGAATAAGGTGATTTAGTGACATAATTAAATAATTGGAATTATTTAATCAATTGGGATGAAATAAATTAAGATTAGGACTTTATTAAATAAATGTGATTCATTTAATTAGTCGAAATGATGAAACATGAATTAATTAAATTATTTTATTTTATTTAATTAATAGAGGAATTAGGGTTTTTAGGAGTTTATTAAATAAATGAAATTTATCTAATTTATCTGAAATGATGAAAAAGTGAATTAATTAAATAATGTTATATTATTCAATTAATAGAGGGTATAGGGTTTGATGTCGTTTTGATGTGGTGTGATGTGGGAACGTTGTGATATGATTCTCAGATGATCTGAGACATTACGAGATAATTTTGAGATGTTCTGAGGTGATTCCAAGATATTATGAGATGTTATGAGATAAATATGATTCATTCTGAGATGTTATAGGATCATTCTGTGTTATTCTGAGATGTTACGGGATGATTCCAAGTCATTCTAACATGTTACAAGACAATTTTGAGTCATTCCAAGATGTTCTAGGATGATTTTGAGTCATTTTGAGATGTTAAGAGATGATTCTGAGTCATTCCAAGATGTTATGACACAATTCCAAGTCATTATGAGATGTTACGGGATAATTCTCAGTCATTTTGAGATGTTCTGGGATGATTCTGAGTCATTTTAAGATGTTACGGGATGATTTCGAGTTATTTCAAGATATTACTGGATGATTTTGAGTCATTTTGAGATGTTATGGGATGATTTCGAGTCATTCTGAGATGTTACGAGACCATTCTGAGTTATTATGAGAATTTACAGGATGATTCTAAGTCATTTCAAGATGTTACGGGATGATGTTCAATATTGTTTGATGTTGTTTGAGGTTGTTTGATGTTGTTTGAAGCTATTTGATGTTGTTTGATGTTGTTTGGTCTTGTTTGATGCTATTCAGGGTGTGTGATAGGTGTCAAGTCAATTTTACATGTCTAAACCCCTCTTTGATACAAAGTACTGGTTGCTTTGTTTCAAAGAGTTTTTTTTTAAGATCAATTTTTTTTTTGAAATTTTTTTATGCCCCACTATGCCCTAGCATTCAGTGGAATGATGGTATGACTCTGTGCTGCCCCCTCAAGAGGTTGACCAAAAAATTCAAGCTTTGAGGTCAGGCTCTCCATTTTATTATATTATCGTTTCGATGTTTTTAGATGAAATGTTATATGAATATATGTATCGTTTCTCATTCTGATTTTTATAAAGCTTCTAATTTGAAAGTAGGAAGATTCCATAATTGTAATTAGGGTTTCCTAAATGAAGTTAGGGTTTTCTTGAGGTATTATATAGGAAATTTGTCTTCAAATTGGGTCATTTGTGCTTTGTTCCTCTTGCTAATTATTGTCTCTGGATTTCACATTCTATGAGTTGTTGAGGAAGAATGTTGAGATTCAAGGTTTCCCCACATCATTTTGAGCTTGTTCGAGAGTATGGAAAGCCTTTAGGCATTAGTGGCTTGGTGTGTACCTTCCTGCCTTTTGCTTTTGTCATGTTTTTGTTCTTGTTATGCGTGTGCAAAGTCCTGTTAGGAAATAGTGTTATTTTTGAGATTCCTATGTAATTGCATCGGTTTTGGTGCTTTTGTACTGTGAAAACTGTGTTATTTTTTAAAATATGCACTATTGTTATAAAATTGTGCTATTGTTTTATGCTTTTGTCTAAAAACTGTGCTATTGTTTGAAACTATGCTATTGTTCTAAAATTGCACTATTGTTATAAAATAGTGCCCTTGTTTCTATGCTATTGTCCTGAAACTACATTATTGTTCTAAAACTACACTATTGTTTTATGCTTTTGTCCTAAAACTGTGCTATTGTCTAAAAATAGTTCTTTTATTTGGTTTTTGTTGAGCATTTGTTCCAGAACCTAGCAATTGACTTCTCCTTTGGTCGTTTACTTTTAGCATTTGTTCTAAACCCTATAATGTGTTTGTTTGTCATCATCCTCATGTCATTTTTTGTTTCTTTGCTTGTTTAGAGTGAAAACCCTAACATCCTAATTTATAACGATTTGTAGACAAGTCTATGACCACTTTTCATGAGAGAGAGACGTCCTTATCACTAGTTTCATCTGATTTCTCATTTCAGAGTGTTAGAGTGAGCCTTCCTTGATGTTGTGGGATTACATTATATTTGTTACATGTCTCTGATCAGGATCCATAAGGTAATGATGACTGCTCTTGTGGAGAGGTGGCACTCTAAGACATCCTCCTTTCATTTGCCTATAGGGGAGGCAACTATTACTCTCGAGGATGTGTGGAGGATCCTTTGTCTTCCTATTCATTGGTGAGCTTGTTACATACCAAGTTCGACGAGGTTCCCATGCTATGCATCATTTTTTAGGTCTGGAAAACTTGGATGTTCGCAATTTACAGGTTGACTTATTTGATTTTTCTAACAGTGCAAATCCTATCGTTCTTGTCCTCTGTGGCCTGGTATCAGGATTGGTTATTCCTAATAGATGAGGTCAACAGTTTATGGTGGGATTGGGTACATGTATTGAGATAATGCTATAGCATGGTACAAGGTATGCTTGGGGTGTTTGTTTTCTTTCTCATCTCTATTGTGATATGAACAAGGTGGTGTATCGAGGCAGGAAGTCGATGTCTATAGGTGTGTCACTTTTGCATGTTTGGGCATGGGAGCATATTGCAGTGACTCATCTAGATGGGATTCGGGATCATTCTCTAGATGATCTATACTCTTATTATTATGGATACTTTATGCATTACACCTTGCTTAGGGATCTGCATTATTAGTGTCACATGTTTCATAAGATGCCTAGTTTCATGTGGAGACCTTATATGAGTTGCAAGGTTTGGCCAGAGGATGTTGATTAGCTTGTGTACTACAGCCAGACCTATTGGTTGCTTGGCCATTTTTAATCTATGATAGAGCATTATCTACCAGACTAATTTTGTTGCCAATTCAGAGGGAGACAAGGGTGGGTTCCTGATGTGTATAAGGCTCATTTTGGTCAAACTTGTCGGGAGGTCCATGTATTGGGTCTCTAAGTTGATGCAAATAAAGTGAGTGATGAGTTTGGAGCACTTGCCCTAGTTGGTTGGGGTTGGTCGGTTGGTGTGGAAGATCCAAGTACTACTCGTGATTATGAGGAGTGGTGGGCACAGTGCAGGCCTTTGAGGCTTACTAATCCTAGAGGTGATCCCATTTTGGGCAGAGTTGGCATTATAGGTCATCACGGGGAGTGGCAATTCATTCACATTTTCACAAAGTAGTTGGATCGAGCTCAACATGATGAGGCACAGGATATCTAGGATGAGCGGGTACCTCCTGCACAGGGTTAGAGACAAGTTCTGGGTCCTCCTCCACTAGCTAGGAATGTTGATATGTTGCTAGCTCATATTACTCTGGCCAGAGATGAAAAGGTTGCATGATGATAGTCTGTGGAGGCTTTGGTAGACACTCTGAGGGATGACTGAGAGAGCATGATTGGTAGACGGAATGCTATAGAGGCTCAAGTAGTGTTACTAACAGTAGAGAGATATACTCTCCAGGAAGAGTGAGAGGGAAATATTGGTAGATGGCATGCTGCAAAGGCTCAAGTACTGTTACTAAAAGTAGAGAGAGATACTCTCTGGGCAGAATGTGATAGTATGCAAGTTGAGAAAGATTGGTATCTATAGACATCCACCTATTATCAAACCTTATATGATTCTATTGTTCCTAGGGCCTCTTGGTGTCCACAGTTTGGGGATCCGAGTGCTACGAGTGATGGTGGTGGTGGTATAGGTGTAGGTGTAGGTAATCAATCCATGAGACATCAAGATCTTTTTGGTGGTCAGTAGTGTTCCATCCATCCTATTAGGGTCTTGTTACCATATTTTCACTTAGGCTCAATCAGGTGGAGTTGTTTTTTTTAAACTGAGGAAATGAGGTACATTTTTATTAACTTTCCTACATTACATTCAATTGTATAAACATAAAAATCAGCAAAAGATTACAAGATTATTGTAACAGATCATTGCATTTATACAAGTGCATGCAACAGAGAAAAGATTTACATAAATCTTTCTAAAAAGTAATCTTTATTGAATGTAAGAATATTCATTGTCTCACACAAGCCATGATATTGACTTTAGCTTATTCAATACAAATCATGAAAATAATATACATTAATAAGTAAGGAAAAGAAATGAATGTGCATAGAAGGAAAGTAACTAGTCATTGCCTATGGATGTCTGCTTCTGATGTCTCTTCTTGTCCTCTTGCTATCCCGAGCTTCATCTATTGCTCTGAGTTCATGTTCTTGAAAAGAAGTAAGCAATGGTATTAGAGCATGCTCTAAGCAATGACTGATTAAAAACATTATATACACATTCACCCTATACATGTATAAACTAATCACTATGTGCATTAAATAAGGTATGTGTACATTTTAGGTGTCCCATAAAACCATTGGAGTCATCAAACACACCTAAGATGTACACATGTTTTTCTAAATTGTTTGCTTCATGTGCAGATATAGGTAAAGTGTATTTTTGAATTATCAAATTACAATATGTGGGGTGAAAGGGACTCCCACAAGGGTTGAGATCAGCATTTTGTTTTATTGTGCTTTATTATGTTTTTAATAGACATTGAAAGGATTGCATCTCTTTATGGTTTGTTTGAACAAACACAATCGATCATGGAAGTAAGTGTTATCACTATCAAAACTGATATATACTTGCCCAATATAAATCGCAAATGATGAGGTTATATCATGTGTTGATCTGATGTAAAATTTTGTTTCATATAAATGCAGCACTAACATGTTTATCTTTCATCATGCTCATTGGGTAACAAGAGTAATTTCAAGGATTCATTGAAAGAATAATTATAGATGCTATGTTGAATACAGAGGAGAAAAATAAGCTTAAAAATTCAATGTATTATGCATGAGTGAATAATGTATGAAGAGGAAAATGTTAGTTCACTGATCATGCCACAAGATTCATAACAATGTGTAGTGACAGCAGAGGAAAGACTGTGGAAAGAAAGCAAGGAACAGTTTCATTGTGATAGCTCTAGTTTTGACTACCCGCCCCTTTTTGAAATCTCATTCATATTATAATTTGGTATCAAAAGGAAAAAAAAAAAACAATGATGCTTTTTTTTTTTAAACCAATTGCAAGAGAATGCTACAGCCTGGTCATTCCCTTTTCAAAATATCATGAAAATGGAACCACTACAACAGATGATAAAACTCAAAAAAGTATGAATACAAGATATAGTTCTAGACCAAGAACATATGAAACCCAGAAAGATGAAAAAGCTCAGCTCTAAAATAGAATATACATGTAGCCATGAAATAAAGAGGTCGAGCTCGAAAATGAAAGAAAAATGCATTATTAAGGCTACGGCCTTTAGTTTTGCCAAATCTATGATTTCTACAAGAAAAGGAATAGATTACTATGGAGAAATAAAAGAATGTACAGTGACAAGTTTTTGTAGAAGGAAATGCCATAAAGAGTCAAAACCCTCGAGTGTCTGCAAGGAATTGAAACCTGCAACCTAGGTTTTATAAAAAATTCCTAAAGATTTAGGAAATACACAACAGTATATAGGAAATGAAGTATGCAAGAGTTCATTCATTTTTATATGCCAAAATGGTTTTGGTTTTTAGCATCTTTTATCTACGGTGGAAAATAAAGAATACAAAATGCTTCTAGTAACGCTTACCCAGATATAGAAGTTGTTTTCAGTTGAAAATATACCAGGAAACAAGCTCAAGACCGCCATTGAATAACCCCATTCAAACTTCAGAAAGTGACCAGAAACCCTAGCGGCAGTGTTAGCTTCTTCTTGAAGCTTTTGTGTAATGAATGAAATAAGAGAACAGCTCGGTGTTCTTTTATTTTTAGGGTTTCTAAACCCTATATTAAATCTCAATGGAGTGAATGGCATTATTTCCTTCATTTTACAAAAATGAAATATCACTAATGGAACCCATGGCTTTATGCCTTATTACCTCCAAAGTGTTTTTCTTTATCTATGCCATGTCATAAGTCTTATGACTTTTTTATTTTATTTTTTACCTTGTATATGGCCAAATTCTTGAGCTGTTATTTTATTTTGCATTTGCTTACATTGTAAAATACTTAATTAAGTGATGGTGTTATAAATCACTTAATTTAAGTTATTATCTTAAATGAAAAAAATAGGAGCATGTGTTCATATCACAAATTCTTTTGGGAAATGGAGGATATGCTTATCTTTATGCCATACCAAGCATCTAGGGAGGTTTTAATCAATTTGCAAATATGAGGAGGGTATCTAGGAGGATTTAATTGCTTTTGGAGGCTTTTTAAGGGTTGTTTAGTGTGTCTTCATGTTTGACCAAGTCAAGTTTGACTGTTTCATTCATTGGGAGCTCATTTGGAGGAGATATACGTACTAGATTTTAGGCCTTATTGTTGCATCTGACCCAAGAAGCTTCTAGAAGCTATTTTCTTGGAGTGATGTTTCGAGATGTTTACATATACTCACTTGTAACTCTTTTTAGAGTTAGTTCTTACTTTTTGATTTCCATCTTAGTGACTTTGAGAGTCCATAGTCAAATTTTTGCAAGCTTTGTAACTCATTTTTGGATATGGAATACAATGCAGACCTTGGAGTATTTTGGTAATAAAATTCTTGCCTCCTTGTTCTTGGAGTTTTGTGCATGTTACTGATTGATCAAGTTACTTGTGAAATTTTTATAATTTCCTTTTTAGCTTTGTCTCATAGTTTATGCCTTTTCTAAAATTAGAGAATAATGTAGGTTGTTGATTGTGTTATAAGATTGCTTATAGTTTCCAATTGTGAAGTTTGTCTTCCTTTTGTTAATTATTGTGATTGACCTTTTAGTGAAATATTTATGCATAGATTCACTGCAATAGGTTGCGTAAACATAGTTTTAATCACTTGAAGCTAAGTGTCTTTTCCTGTTTCTCATTATCCATCTTAAATTTGGTGTATCACCATAGGAAATAGTGTTACCAATTGTTGTTTTCATTTTAAAGTTTACTCCTCCCTTTTCCTTAAGAATGCTAGTAGATTAGGTGATACCAAAAGGAACTCATCCTTCTCCGGAGGTTCTTTTCCATTATAGGTGACCCACAGCCTAGAAAAGTCCCCGTGTTTCTCTAAAGTGTTAATTTTTACAAATTAACCAGGTTGCAACTTTAGGTGATAATAGTTTTTGGGATGCCCGGTGGGACTATCAAGAAGACAGTATAGAAATTTCAAGTTGTTTTGTTGGTTTTGATGTTTTTCCAGCAAATTTCAAACCTGAAAAGCTTAAGCACATTTGGTGACTCCATTGGTGATAGAGCAGTAGAACCAGTGCATTTATGAAAAGGATACAAACCATAAGTGCAATTTTAGGTTCCTTTGAGTATTTAAAGTTGTCCTCGCCCAAAAGGAAGGGTAGAACAGTAAGGAAAGATCCTGCTACAGCTAGAAAACTACTTCAACTCCACCTTCAACAAGGTTAGCACAGCCTCCTATAAGACAACTATTAGTTCAGAAAGTTGTTATTCCAACAATGGTTGTCTCGAGGAATCAAGTGTTTGTCACATTAAATCAAGGCATCCTGTTACAGTTAGCACAACATGATGATATGATGGTGGTTGCACTCAAAATTTCTCCATATTTTTTTGGTGAAGACCAAACTACACCAATAGAGCACATCAAAGATATAGAAAATTTTTGCTCGGTGCATCATATAACTTAAGAAAATGTGGTTGTAAGATTATTAGCAGCATCTTTTAAGGGTAAGTCACTTTAGTGGTTTAGAAGCTTAGCAGTGGGTACTATTCATACTTGGGATGAGTTGGGAGAAGCTTTATGCAAGCAGTTTGAAGTCACTTATGATAACTTGTCTCTTGTAGAGTAGCTTACTCAAATTAAAAGGGCACCCTATGCGAGACTGATTGATTTTAATTTTAGGTTTCAGAGGACTTGGGATTAGAATCCCAATAGATTCAAAGCCTCCAGCTAAGTATGCATTTCTATACTATTTAAGAGCTTTGAATAGTGAATTAGCAGTTATGATATAGTCTATGGGTGGTAATACTTTACCACTAGCCTATGATTTGGTTGTTACAATAGAAAATAGCCTTATTCAGGCTAGAAGGATTGCTCTAAGACCTCCTATGCCCATTTTTTCAGACATTTAGTCTAATGCGGTATTTCCTACACCTCAAATTTCACCATTGCTAGTTGTTGTTACACCTAAACCTACTGCACCTGCTATTATAAATCAGTCAAAAGAGTTGTAAGACATTAAGGAAAGTCAACAGAAGATCAAAAATTATCTTCAAAATTTTAGAAATGAGCTTACTAGTCTCAAGAAGCAGAAATTTTAGGGGTTTAGACCCTATCAATCTCATAACCAAGGCCAAAGCAACCAGCAGTTTCAAGCCAACAGATAGCCATATCAAGGAGGTTTCCAAGGTACAAGGAAAAATATCAATTAGAGGCAATTTCAGCCATACAACCTTGTTCCATGTAACCAGCCACATAATCAAGCTACATGCTCTAATGGTGTAATCCATCAAGCTCTTATGGTTCATAATGTTGTAGGTGCACAAAACATGCTTGAGGAAAGGTCTTCACAACATCAGGTTCAGCCTGCAAATGAGACAACTCTCCTAAATTGGTAGGGAGAGGAATTTTGTGGGGTGAATCAAGATGATACACCTAATGGTGCCAATACTAGAGCCAAGAAAAGGGCCTTTGAGGTTGAACAAGAAACGAGTAAAGATAAAGGATTTGTTGGTCCATCAAATCAACAAGTGCCACGCATTTTATAGTGAGGTCAAGATGCTAGTAAAGAGCAGCCAACGCATGTTGCATCTTCAAATCAAATGCAACCTGATCATGTTGTTGTAAAAAAACAACCAAAGGTAAATTTTTCTGCACCTTTCAACATTGTTGAAAGCATGAAGAAATTGAATGTTTCTATTTCAATGTGGGATTCATTAGAAATACCTGGTCAAAGGGATTTATTACAGTCAGCCTTGTCTAACCCAACTAGTTTAAATGTTTCAAAATGAAGCCCCTGTGAGCCAAGCAGGGTTGGTTTTAACCAATGCACCTCAGGACAGTACTCAACAACAAGCTAAGGGTTTCAAGCCCCCTCCATTTTATGTTTTATTTATAGTAGGAGATAATTTGGTGCATAATTACATGGTAGATAGTGATGCAAGTAGTTTTGTTATGCCCAAAAAGATTGCAGACCAGTTAAGACTGAAATATCAGCCATTAAAGAAGGGAGTACTTTAGTTAGATGGGATAATTGTTAACACCGTAGGTGTTATCAAAGATTTGAACCTTATATTACATGCTTGTCCTAATTTTTCAATCCCTCAGGATGTGTTTGTTATAGATTTGCCTACATTCTTTGCATTATGCTTTTCTAGGGACTTCACAGCTAAAATTGGGGGGTATTTATCTTTAGATTGGTCTGATATGCTTTTCAGGACTAGGTATGGTACTAAGGTTACCATAACATCTTATTCTCTTGCAAAAGATCATATTGAACCTTATGTGCCAACTGTTGTTAATGTTAATTCTATTGTTTTAGAGGATACTGAGCTTGTTGCAGCTCAAGAGTTGTAAGCTGAAAGTGTACCTGACGTACTCTTGAATGAGTGGGCAGCTGAGAACGTGGTTGATAACCCAAATGATCATATTTAGAATGTTGGTTTGGGTAATTATATGTTGCATGAACCTAAATCAGAGATACCTAACCTTGAAACGAAGGTAGAAGATCTGCTTAAGCTGCAGAATGAGTTGTGGAAGATGTACTTTGATGACTCTAGAAGTAAAAATGGAGCTGGTGGGGGTGCAATGCTTGTTTCCCCTCAAGGTGGTAAACATTTTGTTGCCTTTCATTTCTATTTTTCTTGTACTAACAATACTGCTAAGTATGAGGGATTGATTCAAGGTTTGGAGTGGGCAAGGAGAAGGAAAATTGTAAATTTTCAAGTCTTTGGTGATAGTGATTTGATTGTAAATCAGGCTAGAAACTTGCATATTACTAAGAATGATGCATTAAAGTCCTATAAGCATAGAGTTTGGGATATGATAGAGGATTATGATGCATTTAATTTGGTCTCCATTCCTAGAAGTGAAAATAAACATGCTAATAGGTTAGCAGCAATAGGGGCTCAATTTGATATCCCTAATGATATTTCAAAAGGTAATGTTCAGCAACATGTGAAGGTAGTGGTTAGGCCTTCCATTCTTGATAATAATACTAGCTGGAAGGTTTTTAAGAATGACGAACATATCTTAAGTTTTATTCTTGAAGAGGAGCAGTTTTCAGTCACTAATCAAGACAAGTTGAAGCAGAAATTTGATGAACAGATTATTCAATTGAGAACTAACAAGCTACCCAAGGGACTTGTCACATTGGAAAAAAATTTCAGCACTGATGATCAGTTGAAAAAGAATAAAATCAGCATGCAAATCAAGGAGGAGCATTATGAAGAGCTTGATATTTTTAAGGGTGAGCTCTTGAAGATAGGTAAGATTTGTTCAAAAGAAGATAAACATGATTTTATTGCCTTATGTCAAGAATTCAAGGATGTGTTTTCTTGGTATTATTTAGATTTAAAGAGCTTTGATCCTCATTTAGCCCAACATAATATTGAGTTGGAACCAAATGCTAAGCCTATCTGATAGAAGCAGAGACCTTTAAATCCAAAACTTGAACCCCTAATGATCAAAGAGTTCACCAAGTTGATAGAAGGTTGTATTATTTACCCAATTAAACACACCTCTTGGGTGTCAAATTTAGTCCATGTTAGGAAGAAGAATGGGGAAATTAGGCTATGTGTTGACTTCAAAGACCTAAATAAAGCTTCTTTAAAGGATCATTACCCTCTACCATCAATGGAGCATATCTTGCAAGCAGTTGTTGGATTTGAGAGGTTTTCTCTCCTTGACGGATACTCAAGATATAACCAAGTGCAGGTTAAAGAGGATGACCAACATAAGACTGCTTTTACAACAAAGTGGGGCACAATGGCCTATAAAAGAATTCCTTTTGGCTTTTCAAATGTTGGCTCTACTTTTCAGAGAGCAATGTATATGGCCTTTAAAGGCTTGATGTATAAATTGGTGTTGGTATGTCTTGATGATATCACAGTATTTTCAAAAAATTATAATGAACACTTGTCTCATTTGAAGAAAGTTTTTGAAAAATGCAGAGAGTTTGGCATATCTCTCAATCCCAAAAAATGTAATTTTGCAATTCATGAAGGTAAGATTGTTGGACACATAGTGTCAAAGTAGGGTATAACCATTGACCCTGAAAGAGTTAAAGCAATCTTAGAGTTACCTTTTCCTAATCATAAAAAGGGGTTGAAAAGTTTTATAGGTAGGATTAACTCTGTTGGAAGATTTATACCTGATATTGGAAATCTATTAAAGACATTAAAAGCTATGTTGAAGAAGAATGCAATATTCAGCTGGACTAAGGAGGCTAAGGATAGTTTTCAGCTCATAAAAGAGGCTTTGTCAAGAGCCCCAACTTTGGTAAACCCAAACTTCTCAAAGGATTTTATTTTGTATGTATATGGCAGCATAGATAAAGTTTCTTCAATTTTGGTACAGGAAAATGATGAGGGATTTGAATAGCCCATTGCATTCATTAGCTAAGGTTTGGAGGATTATGACCAAAGTTATAGTTTCATTCAGAAGCATGTTCTTGTTGTCATTAGGAGTTTGAAGAAGTTTAAGCATCTAATTTCTAATAACAAAGTGCATTTACTAGTTGCCCATCCTGGTGTCAAATATTTTTTACTAAGTAGAGATGAATGACAAGAGGGCTAGATGGATCAAGAAGGTTATGGAATAAGATATTGACATAAAAATCACTAAGCTTGTGAGAGGAAGAGGGCTTAGTGAACAGCTTGTTGATAGTTTTGATGTTGAATCAGAATCAAGAAAAGAAAAGGTTTTGGGTACTGAGAATGAACCTGAAATTAATACACTAGAAGTGGATACAGGTTGGGTAGAGGAAATGATTCACTTTTTATAGACAGGTGAGTATCCACCTTATTTGAATAAAGCTAAAAGGAGGTATTTTAGATTACAACCTGTTCCTTATGTGTTGGTTGGCAATGTTCTTTTTAGAAAGGATTTGAATGGTGTTCTTTTGACATGTATTGACAATGTCCAGACCAAAAAAGTATTGTATGATTTCCATGATGGAACTGCAGGGGGTCATTTTTCCCCAAGAACTATAGCTTGGAAAATAATGTGTGATGGTTATTATTGGCCCAGCTTATTTAAAGATGCTTATGCTTGGGAAAGGAAGTGTTAAAGTGTTCCATGTTTGTAGGAAAGGAAAGGTTGTCTACTTTACCCCTACAACCTATTCAGGTTGAGCAACCCTTCATGATATGGGGCATTGATTTCATAGGTCCTATCAATCCACCCTCTAGTGTTGGCCATAGGTGGGTTCTTACGGCAACTGACTATTTCACAAGATGGAGTGAGGCAGTGGCTTTGAAGGAAGCCAATGAGAGCTCTGTTTTAAATTTTTATGATGATATAGTCACTAGGTTTGGAGTACCTTAGTCTATCATTTCAGACAATGCCTTGGAATTTTTTGGACTCAAAGTGAGTGACTGGGTTGTTAAGAATGGTATATACCTGAATACATCTTCCAATTATTACCCACAGGGTAATCGTTTAGCAAAAAGTACTAACAAGAATTTAATAAGTATTATCAAAAGAACCATGGAAGATAACCAGAGAACTTGGCACACCAAGTTGAAGTCTGCTTTGTGGGTAGATAGGATGACTCCCAAATAGTCTATTGGGAATTCTCCATATATGCTTGTTTATGGTAAAGAGGCCAGATTGCCTCTATCTTTGGAGCTTCCAGCTCTTGATATCATGAATCAACTTGAAATGTTTGAAGGAGAGAACTCATTAGCAGTACAATATGCCAAGCTCATGGAGCTTGAGGATTTAAGAGATAAAGCTATGAAGTCTTTGGAGTGTCATCAGCTCCAAACAAAAAAGGCTTTTGACAAGAAAGCTACACCCAGAATTTTCAAGGAGGGCGATATTGTTCTCAAGTGGGATGTGCTGAAGAGTAGGCCAGGTAAGCATTCAAAGTTTGAAAACTTCTAGATGGGCCCTTTTATTATTACTGAGTGCAAGGAGCACAATACATTCCAGTTATCAAAGATGGATGGAGAATTTTTACCTATCCTAGTTAATGGGATACACCTCAAACTTCTTTTTTTAGGTATGATCTACCTTTGTGCATATTAGGTTAGGTTTTATGCTTTCAATAAAGTGTTGTTTCACTATAGTTTATTTGGAAGTTTCATTCCCTAAGTGTTGTTTTAGCATAGTTAGGTAGTTTCCTTTCTACATTTTTTCTTTCTAATAATGTCAGGGTCTCATTCATACTTTAAAGTATGAGTTACAAAAGCTTTGAATCTATTTTCCTAAAGTTTTGAGCCTAGTTTCTAAGTGACTATGTTCCCAAGGATAGGTCTAGGCAACTGGTTAATAATGTTTAGTAGGAAAACACCCCGCAGAGGTCGCCAAAAATTTTACTAGATTTTCACTTAGGCTCAATCAGGTGGAGTTGTTTTTAAACTACAGAAATGAGGTACATTTTTATTAACTTTCCTACATTACATTAAATTTTTTAAACAGAAAAATTAGAAAAAGATTACAAGATTATTGTAATAGATCATTGCATTTATACAAGTGCATGCAACAGAGAAAATATTTGCACAAATATTTCTAAAAATTAATCTTTCATTGTCTCACACAAGCCGTGAGATTGACTTTTGCTTATTCAATACAAATCATGAAAAATATATACATGAATAAGGAAAAGAAATGAATGTGCATAGAAGGAAGGTAACCATTCATTGCATGTGAACGACTAGTTTTGATGTGTCTTCTTATCATGTTGTTGTCTCGAGCTTCATCTGTTGCTCCTAGTTCATGTTCCTGAAAAGAAGTAAGCAATGGTATTAGAGCATGCTCTAAGCAATGACCGATTACAAACATTATATACACATTCACCCTATGCATGTATAAACTAATCATTATGTACATTAAATAAGCTATGTGTACATTTTAGGTGTCCAATAAAACCAATTGGAGTCATCAAACACACCTAAGATGTACACATGTTTTTCTAATTTGTTTGCTTCATGTGAAGATACAGGTAAAGTGTGTTTTTGAATAATCAAATTACAGCATGGGTGAAATGGAATCTCACAAGGGTTGAGATCAGCATGTTGTTTTATTGTGCTTTATTATGTTTTTAACAGACATTGAAAGGATTGCATCACTTTATGGTTTGTTTGAACAAGCACAATCAATCATGGAAGTAAGTGTTATCACTGTCGAAATTGATATATACTTGCCCAATATAAATCACAAAGGATGAGGTTATATCATGTGTTACGCTGATGTAAAATTATGTTTCATATAAGTGTAGTGTTAACATGTTGATATGTCATCATGCTCATTGGGTAGCAAAAGTACTTTCAAGGAGTCATTGAAAGAACAATTATAGATGATATGTTGAATACATAGGAGAAAAATAAGCTTCGAAAGTCAATGTATTATCCATGATTGAATAATGCATGAAGAGAAAAATGTTAGTTCACTGATCATGCCACAAGATTCATAGCAACATATAGTGATAGCAAAGGCCAGACTGTGGAAAGAAAGCATGGAATAGTTTGATAATTAAGAACAAAAATGAGCATGAACTAGTAACAAAAAAAATATCCTATCATAGATGAAAACATAGGACTATCTCAGAAGTTTCAAGATTATTATGACTATTAAGAAGAATAAAAGAAAGATAGTCCCTTGCATGAAAAATAGGACATGAAGGAATAGTCATAATGTCGCTGAAGCATTATTGAGAACCATTCAAATATAATGATATTTTTCTAGCATACAATGCAAGGGATCATGAACAAGCATGTATTCATAACATTGACTGAGTAAAATTTTTGACAATGTAAGTATAAGATGATGAAATGACTTCTTTCAAGAAAATCTTGATGAGTTTAACAATTTTTCCTTGTAAGGTTATTGCAGTGATAGGTAGTGATAAGGCGGAATAAGTCCTAAGTATTTTATCATTTGGCTAACTTAAGGTATCAGATGAATGATAAACTAGTACATTCATAATCAGCATAGTGGTTTTTATGAAGGTTGTTGTGGAAGTTTATGAACAACAATTAAAACTATGATTGCCATTTTCCACATACAGTAGTTCAGGAAGGAACAAAACAAAGTGACAACTTATGGCAGTGTCCAATGAGGATGAAAGTGGCAGTCACTTCAATTAGTTGATAAGGAAAAGCAAGTGCTATTGATAATAAAAAATTTCAAGCTAAAACAATGGAGAGAACATTATGAAATAAGGTCAAGCCATGCCCTTTTTTCATGAAGGTAAGGGAAAGATGCGTAGGGTTTTAAAATCATACCCATACTATGCAATGGCATTGAATCATTTAGCAATTTTATGCTTTTTTCACGGAGCAGTTGATTGTGATAGCTCTGGTTTTGACTACCCACCTCTTCATGAAATCTCATTCATATTATAATCTAGTATCAAAAAGGGAAAAAAAATGATGCTTGTTTTTTTTAAATCAATTGCAAGAGAATGCTACGGCCTGGTCATTCCCTTTTTAGAATATCACAAAAATGGAACCACTACCACAGAGGATAAAAATCAAAAAAGTATGAATACAAGATGCAGTTCCAGAACAAGAACATAGGAAACCCAGAAAGATGGAAAAGCTCGGCTACAAAATAGAATATAGATACAACCATGAAACAAAGAGACGAAGCTCTAAAATGAAAGAAAAATGCTTTATTAAGGCCATGGCCTGTAGTTTTGCCAAATCTTTGATTTCTACAGGAAAAGGAATATATTTCTATAGAGAAATAAAAGAATCTACAGTGACAAGTTTCTGTAGAAGGAAATGCCATAAAGAGTCAAAACCAACGAGTGTCTGGAAGGAATTGAAACTTGTGGCCTTGGTTTTATAAAATTTCATAAAGATTCGGGAAATACACAATAGTATACAAGAAATGAAGTACGCAAGAGTTCATTCATTTTTATATGCCAAAACGGTTTTGGTTTTCAGCATCTTTTATCTACGGTGGAAAATAAAGAATACAAAATGCTTCTAGTAATGCCTACCCAACTGTAGAAGCCATTTTTAGTTGAAAATCTACTAGGAAACAAGCTCAATACTGCCATTGAAGAACCCCAATCAAACTTCAGAAAGTGACCTGAAACCCTAGCGGTGGTGTTAGCTTCATCTTAAAGCTTTTGTGTAATGAATGAAATAAGAGAACGCCTCAGTGTTCTTTTGTTTCTAGGGTTTCTAGACCCTATATTAAATGTTGATGGAGTGAATGGAATTTTTTCCTTCATTTTACAAAAATGAAATATCACTAATGGAACCCATGGCTTTATGCCTTATTACATCCAAAGTGTTTTTCTTTATCTATGCCATGTCATAAGTCTTATGACTTTTTGATATTTTTTTTGACCTTGTCTATGGCCGAATGCTTGGGGTGTTATTTTATTTTGCATTTGCTTACATTGTCAAATACTTAATTAAGTGATGATGTTCTAAATCACTTAATTTAAGTTATTAGCTTAAATGCAAAAAATAGGAGCATGTGTTCATATGACCAAGTCTTGTGGGAAATGGAGGATATGCTTATCTTTATGCCATACCAAGCATCTAGGGAGGTTTTAATCAGTTTGCAAATATGAGGAGGGTATATAGGAGGCTTTAATTTCTTTTGGAGGCTTTTGGAAGGTTGTTTAGTGTGTCATCATGTTTGACCAATTCAAGTTTGACTTTTTCATTCATTGGGAGCTCATTTGGAGGAGATATAGGTGTTATATTTTAGGCCTTATTGTTGCATCCGACCCAAGAAGCTTCTAGGAGCTGTTTTCTTGGAGTGGTGTTTGGATATGTTTACATATACTCACTTGTAACTCTTTTTAGAGTTAGTTCTTACTTGTTACTTTCCAGCTTAGTGACTTTGAGAGTCCATAGTCAAATTTTTGCAAGCTTTGTAACTCAGTTTTGGATATCGAATATAGAGCAGACCTTGGAGTATTTTGGTAATCAAATTCTTGCCTCCTTGTTCTTGCAATTTTGTGCAAGTTAGTGATTGATCAAGTTACTTGTGAAATTTTTATAATTTCCTTTTTAGCTTTGTCTCATAGTTTATGCATTTTCTGCAATTGG